>BDSI01000139.1:0-313963 GCA_003117195.1 Eudorina sp. 2006-703-Eu-15
ATGCGTGTTCAGGCGGGGCGGGCTGGTGAGGGCCGATGCGTGCTCAGGGCGGGGCGGGCTGGTGAGGGCCGATGCGTGCTCAGGGCGGGGCGAGCTGGGGAAGGGGAATGCGTGCTCAGGGCGGGGCGGGCTGGTCAGGGCCGATGCGTGCTCAGGGCGGGGCAGGCTGGTGAGGGCCGATGCATGCTCAGGGCGGGGCGAGCTGGTGAGGGCCGATGCGTGCTCAGGGCAGGGCGGGCTGGTGAGGGCCGATGCGTGCTTAGGGCGGGGCGGCTGGTGAGGGCCGATGTGTGCTCAGGGCGGGCAGGCTGGTGAGGGCCGATGCGTGCTCAGGGCGGTGAGGGCCGATGCGTGCTCAGGGCGGGGCGAGCTGGGGAAGGGGAATGCGTGCTCAGGGCGGGGGCGGGCTGGTGAGGGCCGATGCGTTCTCAGGGCGGGGCAGGCTGGTGAGGGCCGATGCGTGCTCAGGGCGGGGCGAGCTGGTGAGGGCCGATGCGTGCTCAGGGCGGGCGGTGAGGGCGATGCGTGCTCAGGGCGGGGCGAGCTGGGGAAGGGGAATGCGTGCTCAGGGCGGGGCGGCTGGTGAGGGCCGATTCGTGCTCAGGGCGGGGCAGGCTGGTGAGGGCCGATGCGTGTCATGGCAGGGCAGGCTGGTCAGGGCTGATGAGTGCTCAGGGCGGGGCGAGCTGGTGAGGGCTGATACGTGCTCAGGGCGGTGAGAGCCGATGCGTGCTCAGGGCGGGGCAGGCTGGTGAGGGCCGATGCGTGCTCAGGGCGGGCGAGCTGGTGAGGGCCGATGCGTGCTCAGGGCGGTGAGGGCCGATGCGTGCTCAGGGCGGGGCGAGCTGGGGAAGGGGAATGCGTGCTCAGGGCGGGGCGGGCTGGTGAGGGCCGATGCGTTCTCAGGGCGGGGCAGGCTGGTGAGGGCCGATGCGTGCTCAGGGCGGGGCGAGCTGGTAAGGGCCGATGCGTGCTCAGGGCGGGGCAGGCTGGTGAGGGCCGATGCATGCTCAGGGCGGGGCGAGCTGGTGAGGGCCGATGCGTGCTCAGGGCAGGGCGGCTGGTGAGGGCCGATGCGTGCTTAGGGCGGGGCGGGCTGGTGAGGGCCGATGCGTGCTCAGGGCGGGGCAGGCTGGTGAGGGCCGATGCGTGCTCAGGGCGGGGCGAGCTGGTGAGGGCCGATGCGTGCTCAGGGCGGGGCGGCTGGTGAGGGCGATGCGTGCTCAGGGCGGGCGGGCTGGTGAGGGCCGATGCGTGCTCAGGGCGGGGCAGGCTGGTGAGGGCGATGCGTGCTCAGGGCGGGGCGGCTGGTGAGGGCCGATGCGTGCTCAGGGCGGGCGGGCTGGTGAGGGGCGTGCTTAGGCGGGGCGGCTGGTGAGGGCCGATGCGTGCTCAGGGCGGGCGGGCTGGTGAGGGCCGATGCGTGCTCAGGCGGGGGCGAGGGCTGGGCGGGGCGGTGGAAGGGGATGCGTGCTCAGGGCGGGGCGGGCTGGTGAGGGCCGATGCGTTCTCAGGGCGGGGCAGGCTGGTGAGGGCCGATGCGTGCTCAGGGCGGGGCGGCTGGTAAGGGCCGATGCGTGCTCAGGGCGGGGCAGGCTGGTGAGGGCCGATGCATGCTCAGGGCGGGGCGAGCTGGTGAGGGCCGATGCGTGCTCAGGGCAGGGCGGCTGGTGAGGGCCGATGCGTGCTTAGGGCGGGGCGGGCTGGTGAGGCGATGTGTGCTCAGGGCGGGGCAGGCTGGTGAGGGCCGATGCGTGCTCAGGGCGGTGAGGGCGATGCGTGCTCAGGGGGGCGAGCTGGGAGGGGAATGCGTGCTCAGGGCGGGGCGGGCTGGTGAGGGCCGATGCGTGCTCAGGGCGGGGCAGGCTGGTGAGGGCCGATGCGTGCTCATGGCAGGCAGGCTGGTGAGGGCGATGCGTGCTCAGGGCGGGGCGGGCTGGTGGGCCGATGCGAGGGCGGGGCAGGCTGAGGGCCGATGCGTGCTCATGGCAGGGCGAGCTGGTGAGGGCCGATGCGTGCTCAGGGCGGGGCGGCTGGTGAGGGATGCGTGGTGATGAGGGCCGATGCGTTCAGGCGGGGCGGGGGAGGGCCGATGCGTGCTTAGGGGGCGGGCTGGTGAGGGCCGATGTGTGCTCAGGGCAGGGCAGGCTGGTGAGGGCCGATGCGTGCTCAGGGCGGGCGGGCTGGTGAGGGCCGATGCGTGCTCAGGGCGGGGCGAGCTGGTGAGGGCCGATGCGTGCTCAGGCGGGGCGAGCTGGGGAAGGGAATGCGTGCTCAGGGCGGGGCGGGCTGGTGAGGGCCGATTCGTGCTCAGGGCGGGGCAGGCTGGTGAGGGCCGATGCGTGTCATGGCAGGGCAGGCTGGTCAGGGCTGATGCGTGCTCAGGGCGGGGCGAGCTGGTGAGGGCTGATACGTGCTCAGGGCGGTGAGAGCCGATGCGTGCTCAGGGCGGGGCAGGCTGGTGAGGGCCGATGCGTGCTCAGGGCGGGGCAGGCTGGTGAGGGCCGATGCGTGCTCAGGGCGGTGAGGGCCGATGCGTGCTCAGGGCGGGGCGAGCTGGGGAAGGGGAATTCGTGCTCAGGGCGGGGCGGGCTGGTGAGGGCCGATGCGTTCTCAGGGCGGGGCAGGCTGGTGAGGGCCGATGCGTGCTCATGGCAGGGCAGGCTGGTCAGGGCCGATGCGTGCTCAGGGCGGGGCGAGCTGGGGAAGGGGAATGCGTGCTCAGGGCGGGGCGGACTGGTGAGAATACAGGTTAATTAAAAGTTCAGAGTCGAAGACGTTGAGGCTTTAGTTCCAGTATGCGTGTTGAATACAAATGATGTACCGCGCGATATACATATCGTGCCGTACATCATCTGAGAACATTCACATTGACGCCTTCATTACCACTTCGCATTTTTGAGTTTTGGACTTTACAGCTCTTTATCACCAGTCCAGTTTGGGCAGCTCATCAGGGAGCATGCACGCACAGTGTGTCGCTGTCCTTGTGGAGGAATGTCTGCCTTTGCATACCAATTAACAAAATTGTTATTGCAATCTATCATTTACGGAAATTAACAATTTGGCCTTTGCGTTTTGCCTCAATGGTGTGTACGGATGTCATCCGTGTCGGGCGTCGCTGCTCGCCCTTCTCGCTTTCCCAACGTTTGTTCTCATTTGTCCAAACAGATAAAGTTTATAATAAATATGCAGTGTTTTGGTAAAAATACTTAATATCTTCCTAAACGATGTTATCCTTTGACTGGCGGAAACAATAGTCAATATTCAGCCAGGCACAGCTGACCTTCGACATTTCACCTTGCAGCCAATGTAGCAATGGAACTGATGAGAGGAATGCGTCGGTCAGGCTTCAGTCACAAAAGGCTCGCTCGCTCCACAGACGCTAACGTAGTCTGCCTCGCCAATCTCCAGCTTTTCTTCTCTGCTTATAATAGATATCAAGCATTGTGGTAAGTACTTGCCAGTTTCCTAACCAATTGCATTCGTTGACTGGCGGTAACAATAGTCAACATTCAGCGAATCACAGCTAGCCTGTGGCATTTTCACCGCACCGTGGATGTGGTAATTCTATAATCATGAAACTGGTAAGATAAGTGCGTCGTTGAGGGTCCAGTTGCAAAAGGCTCGCTTCGTTGCTCCGCAAAAGCTCACTCAGTCTGTATGTCCTGTCTGTCTGCTTCATTGCTCTATTCTCAAGTTCAAATCTACAGCAACACGTAAGTTTTGTAAATCTTGCTGCATTGTCTTGCTTTTATCTTTTGCGTCGTCAAGGCCACGATGTGTAATGCCACTTTGCACTCTTGCGCTGTGCAGGCATCATCGCTTGCTGGAGAAAGATAAGCTTATGGACTGGACCTTGTGCTTTGGCTGGACAGCGGCGGACCGGCAGGCGGGACCAGGCGCGGGCTAGCCAGCAGCAGGGGCGGGGGGCAGGCCTGCAGGCCAGAGGGGCCAGCCGACCAACTGGGCCGGCCGTGGCGGGCCAGGAGGCGTGGCCGGGCTTGCTGGGATAGGCGTGTTTGAGGGGTGAGACACACAAACAAACGTATGTACCCTTTCCTCTTGGATTTGATGAAGGAGTTATTGTGGATGCATGGGGACAGCACGTAAGGTGTGTCTGAGATTCCACAGCCAGGCTTCAGGATGCTTGGTGTGTGTGGTGTAGGGACTGGACTGTTGATGTTAGTGGGGATGTGTAGGATGATAGTGCCAAATCAAGGGTGAATGCTGCATGGTGTTTGAGGACACAATCAGTGGAGAGAGGCATTCCGGACCAGCTTGAAATGTATTCTGTAAAATGACGGCCAATGCCTGGGTTACCCCCTCCGTTACCCCTGGGTAATGATGCTACCCCTACCCCTGGGTACAATTACCCACCCCCCTTGTCACGAGGGTGGGTGGGTAACCATTACCCCCACCCTCACCCCCCTGGGTAACGGTTACGAGGGGGTTACCCCCCCTATAATGTCATAGGGATGCTTGGGCTTAGCGGTCCTTGGCGTCTTTCGTTTTTCTTTTCTTTCTCAGTTCACAAAATCATATTGCCAGTACTGACAGGTGGCCACACATGCCGTCCCGTTCGGTACCCAGATTGACGCGCCTTCTCACACAGAAGCAGGCATACTTTCCTGCCTGCAGGTACCCATCCAACCCCATCTCCTTACTACAAGCCGTAACGCAACTACCCAGAAACTCGTAATATTCCATGGTTATGGAGTAAATATGTCTCACCTGCGCAGTGGCGGCCTTATCTGATGTGGACGCTTCAGCAGCTGCTTGGTGCTCCCGCCTGACAGCAGCCAATATGTCCTCCTTAAGCAGCTTGAAGGCGGCCAGCAGCTCCGTCTGTGTGCATTGCAAAATCAGACATGACTACGCATATGTGATAATATAAACAAGCAAGGCCAACACAAACCAAACCAACGAAGCGTTCGGTGTTTCCTGTCAAGAAAAACGGTCTTCTGTGTAACTGCCCAGAGCGTCGATCTTGGGCTTAGAGATTACAGCGTGGCCGTACGGTTTCAAATGAGGGCAAGTCGCGGAGAGATCCACTGAAATAGTAAACAAACCCTACCATTCCCTAAGGCATCGAGTCTGTGACCACGAGGATGCAAATTCGATCCAGGTCATCAGGGCAAAATGTATGAGAATCGTTTAGTAGTCCCGTGTGGACATCAGCCCGGCTCTTCAGTCGGGTCCAAGTCCGACCTACCCTGGTGTACAGAAGTATGTAGTGGCCTTGTGCCACGGTTAAAGGGATAGCCAGAGATGTGTGCCTCAAGCGGGTCGGACTAATAATGGGTCCGGCCACATACCAGAAAGTAGTTTTGGGGGCCTGTTGGTAACTCAGACAGGGGCTTCAGATGGAGAACACATACTGGATGGCCATCAATGCCGGCACTGGCAGTCCCCTTAACACATGCTTGGGCTTAGCGGTCCTTGGCGTCTTTCGTTTTTCTTTTCTTTCTCAGTTCACAAAATCATATTGCCAGTACTGACAGGTGGCCACACATGCCGTCCCGTTCGGTACCCAGATTGACGCGCCTTCTCACACAGAAGCAGGCATACTTTCCTGCCTGCAGGTACCCATCCAACCCCATCTCCTTACTACAAGCCGTAACGCAACTACCCAGAAACTCGTAATATTCCATGGTTATGGAGTAAATATGTCTCACCTGCGCAGTGGCGGCCTTATCTGATGTGGACGCTTCAGCAGCTGCTTGGTGCTCCCGCCTGACAGCAGCCAATATGTCCTCCTTAAGCAGCTTGAAGGCGGCCAGCAGCTCCGTCTGTGTGCATTGCAAAATCAGACATGACTACGCATATGTGATAATATAAACAAGCAAGGCCAACACAAACCAAACCAACGAAGCGTTCGGTGTTTCCTGTCAAGAAAAACGGTCTTCTGTGTAACTGCCCAGAGCGTCGATCTTGGGCTTAGAGATTACAGCGTGGCCGTACGGTTTCAAATGAGGGCAAGTCGCGGAGAGATCCACTGAAATAGTAAACAAACCCTACCATTCCCTAAGGCATCGAGTCTGTGACCACGAGGATGCAAATTCGATCCAGGTCATCAGGGCAAAATGTATGAGAATCGTTTAGTAGTCCCGTGTGGACATCAGCCCGGCTCTTCAGTCGGGTCCAAGTCCGACCTACCCTGGTGTACAGAAGTATGTAGTGGCCTTGTGCCACGGTTAAAGGGATAGCCAGAGATGTGTGCCTCAAGCGGGTCGGACTAATAATGGGTCCGGCCACATACCAGAAAGTAGTTTTGGGGGCCTGTTGGTAACTCAGACAGGGGCTTCAGATGGAGAACACATACTGGCCATCAATGCCGGCACTGGCAGTCCCCTTAACACATGCTTGGGCTTAGCGGTCCTTGGCGTCTTTCGTTTTTCTTTTCTTTCTCAGTTCACAAAATCATATTGCCAGTACTGACAGGTGGCCACACATGCCGTCCCGTTCGGTACCCAGATTGACGCGCCTTCTCACACAGAAGCAGGCATACTTTCCTGCCTGCAGGTACCCATCCAACCCCATCTCCTTACTACAAGCCGTAACGCAACTACCCAGAAACTCGTAATATTCCATGGTTATGGAGTAAATATGTCTCACCTGCGCAGTGGCGGCCTTATCTGATGTGGACGCTTCAGCAGCTGCTTGGTGCTCCCGCCTGACAGCAGCCAATATGTCCTCCTTAAGCAGCTTGAAGGCGGCCAGCAGCTCCGTCTGTGTGCATTGCAAAATCAGACATGACTACGCATATGTGATAATATAAACAAGCAAGGCCAACACAAACCAAACCAACGAAGCGTTCGGTGTTTCCTGTCAAGAAAAACGGTCTTCTGTGTAACTGCCCAGAACTGACATAGTAAACAAACCCTACCATTCCCTAAGGCATCGAGTCTGTGACCACGAGGATGCAGATTCGATCCAGGTCATCAGGGCGAAATGTATGAGAATCGTTTAGTAGTCCCGTGTGGACATCAGCCCGGCTCTTCAGTCGGGTCCAAGTCCGACCTACCCTGGTGTACAGAAGTATGTAGTGGCCTTGTGCCACGGTTAAAGGGATAGCCAGAGATGTGTGCCTCAAGCGGGTCGGACTAATAATGGGTCCGGCCACATATCAGAAAGTAGTTTTGGGGGCCTGTTGGTAACTCAGACAGGGGCCTCAGATGGAGAACACATACTGGCCATCAATGCCGGCACTGGCAGTCCCCTTAACACATGCTTGGGCTTAGCGGTCCTTGGCGTCTTTCGTTTTTCTTTTCTTTCTCAGTTCACAAAATCATATTGCCAGTACTGACAGGTGGCCACACATGCCGTCCCGTTCGGTACCCAGATTGAAGACCGAAGTAACAGTCACGCGCAGCCTTGTGACGGTCTTACAGTAGTTGCAGCAATTACACACGGTCCTCATATTGGTTTACTTCGTACATACATTATTCCCACAACGACATATATAACAAACACAATGATTCGTTTTGTTATTTAGGTTACATTGGATCCCGTGGGTAGCCGTAAAGAGCCTCACCACACACTGCTGCTAATTGCTGTAAGAGGCAAGCTGCTGAAAAGGACGCCCAAAGTATTGTGGATGTGGGAAGCCCCTGCCGTGCCCCCCAACCCAACCAACCCTTGTTCCCTCCCCCTCACACCTGTATCCGCTTGCCGACCCTCTCCGCGGCTACAGCAGGATCATATCTGCAGGATTCCCCATGACACAAGCCAGCCCCTTTGTTTGCCTCTCACGTCACGTAGAAGTTGCATCGGCCATCAACCGTACCGTACCGTACCTGCCCCACCGCCACGCCGGTCGCAACATCGCCGCCAGGGCCGCCTCCACCCGTTATGGGCGACTCCTCCGGGGCGGGGGCAGCGCCGCCAGCCCCCTCCCCACGGCTGGGCGTGGTCGCGCCGGCGGCCTGCGTCCAAACGGAACAGCGCAGTGCGGTGCGCGTGCTAAGGGTTAGGTCGCGGTGGTCAAGCAGCAGGCATCACGGTAGGGGGGCAGGGCAGGTGTGGGTGTGATCCGTCCTTGCGCCATGGCCACAGCTCCGATGATATCGGCAGGATTCCCCCGGATGGACACAAGCCAGCCCCTTTGTTTGCCTCTCACGTCACGTAGAAGTTGCATCGGCCATCAACCGTACCGTACCGTACCTGCCCCACCGCCACGCCGGTCGCAACATCGCCGCCAGGGCCGCCTCCACCCGTTATGGGCGACTCCTCCGGGGCGGGGGCAGCGCCGCCAGCCCCCTCCCCACGGCTGGGCGTGGTCGCGCCGGCGGCCTGCGTCCAAACGGAACGGCGCAGTGCGGTGCGCGTGCTAAGGGTTAGGTCGCGGTGGTCAAGCAGCAGGCATCACGGTAGGGGGGCAGGGCAGGTGTGGGTGTGATCCGTCCTTGCGCCATGGCCACAGCTCCGACGATATCGGCAGGATTCCCCCAAGCGTGTTTGCAGCGTCGTGAAGCAATAAGTGCAGGATCTGAGGGGGATTGACTGTGGCTTTGGGAGGACAGACCATGACCGCCGGTTTTCATGCGTGGCTGCACAGGTGGATGGCAGGAAGGGATGTGATCGTGAGACAGATAAGGTGGGACAGACGTGTGAGGCTTTACCTACATTCTTCATACCCTTGGTTTTGGTGGTGTGATGAGGAAGGCAAGTGCATGGGATTGGACAGCAGACAGTACAGTGCATCTGAGATACACAGCCAGGTTCTAGGATGCCTGTGGCTTGCAGTATGAGGTCGGACTACTGGACTGCTGGTTTGGGTAGAGCTAGGTTTCATCACTTACAGTACGATGCCTGCTGCCATGAGCGGGGATGTGTATGATACGGTGGAATCAAGGCGGCGTTGAGGTTCACAATGCGGTACGTTCCTTCATTAAACATATTCTGTAAATGACGGCCAATGCCTGGGTTACCCCCTCCGTTACCCCTGGGTAATGATTACCCCTACCCCTGGGTACAATTACCCACCCCACCCCTTGTCACGAGGGTGGGTGGGTAACCATTACACCTACCCTCACCCCCCTGGGTAATGGTTACGAGGGGGTTACCCCCCCTAGAATGTCATAGGGCGTTCTAATGTCGTAACATTATAATGCCCCGAAACCAGCGCCTTTTAACAAGCTCGAAGTCGTTTTTGTCGCTCCAAAATGGCTGATTCTGATGCCAGGCCGTCAAAGACTGCCACTAAGAAGGACACATACACTTACAGCACTCACGAGCTGGATCCGGCAGGGTGTGTGACGTGTCTGGCTAGGCTTACCCGGTTTGGTTGTTGGCAGGTGATGTGGGGAAGGTGGATGCAAGGTTTATTGCGTGCTAAGCTGAAACAGGCGCACTCGATGGACAAGCTTGCTTACGGCTGCGTGACTTTGGTATGTTTCTGCTGACTTTGGTATGTTTCTGCTGACTTTGGTATGTTTCTGCTGACTTTGGTGTGTTTCGGGACGCACGGGACGCGCTCGGGACGCACGCGCTTTGGAGACAGGGTATGACACCTGTGGGTTTGGCTGGCAGCCCCCCCCCCCTCCCAGGAGTTACCGAACTACCCAAATCCTTTTATTTAACGCGTGTGATAGTAAGAGAGATTACATATCCAAAGTTTCAGCCTCAAAAGACTTTATTTCACCCAAGTTGCCCCCTCCCTTCTAATATTATTTCTAACTTCTAATCAGAATCAATATTAGATTTAGATTAGAACTGTAAAGAACTGGCTCCAGTTGGCGACTGGAGGAAGCATTAGTTCCTACTTTACCCAGCCGCGAGGCCCTACGTTAGCCATTGGCTCCAGAGACAGAGAAATGAGGAAACTAAGCTTACAATGGAATGGAACAGGAGTTCTCAAATAGCCTTTTGGAGGCTTGCACGGCAGATAAACGTACGGCACGAAGCACAAACTATTCGCGCCTCAACGACATCCAATATCTTACACTTCCCCGGGCTTTAAAAATTGCAACGTCCTCGGTGCTCACAGACTTGCAAACTATCAGGTAAGCTGTGCACGCGACACTTGAGAACACAGCCAGGCCATAACACTCTCGCAAAGTGAACAGCCCAGGTCCGATCCATAAGGTGCTGACCAGCAGGCATACGGGCGCGCATGCAGCTCACTCTGCGGCACACCATGGTAGACTTGCAACACATGAAACCCGGACAACATCCTAACACAGTCGCAACGTCCAAGAAAACGGCCTTGTCGTCGATGACAGGATTGCGAACGCTGCACGAAGGGAGCGGACGCGTGCACATGTAATGAAAACGGAAACGGAGATGGCGTGTGCGGCGCACGAGCACTCACAGCGGCACACTCAGCTGCGACTCCACGGTGACACGAGCCAGACCGCAAAACCCACAGACAAGCAAGTTGACAGTAAGCCGTAGCATGACGAATGATGATGGGCTCCCGCGAAGAGATGACTCGCTGAACAACGATAAACGGTAGACGACGACGATAAACGCGAACTGACAGGGCGAACCATCAAGAGCAGGCAGGCAAGGCCCCGAACTTGGCAAGCTGCAACAAGAAGGTAGTCAGAACGATTCTTGTGCTGTATGGAAGCATCAAGACGACGAGTAGACGACGTGCGGCGCATGGCGGCTGCGAAAACGATCTGTCGAAAATGGCGCGAACGGAAAAGTGATGACGATGGTCAAACAGCTCCAACACGGACCGAGGTAGGATCGAACCATAACTCGATACCATATGTAAAGAACTGGCTCCAGTTGGCGACTGGAGGAAGCATTAGTTCCTAGTTTACCCAGCCGCGAGGCCCGACGTTAGCCATTGGCTCCAGAGACAGAGAAATGAGGAAACTAAGCTTACAATGGAATGGAACAGGAGTTCTCAAATAGCCTTTTGGAGGCTTGCACGGCAGATAAACGTACGGCACGAAGCACAAACTATTCGCGCCTCAACGACATCCAATATCTTACAAGAACGCCTGCCATTCTAACGATTTATGCAACCCTACTACTTGCAGGGTAATGTTTCTTGCAGTTGTTTCACACCGCCGGCTGACCTGCTTATTAAGCATAAACCTTTCAACAGGCGTTTACACTGTACAGATGCTTTATAAGCAAGAGCAGTTGGACTTTTGACATCTCGCTGATGTTACATACATGCAGCACATGCATGTTGCGTACACACACGGCCCTCGCTGGCATGCCCTTACTTCGCGCAGAACAAGGTGACATATCGCTATGTCGTCAAGCACCGGTGTGTTATATATAATAATGGGAGCGTAATAATTACTTGGCAGCGTAAAGTACGTACGTAACCCCAATGTAACGTTAAACTTTGAGGCCTGGAAGTCCCAGTACCAATTCCCTCAAGGTGTATCCAGGATGGAGGTGCAGGCATGTTTGAACTCTCTGCCATCGGTCATCATTATGGTATGGGCTGTGAATCGATGGGATGTGAAGCAGTTGTCTAAGAGCTAAGAATTACGGCGTATCCTATGCATAGATAATAACAGCTTGCTTGCAGTCGAAAGACCACCCGCCTATGATGAATTATTTACTGGCTGGGTGCGGCTGAATTCGACAGTGTTTACGACCCTTCCTGTTGCATGCTATCTACACGGGCATATATACATACATTCCACAACAAGGGTATCCATGCCAGGAAGTTCATTCTTATGCTACAAGAATGATGCATATTGGTCTGTCAAGCAAATCCCGTTAGTTTGTGTTTTATCCCGATTATGGTGCCATGATTATGTACATGTTGAGTCGATATGTCCGGTTGATTGGAGCATTATCCAGGCCAGGGAAGCCAAGATACACCTCACAGCATCAAGTAATGTACGTAAACCATGAACCCCACCTGCTGCAGAGTAGCGGGCTGCTGCTGGCCAAGCAATTGCCGGCGCGTTTGCCTGGTCACCATCATTCCAGTGCCAGCAGCTTGGGGAACACTTGACGGTCCGGTCCCGCTGTCCTGCTGCATGCATAGAAAAATTGCATACGTTTATGGGGGTTAGTGGGCGGTCCCGTTCAGAATGTTTGGAAGTTATCACGTGTGGACATGTATTTCAATCAAGCAATGCTGGTCCTAAGTATCCTGAGTATGCTCAAATTTCAACATGTCGATCCATTCATCCATACGATATCTGCCTGTCCCAGCCGCGCAGGGGGCACATTAGCACATACATACATGGCTGGGACCCTATAATGAAAGCGTTAGTTCCCCACGTCGGTACCCTACGGATGTGATGAGTATGAGTACGTAGTTGTTATCATTTACCTACCAGCAGCCGTTCGAGGGCGTCCTTGTAGCGCTGACGGTTGGTGAAGGCATTGCTGCACGTGAGCGCTTCTAACTCCTTAATCCACTCCGATGCTTTCAAATCGAAGGAGTCCAAGCCGCCACATGCCATGGCCTTGGCGATGGTGTTCTCTACCGCCACGACAAATTTCCGGATGCCCACCGCCACCTCTCCTTGCCTAAACGCATATCGGATCATAAACAAACACTATCACTGCGTGAGAATGGGTAAAACTTAACCGCATCGATGGATAACTTAACGATACAGTGTCAGGGAGACATGCATGTGGGCACATCGGGGAGACTAGGGAGACTACCAAAGCACTACTACCCTATATAATGAGGAGGGGTGCGTGTACCACTTGATCTATTTGATCCTTCACCCTAATCAACTCTGACAACGTCGAG
Source organism: Eudorina sp. 2006-703-Eu-15 (assembly GCA_003117195.1). Classification (NCBI taxonomy): domain Eukaryota; kingdom Viridiplantae; phylum Chlorophyta; class Chlorophyceae; order Chlamydomonadales; family Volvocaceae; genus Eudorina; species Eudorina sp. 2006-703-Eu-15. The sequence goes on from BDSI01000139.1 coordinate 12,689, forward strand.
TAGCATCCATCCACCTTGGTCCACGACAGTTCGATCGTCAATTGCCATTACTACCATTACTGTCATTTCCCGCGAACTTAGAGCGAGTGTATATATATGCGGTAGCTAAATGAGCAAGTACACTCATTACGCAGGGTTGTGCGGGCGGTGGGTTGCCAATGTGAAAACACGCACTTGGTTGTACGTACATGACAGCATGCAGGCTGCTGTGTTAGCTGTGTTAAAATAAACCGAGAGACACGACTTGCGAGGACCCTAATTGCGCACGCGGACGAGTGAGGCCGTTGGCTGCGCATTGCCGACAGGCCGGGGACGTGTATATAGAAAAGAGGGGCGACATGCGATAAAGCAGAAGCAAAGACATTGTGTCCCCATTGTGTTAGCTGTGTGTGTGCATACATAGCACGTGCATGTGCACGTGCATACATAGCACGTGCATGTGCACGTGCATACGATATGGGTTACGGTGCATTTGCAATAATTGGTAGCTAACGTGATCTGCTTGGGTCCTCGATATTACACAAGCATAGCACGCGTGCTGCCGTAAGCAAGGGTGTATAGCTAGCAAGCAATCCGAGACCACGCACGTACCCCGCAAGATCTGAAAGCAGGATCGCCTCCTGGAAAACGCGGAGCATTCCAACGTCTTCCAGCAGGAGCATCTTGTAATTCTCCTTCGAGAAAGAACGGGCGTCTGGCGAACTGGCCCACAATTTGGCTGCAGGTTTCGCTGTCGCTTGGTTCGCGATGACCCGCCGAATCTGCTTGCCGAAGTACGTGCATACCGTCGCTGGAACGGCTTTCTTGATAAAGTTGAATACAACTGCACATAATGCGCGTATGGTTTGTTCGCGTCAGTTCAGTACCAGGTTCCTCAGTTCCACAAATAGACGGATAGGGTCATAAACCCTACTGATCAACCGGCCAACCGGTCGACAGTGTGCTCACTAAATAAGGCTCAATATATGCCTAAAATACAATAAAACACTAATGAATACTAGCAAAGCGGTCACTAGTGTGCATGCTCCAGCACTTTAAAACTGCAGTGAATGGGACCTTAGGGGCGGTAGGTGTGGTAGGGGCGGTAGGGGCCTTAGGGGTGGTAGGGTGGGTAGGGGCGGTAGGGGCCTTAGGGGAGGTAGGGGTGATAGGGGCAGTAGGGGCGGTTGGGGCGGTAGGGGCCTTATGGGTGGTAGGGGCCTTCGGGGCAGTAGGGGCGGATGGGGCGGTAGGGGCCTTAGGGGCGGTAGGGACGGTAGAGGTGGCAGGGGCGGTAGGGGCGGTAGGGGCCTTAGGGGCGGTAGAGGCCTTAGGGGCGGTAGGGGTGGTAGGGGCGGCAGGGGTGGTAGGGGCGGTAGGGGTCGTAGGGATGGTAGGGGCGGTAGGGGTCGTAGGGGCGGTAGGGGTGGTAGGGGCGGTAGGGGCCTTAGGGGCGGTAGGGGTGATAGGGGCGGTAGGGGTCGTAGGGATGGTAGGGCTAGCTACGCCTGTACCAGCTGCAGGACATGCCCAGCACCGCTAATAACCAAAAGAATAATGTCATGTTAACTTACATAACTCCCACTCGCTCCGCGGACGCTCTTCTGCAAGCATTCCCGGGCAGGTGCCGCGCACATTTGCAAACATAGGCTCTAAGGTAAGCATATACACGGGTTCAAGAACAAATCAATTCAACTAACTGTACTGGTGCCATAAAAAGAGCTAAACGGCACGTTTCAACAAGTTCTGTTGAACGGACCCCTCGTGGCCGGAAGGAAACGCGCACCTTGTGCATCAGCTGCCGCCATTTCAAGGTCCTGGGAAGCGCGAAGCGGAGATGTACATCGCCTAGCGTATGCACACAGAAGTTGGCTTTATTTTCAAGCGGGTGGGAATCGTGTAGTTCGAGCCTTCAATTAAAATTGGTGTAAATTGGTGTCAATCCTATGTTAGCACATTCAATGACTTGACCGGTTTGGTTTGGATCTGTGTGGTGGCCGGATGTTGACTTTCACGACAGGTCTACTCGGCTTGGCAACCCCACCCCGACACCCTTTCCGGTGCGGTCCACCACCGCACCCAGGTCGCCCCGGGCGCTGAGGCCACCGAGGACGGCGAGTGAAGGGGATGACATCCGCGCGGCCACTCCGCGCTTCCCCTCCGGCACCGGACCCCACCCACACACCAGCAGCAGTCCAGTGACAAGCTCCACCGCAAGTCCAACCCCTGGCCCCAGGACTCCATCCCTCGCCGGCACCCGGGCCCTGGGGCGCCCCAGCAGAATCAGCGGTCTGGACGCCCCAGCACGTCTCGACTTGTCTTCATGCGCGCTGGTTTTAGCCAAGAATCCTTTCGCTTGCCGCTGCTTGTGGACACTATTGGGACCAAGCCAACCGTCTCCAGCCAGTCGGGACAGCCTGATGCTCCAGAGCTGCTTCTGGCTTTTCAAGCTACATCCTCTGGATGAATGAATGAATGAACGTTACAGCGGACCCTAAAGGGATCACCGGGTGGATATGCATGGGTCATTACTGGCGTTTCGGATATTGTCCTGCTTGCTTGCTAGCCTTCCGCACCAACAACTTCACCCCTGCTATCTAGACGACGACTGGGCGGCTCACTGGGCGTCCCTGGTGCGAGCCTCCACTCTTAGCCACTTGCCGTAGGGGGATGCACAGTCGGTGACGCTGCGGGCTGATGATGAGTGAGTGGCAGGACGCACGACACGTACGGCAAATGAGTGTGCTGACACGCACGGTGGTACTGGTTAGTATCACCCTGTCCAGTACAGCCGTGCGTGTCAGCACACTCATTTGCCGTACGTGTCGGAGAGGCCGTACGGACGTCATCCCCTTCCCTCGCCGTCCTCAGTGGCCGATATCAATAATGACCCATATCCAGAGCATGTACCTGGAAATACCAGGTTATTGCCCATGCATGTGGAACGACGGCCGCGCAAGGCTGCAACCGAATGCAATTCCCCCTACGACCCCAGGGTGCACTGAACGTCCTCATTCTACTCAAGGCCCTACTCACTAGCTGTGCATCTAGAGCCCCGGTCCGTTTCATCTGCCGTATCACGACTGCCGTACACACCGTACACGCGCTGCTGCGGATAGTCTTGGCCCATTCAACGCCAACCACCACGCGCAACGATACCCAACGACGGGTATAACACTGCTCACCAACGATATGTGGAAACTCTAGGGTGGAAAGGGCCCATAGAGCTGACGCGGTGGGCGTTTGCGTCTAGGACTGACATGGTGCAGACCTCAGAGCTGCCCCCCTTAACACACGCCAGGTTGAGCGGACACCTGTGTAACAAAATTAATAATAATACCTGCAGCAGGACGCCCACGAGTTCTACCTGTCGGCGCTGTCGAGGCTGACGGCTGCGGTGATTGCGGAACCCACAACCCAGGATGCCGCGGCCCAGGGCTGCGGTACCCTGCCGCCAGGCCACGCCCGCCGCGGGATGTGTGGCCTCCACAGTCAAGGAAGAGTACAGCTCCGCTAGCCCCCCGGGAGGGGCCGCAGATACTGCGTCGCCGCTGGGGCCCTCCCTGACGACCGGGTAGGTCATTGTGTACCACCACCGCTGTGCACGACCAGGCGACGATGCATGACCTTGGACGACTTGCGCGTGCGCCCGCTTTGCAGTCACCGGACGGTGGCAAGCAGAGCTTACGAAATACACCTTTTGATCATGACAAGTTTTCCGCGAATCGCTGCCGTTGTTCTGACCGGACGGGTTGTGCTGTGGAGCTGTGAAATGTGTCGGTGCTGTGTTGTTCTTGGAGGTCGCGGTGAGTGTATCTGCGCTGCCAGGTGGTGCGACCCGCCCGCCACCGCAAGGCGAGCCCTCTCGACGCACCTCACCCCCATCCGGCGCTTGGTGCCCCCCGCCCTGCTGGCCCCCCACGCCCCCGTCCATATGCACGGACGGCAACCGCAGCTCCGGTGGCCAAGCCCCTCAGGACCTCATCGGACCGCAGGAGGGGGGCCCGGGTGCGAGCCGGTGCGGCTGTGGATGCTCACTCGGCGGGTGGGGGCGACGCCGGCCGCATCAGCGGCCTCCCCCTCAGTTTGGTGGACGCGGTCTTTGGTGGCGTCCTTCGCAGCGATGTCACCTGCTCGGTGTGCGGCCACACTTCCACCGCCTGCGACCCCTTCCTGGACATCTATATGTGACGATGGGCGCACGACGGGAGGTCCTGACTGACCTCTGGCACATCGCCTGCCCTCCTTCACATAAGCTAGGTCCTTGAGTTGTTGTATTGCATTCTGATGGGCACGTGCAGTCCGCAGTCCGCTGCATTTGGGCGCGGAAGCGAAAATATAGGAACCCTGGGAGTTGCTATATTCAGCACATTGCAGTAAATTGTTACGAACTGGTGTACGCAAATCGCAAGGGGAAATCCCTCCTCCTTCGCTCCGTACCGTAAGCCGTTACAACAATTAATCCGTCTAGTACGGTAGCCTTGAGCCAAGCCAGTTTAAGGCATTTAAGCCGAATCAAGCAATTCTCCAAAAGCATGCAACTGTTTTGATAGCACAACACGTATTCACAGGGATGGCACGCTTCCTATGGACTTCACAACTCACAGCGAGCAAACCGGTGTTGCTCCAACAGCTTTAAATCCAGTATCTGCACTCATCGGTTCTCTAGAATCTCCGAATGCGGGATCAGAATCCACGGCAGCCCATGCGGAGCCCACTCTCAAGCGTGTTGAAGCAAAAACAGCGAAATCTATACGCTTGCTGTGGTGTGATACAGCTGGTATTCGTCGATGCAGGTGCGCCTCAGTGCCGTCTATGTCCGGAAACAGTCAATCCCAGCCCACTAATATGTGCTGTTTTTCCGCTTCAATACGTCTGCAGGTAAAGCAGCCAGCACGTCACGCAGTGCGTTGGGAGGGACCGTGTCGTTCGCACGGTTTGCAGTGATACGGACAGCATCGCACACCACCTGAACGTCGCACCACACCGAGCTATCTGACTGCCTTCTGTCGTTTTCTGGTCCGTTCAATGGATCGATTGCTTTTGTGTATTCCAACAACAGGGTTTTGACGGGCCACCGGTACGCGGGCCTGCAGAACTGTGGGCTGGGCGTCACTTCGGCGTGCATGGCGATGCCCGCCTACGGTGACAGTCCCGCCCCCAACGCCGGTCTCACAGCAGTGGGAGAGGCGCGGATGAAGCCCGTCGAATCGTCCCGCGTCGCGCCCCACTGGTGTCCTGGCCACCAGATGGCCGTTGTGGAGTTCGAGGCGGTGGGTGCGGGTAGCACGTAGCAGCCCCGCCGCAACACACGTGTGGCAGGACCACAGCCCCGCAGTTGAATCTTCACCGCTGCTCTTTCTATGGATTGAACACCGCGTGGCACGTTGGCAGACCACATCATGCGAAACCAACCACCCCAGTAGCCCATCATTAGGCCCCTCTTTTCGTTTCGACCTCCATCCTCGTGACACGGTCGCCATGGCCTGGCGCCGTCGGATATATTTTTGCGGCCTCAGAAACACCGTGGGACTGCTGTCCTCGCCGCGCGCTCCGCAATACCTGCAAGATAACTTCGGGCTGACGATGAAGGTCGGTGGCTGGCGGGTTTGAGCTGCGGCTATGGGGCGCTGGGGGATAGCTACTCATCGACAGCCGTTGGGAGCTGGCAGCCCACCTCGTGGTCGTTCCTCTCAGGCCCCCGCTCGACCGACCGACGTACCAACCGACCCATCCCTTGCAGGCGGGCTTCGAGATTGAGTTCTTGCTGTTGGAGCGGGCATCCCCGGGCGAGGAGAGCCTGCGGGGCTCGGGGTGGTGGCCCGTGGACGGGTCCCTGTATTGCCAGAGCAGTGCGCTGGACCGCCAGGCCAGAGGTGCGGAGGGATGGGGCGACGCCTCGGAATGGCGCCCTCCGGGGGTAACCCTCGCCGGCATGCAATATCCTGAGAGAGGGAGAGGCGGCAGCCGCGGCCGCAAACCAGGCGCGTTACACGGCGGGCGGGCGGGTGGCTGGTCGACCAGTGTAACATGGCGGGGCGTGGGTGCGTGGGAAGCAAGTACGATGTGTGTGCCGAGGGGGTGCTTGCGACGGACGACAGGACGTGCTGAGGGCGGGCTGGGCTAGAATCGCGAGCCACTCCCAGCGGGCGTGTGTCGATCTCACACCCGCCACGGATCGGCCAATGCGGAAGTGGTCCCGCTGCGCACGAGCCACAGCAGACGGTGGCTGTGGTCCTGCCCCCCTTTATGTCCGTTGTGCTGCTTCCTCACCCTCTCCATGTATCGGCGTGCGACATCTTGAGAGAGGGAGAGGGAAATCAAAAGGCGGTTGCCCAAAAGTCCCCGCACGCCTGCCCGTCTGCCCTGCACCTCTGCCGTGCAGTTCAGGTTGAGATCTCCCTCATGTACGGCGATCCGGTGTAAGGTAGCGGACAAGCTCTTGCTGGCCAAGGAGGTGCAGGTCGGGGTGGCGGGCAGGTGGGTGTACGGGAGGTCACGGGGCCGGTGTCCGCCGGGGAAGCGATAGGTGTTGTCACTTGCAGATGGCGCTTGTTTTGGGTTCGGAAGGTGTGGGCGGGGTGAGCGGGGCCGGGCTGCGCATTTGCATCTGGGTAGGGACATGGCCCACACTCCCAGAGTACGGGAGGCGAGTGCGAAATTGCTGGTGGTGGTGGTGGTGGTGGGGAGGCGCAAAGGTGTGACCGCCAGGGCCTGAAGAGCCATCTTATACGCAATGGTGGACCCACCTAGCCACGCCGTGCTGGGTTGGCTGCTCCGACCGCATCTGTCAGTCCGTGCTGGGTTGGCTGCCCCGACCGCAACCGTTCCATACTACCAGCGTCGTCCGCATCTGTCAGTCCGTGCTGGGTTGGCTGCCCCGACCGCAACCGTTCCATACTACCAGCGTCGTCCACGTCCACTTCAGTCTGTGGAAGGTATAGGCCAGCTGCGGGGGGAATGGGAGGCGGGTGGCCGGACTGTTGTTTTCTCCACCTCCCTGGGCACTACCGTTGTCCGCCGCACCTGCCCTCGGCCCCCTGCCACCGCCCACGGGTGTTGCGCCTCAACCTTCTGTGTTTGTACTCGATGTCGTACCGCAAGCCGCTGTCGTACCCTGGCGGCCTGGCGCTCACCGCAGAACAGTAAACGCCACATGGACGACCCGCGGGAGGGTGGCAGCTTCTCCTCCTCACCTGACGGGCTGGAGGCCGCCACACGTGCCGTCATCACCGCGGCCGCGGACACAGTGGTGCCCCACCCGGAGCCCGAGCTGCCGCCACCTCGCAGGAGCGAGCCCGCCGCCGCCGCCGCCACTGCGGGTCCCAGCGGCCCGCTCCCCTGCACGCGCGCCCGGAAGGTCTCGGCCAAGGGACACGAGCCGGCGGTGGGACAGCCCGCGTGTCCCCGCATGGGCGTTGCCTGCACGTTCCCTCCCTGCAGATGCCGTCCTTCCTGGGGGGCGTCCTGGCGTACCTGGACGTGCTGCTGCCCATCACGGCGCCCTCGTCCAACAGCGACGAGCGGCTGCGGCCCGGAGCCTGGGGCGGCGTGGGGCTACGACAACCGGGAGGGGGAGGAGGTGTCGCTGCGGGTGACGGCCCCCGGGCCCCTGCCGGCTGGACATGATGCACGTGGAGGACGAGGCCATGGACGGAGCCACTTTCCCCTAACGTGGCGCTCAATGCTAGTATGGTGGCGGGGGCATGCTAGGTGAGAAGCGGAGCGGCGTGCAGGGCTGTGTGTGGGGATACGGATCAATGCGCCGAATCGAACAGTCGGCACTCGGCCGCATGAACACATAGACAGCACCTCGTTCGCTGATCATCCGGAGGTGGCCTCCAGCGTGAGTGGGTGGAGCAATGGGCGGGTCCCCATTGGTGCCCACAGGGGAATCCGTCCCTGTCGATCTGTGCATGCGAAGACGGACAGGCGCACCGCATCGTGTCTTGCTGCCCAATAGTCATGGGCTCCAAGACCTATGCTCTGTCCCGCTGTTATCATGACCCATCTCCATCTCCCTGACGAAACGGAGCCGTGATGGATCCACCCTGACCGGCTTCCCTGCGCATTAAGCTCGCTGATCCGTGGGTCGGCCAGTCTTAGTTCACCGGGCCACTGGGGCTCCACCTCGCCCCGCCGGGTTATGGCTTTTCACCCCGCCCCCTTCAGTGCCTCAGGCGCCCTTGCCCGAAAGCGATGATATGCGGTCTTTTGATCGGACCTCGGCTTTCAGCGGCTCTGAACCTCAAGTGCCTTGCGCATGACTCTTACTCTCATGCACCCCGCTACCGTCGGTCGCCCTGCCCTTGTCCCTGTCCCTCGCCTCAAGCATCTTCACCGGCAGTCCCTGCCTGAGCCCTGCCAAGTGCGCCTCACCCCCCCCCCGCGAGCTGGACGCTGCGGTGGCATTGCGGATGGTAGTTTCGGCGCTTGCAGCCACCTTATTAGCGGCGCTGGGCCTGTTCAAGGTGGGTACGGCGTGAGTACGGCAGGGCGGTGATACGGCAAGGACATCGCCCGGGTCGGCCGGAGACATCGCCGTCGTTTAATGCCCTTTTCTGTTGTACGACAGCACGGGCCTCAGTGTGTTCAGTCACATGCAGCAGCCCCTCCTTCTGCCCTGTTCCCGCGCCGCACCTCCATCGGGCGCGTGCTAACCTCGTGCTCTCTGGCAGCACGGGTCGGCGATGTGATCCTGCTCCTGCTTGTGAGTGCTCGACTTGCTGCCTGGGGGTCCCTACTGGGGACGGAGCGTGTGGCGGTGTAGCAGCGCGAAGAAGACCCGGTGGGGGAAGGGACGAGAAGGACTCATCCCGGTGTTACGAAGGTCTCCCAGGTGGCAAGGTGTCTTGCCCAGGGGCGATTGTCTGGCCAGTGAGTTCCTCAGCTGGGTGCCACGACACTGCCTCAGGCCTGCAACTGCCGCTGCTCCTTCTTCGGTGCGCGGACGCCAGGTCGCAGCCGCTGCAGATGTAACGCTTGTACCTGGCCGCCTGCGACCTCCTCCTTCCCTCGTCCCTCCTCGCAACAGGGGCTGCGACAGGGGCCGCGGGCACAGGGCTCCCAGCGGCGCGTCAGGGCGGCTCTGGCGCCTCGGGGCGATCAGCGGTGACAACGGGGCCGGCGGCAGGTGCAACGGTGGGCCAGCAGCCGCCTGCTGAGCGGGCAGCCGGCCCTCCCGGCGCTGCCCGACCCGCCCGCACCATCAGTGACTCGGTGGCGGCCGCTGAGCGCGCCGTGGATGGGGGCGGTGGTGGGCTGCATCACCTCTTCGCGGGCGGCAGTGGAGCACGGGGCGGGTTCGCGGCCAACCTCTGTCCCCCGTGCAGCAGCAGTGCCGGGTCCGACAGGTGCGCCCCTGGGGGAGGGGACCTGTGTGGGCCGGGTCCCGGGTGGGCGGCTGGGTCTGGGACGACGGCGGCGGCTGGCGGAGAGCGGAGCTGGGGCCTGCAGCGAGGCGCCTCGGTGAGCCTCACACGTGCAGGAAAAGGCAGGTAGCGGGGGACGACGGGGCTGTCTCTAGGTCGATGGTGGGTCCTATCTTACGCCCTCTAAGAGCAAGAACCGCACGTGGGCCTCACCCCCGGACGTCTGCCGCCCTCGGCCCGACAGTGCAGCGCCACCAACCTGGTGGAGGGCGGCCCCGACGGACCCGACTGGCCGCCTCCGTCCGGCGACCTGCGCCCGGACAGCCGCGGCCTAATCCCCCGGGGGTGAGCACTTCCTGTGTGGAAGATGTGGACGCGGATGCAGAGGCGGAGGCCGCTGCCGCAGGCCCCAGCCCTAGCCCGGGGACGGAGCAAGACCGTCCGGAGGAGGAGGAGGAGGAGCCGTCAGGGATGCAGACCGCAGACCCGGCACAGGTGGCACAGGGACAGCCGCGGCGCGGAGGCTGGGGTGGTCGCCGCGGGGGCGGAGCTGGCGGGCGGGCAACTGGGGCCGCCGGCGGCCGTGGCGCAGGCCGGCGAGGCGGGCGCGGTGCTGGCGGCGGCGGCGGCGGCTCTGTGCCTCAGATGGGCGCACCGGGGGCCTCACCGGATGCGATGGTGGACCCCAGCTCCACGAGGCGGCCGGGAGGCGCAGCGGACGCGGAGGCAGGACCCGGTGCGGCACAGGTGGGTGGCAGATGGGTGGGTGGGTTGCCCGAGGCCTGAGGCCCCGGGCGATCGCGGGATGGGGAGCCCGCGCGCAAAGCGCCGCTGTGGGGACGGGACGTGACAGTATGTATGTGGTGTGACGTCCATACGTCGTTGGGGTCATTGACGTAGTGTTGTAGCTGTCTGCTGCTCCACCCCGGCAGCGCTCTGGCCAAACACGATCTCCCGGTTCGCTCTTTCCTCCTGTCCCTTCCCCCTGGGGCTCTTGCGATGGCCGAGGACGCAGGCGGGAGCCACCGGCGCGGCGGGTCTTGCCATCCTGCACGGCTGCCTGCGGCACTTTGTGAGTCCGGAGCGGGGGAGGCCTGGGCCTGCAGCACCTGCCAGCGGCGCCAGCCCGCCGTTCAGTCACGCAGCTGTCCATCCGCCGCCTGCCGCCCTTCCTGGCGCTGCACGTGAAGCGCTTCGAGCACCGCCGCCACCACCACCACCACCATCACCACCACGACCCGCAGCAGCATTTGCGGTTCCAGCAGCTGCAGCAGGCGGCGGGGGACCTGGCGGGCTCCCAAGGCATCGGAATGGCGTGCGGGGCAGCACCTGCCGCGTGCGGGTGCGGGCGTGGGCGCACCGGGGGGAGGCGGCCTGACGGCCTTCCTGGCGCCGCCCCGATCCGGCTGCCCCGCGGCGAGGAGGATTCAGGTGGGGCCGGGTCTGCTCGGGTCAGTTGGGATAACCGCTCCGCTCCGGCTGTGATGTTTTTCTGACGTAGTACGGCAGCCACGATGAGTGTGGGGGGCACTGCAGCAATCCTGAGCCATGGGCGGCCTTAGGGCCGTTTCGTGGGCTACGCGGCGGCCGACCAGGTGCGAATGTGGGTGGTGGGTGGGTGTGGGTGCGGCGGATGGTGGTAGGATGACTTGATTGGGGGACAGAGGTGGAGGTCCATACACGGTGTGCCTATTGCGTGGGGCGTGGGGCGCTGTCGTACAAATGAATACGCGGCCACCAGTGTCGGAGGTCCTGTTTTGCATGTGTCTGGCCAGCTAAGACACGCAAGGCGAGATCTGGATGCTGAGTCCTTACCCCGCTGTGAAATACATCGTCACGCGCAAGCGTGTGTGTGCGCGACCGTGTTGGTTGAAGCATGCGGGCGGCTCGCTGCTCCGCTGGCGCGCAGGAGGGCCGGAGGACGTGCCCGAGGAGCTGACGGACGCCGACGAGTCCTCCGACGGAGAGGCGGGCAGCAGCACGCACCCAACAGCACCACCGTGCCGGCCGGCCACCCGGCGCGCGGGACGGCAACGGCGCCGCCTCTAACTCGGAGGTTCCGCCGACGGCCGCGACGGAGGCTCCGCCGATGGCCGCGACCAGCCTGCCTGAGCGCCGCACCCCCGCGGGTCATAGCGCTGCCGCCGTCAGCGAGAGGAGCAGCGGCAGCTGCTGCACGGGAAGGTTACCGTGCCGCCGTACGATTACGGCGCGGCAGCGTGAACGAACACAGCGTCTGTTCCGCCACTGCCGCTGCTGCAGGGCGATGAGGGCGTCTGGTGGTCCGAGCAGCGGCAGCTGCCCCGGGAGGCGGTTTGCCCACGTGTTGACAGCGGCCGGAGCGGCGGCGACGGTGGGCCGTCAGCACTGAGGGCGCTTCTGTGCGACGCGCTGAGGGAGCCGCTGCCGGAGGATCAAGCAAGGTCAAGAAACCCACAGCCTGACGGACGGCTGCCCGGCGCTGTACGGCCGCGTTCTGGCTCCAAGCAGCGACTGTGTGGAGCGTGCCCGGCTGCTGGTGGAGCTGGTGCCGGAGGACGCGCTCCCTGGCAAGCACCGGTCGACATTGCCATCCGGGACACGGATCCGGAGCTGATCCGTTTCGCCCTGGAGCGGTGCCCCGAATGAAATCAGGACGATCCGCCGCCGCCGGCAGCTTGCCATGGGTGCTTTGGATCCAATCCTGCGGCGCCACGGCCGGAGCGGCGGTGAGGTCCTCACCACACGCGGATGCCAGGGCGGGTGCAGCTCTTGGTGGCGTGGAAGCCTGCGGGACGCGCGCAGCCGCCGCCGCCGCGCCATCGCGCCTGGCGGCGCTCTGCTGCCCCGCGCTGCGGCCGCCGCCGCCGCCACAGCGGCTGCCGCCTCCAGCAGTCGAAGGCAGGTCGCCGAGCGGCGGCGCAGATCCGGACGGCGACGGCGCGCGGTGACGCACCTGCCCGACCCACGGGCCGGTCGCCGTCCCCTTCACCGCTGCCGCGGCGTTCTCCCTCCCCTCTCCCCGGCCACCGACGCGACCATCCGCCGCCGTCACCCTCCCCGTTCCCGGACGTCGCTGTCGTCCGATCCGGGGCGGGGTCAGGCTCTGGCTGGGGCCTTACTGGCGGCGACCCATCGTGCCCTTATGGCGCTTATGGCGCTTTGGGAGGCCGCAGCCGAGCTGTTTATCGGGGCGCGGTCGGGCGAGGCCGCGGCGGGAAAGCGGGGAAGCCCCAACGGGTTCTTGTTGAGGCGGCCTTGCCGCCGCCGCCACGTCAGCTGACGGGGCCGTTGGTTCCGGAGGAGGGCAGATAGGGCGCCAACCGGCGGCGGTGGCGGGAGGCCGCAGATGCGATGGGTCGGCTGCTGGCGTCCGCGTGCGGCCGGGGAGGATGGATACGAGGCGGCAGAGGCGGTGGACGGCGCGCATGTGGCGGCGGCGTGGGAGGGGCTGCTGCTGGCGTTGCTGCAGCACAGTCGTCGGTCAAAGTACGGCGTGGCGGCGGCGGGCGCCGGGACGAACTGGGAGTGGTGCAGGCGGGGCTTTCACTGACAAGGCTCTGCCGGAACAATAATGCGAATGTGTTCGTGGTATCCAATACCGCTTGACTGAGTGTGGTGTACGGTAGTGGTACGACACTGCGCACCTCCCGGCGGCGGCGTCCGTTACGAATGCCGGCTTCACGCAGACGCGTTGCCGGATCTGACCCACGGGTCGCTGATGTCTCAACCGTACATCCTTGGCCCTCCCGAGCTCCCGCAGGCCCGACGCTGTCCTTGCCGCCGTACCATCCGTGGCGCTGCGCCTGACGGACCTTCTCCTTCAATCTTCCGGCACCACCACCATCGGAGGCCCACCCGCGGCGACGCTGCCCTCCGACGGACGCGCCAGCGTCCTCTCCACCGCCGCCGTCGCCCTCGCTACACGCATGGCTACGACGGCGGAAGCGGCGACGGTGACGGCGGCGGCGCCGTTGGCAGGGGAGGAAGGGTTTAGGACGCAGCCGACTCCGCCCCGTGGCGTCTTCTCCACGCCGGGGAAGGGGGGCGGCACTGCAGGCGGCGGCCGCCAGGCGCTGTCGGTGCCGCTGCCGGGTACGCTCCGCGGAGAAGCCGCTGGCAGCTTGACGCCGCGGAGCGGCCGCGGCGGCGGCGGCAGCGAGACGGGGGGCTGCTGCCCAGCGCCGCGGCTGCAGCCCGACACCCTGCTCTCGCTGCTGCCCCTGGCGGCGCCCGGGCGCAAGAGCGGCGACGGCCGCGACCCGGCTGCCGCGCTCGCTGCTGCTGACGTGGCGCTGCAGCCGCCCCTGCTGACTGTGGTACGCGACGTGCTCCCCGTCGGCGGCGTCGATGCTGGCTCAGGCGCCGCGACGGCGGCGCCACCGCCGCCGCCGCCGGCGTCGGTGGACAGCGTCCGTGCGGCGACGGCGGTGACGGCGATGGTCGCGTTGCTCTGTCGGCTGCGGCTGCGCCGCTGCGATGTGACAGCTCAGCTGGACTTGCTGGCGCCGCTGCTGGTGGCGTGCCTGAGGTCCAGGGAGCGAGGGCGCGAGGAGCCGGGCACTGGTGGCGTGTTGTCTCAGGCCACGGCCCTTGCGCTGGAGGCGTTGCTGGCGGGCCGCATGAGCTGCAGAGCGCCGTCGCATCGCACCCGCGGGGACTGAGGCTGCGGCAGCAGCAGCTGGCCATCGCGAGGGCAGCCGCCGGAGGCGGCGACGGCGCGGCCGTTTCGGGGGCTCCGCCGACGAAACCGCCGCCGCCGTACCCAGGCCGCTCGAGTGCCGGCGCGGCAGCTGGCGGCGGGCTGCAGCAGCTGTTGCTCGGCGCAGCGGACAGCGCCGCCGCCGCTGCCGTGGCCGGCGGTGGCCCCAACGACGCCGGCGGACTGCCGCCGCTGGCGCTGCCGCAAGCCGTGCAGCTGGCGGTGGGCGAGCTCGGATGGGACAGGGTGTTCTTGCTGCCTGACAGCCAGCTTCAGCCGGAGGTGCCCCCGAAGCGGATGTATGCGCTGCAGCCAGACCGTCAGAAGCCTCAGCAGACAGGAGCCGCGGGTCCGTCGTCGACACCGCAGTCAGCGAGGACGGGTGCCAAGGGCGCGCCGTCAGGCCAAGGCCGTACTGCAGGCAGATCCTCCACTGCGGGTTGAAGCTCGCCGCACCTGAGCTGGTGGAATTTGCCCTGGAGCGGTGGCCGCAGGACCGACTGGCGGACTTGGCCGATTGGCTTCCGGCCGGCCGGGAGGAGGACATCTACGAATGGGACCGCATTCATATAATGCGCAATGATACGTCGCACACCCCAGCCCATGCGGTGGTTGCCGCGCGGGTGGCGGCTCGCGGCGTTCCCATCTGGCGGTTGGGTACGGCGGCGAAAGCAGCGTCGTCGGGTGCTCTTCACGTGCTGCAGAGGATGGCCGCCGGCGGAGAGCAGGCGGCGGCGGGCGATGAGGGGCCCGCAGTGGCTGGGGCGCCGATGGCTGAGCTGGAGGGGCTGGCCGGGGCTGGACCGGAGGTCAGGGCTGCGGCAGCGGCAGCTCTGCGGGAAGAGCTGGAGGACTTGGATGTGGACGGGCGTTTATCTGCGGTGGAAAGTACGGCTTGGAATGGTCACTTCGAGACGGTGAAATGGATGGAAGAACAACGCGCACGGATTGACGAGGAAATCTTATCCGCAGCGGTCGAGTCGGGCAACATCGCGCTTGTCGAGTGGACGGCCCAGAAGTGGATGGCCGCGGAGGGCTACTCGCTGCCGGTGAGTCCGTGACCCTACCTGGGATGTGGATCAACTACACGTTACAGCGGACCCGTGGGTCATCCCCATGACGGCTGTCCCTGGTTTGAACTGAGACAGCATGATTCCGCACGCGAAATGGGGCTTTGAGTTACAGCCGCAGCCCTGACTCGCTCGTTGCTCTGCCGGCGCCCGCCCTCCCCATACCGGGATCTTACGTCTGCTAGGCACCGAACGAGGATCACTAGTTAACCGTCCACAGCGACACAACCCGGAAGGTTTGCTGGATCAATGGTGTTGCTCTATAAGTATCGGACATGTCGTCATCGATTCGTCTTCCCGCTGTCCCCCTGGCGGTGCCGACAGGATGACAGCAAGTGCTACGTGGCCGCCCTCGAGAACCACGACCTGGCGGTGCTGCAGTGCCTGCGGCGGCTGGGGGTGCCCTGGGGGCTGGGGCTGCATGGAGCGGGAGCTCCTCGGCATTGCTGTGGGCTACGGCTGCCAGGTGGAGGTCCTGGCCTGGCTGCTGGAGCAGGGCTGCGAGGTGGACTGGGAGGCGGCCGAGAGGGCAGCGGCGGAACGTGATGGCGTTACGGCGAACGCGGTTCGTGCCTTCATCGAGCAGCGCGCCTGAAAGCAGGCGTAGCACCCTCGTTGCAGGTGCGGTACGTGCAGGGTTTGAACGGCTCGAGTGTGGCTTCAGTGACCATGTTTTGCGCCTGTCAGTTGTTGATTAACGGTTTCAGTTTATGCTGTCTGGCACCTTCATGTTGTGAATGAACCTGATGTCGTCCTGGAGTGTACGGCATCCTGTTGTCGTCCTGATTTATACAGCGGAGCTACCTTTCCCCACCCGTAAGCTCTGCCCGCCACGGCCGCCCCGCTTTCCCCACGCCACGAGGGCTGCGGCGAATCGCGAGGTTGGCAAGGCAGCCACAGTTCGGGACTTCATCGAGCAGTGGTGGGCCTCCGAACAGGTTTTTGCCCGGTAGGCAGCAGCAGTGACGTACAGTGTACGACATCAGGTGGTGCCCCATTTGTGCAAACCAGAAAAGGAGGACATCAATCGGCGTTGATTGCCCCATCGGCCCGAGGGGGCTGGTCGGCGCTCATGAGTGTCATCCATAATGCAGCCCTGTACGTCAATACTGCTAGTAGCACCGTACCGCTAACGGTGCCCATCAATTTAGCTATCGGTATGGCACAGCACCTTGGTGCTGTGGTGTCGTCCTGCAATGTTTCCGGGAATGTGGACCCATGGGTCGTTTGCGGGTTTATTCGGTTTTTCCGCCCATACTGCGCCACGCCGTCAAGGCCAGATTCCGTCCGGGCAGGCAAGCAGGCAGGCAGGTAGCAGGTGGGCCATGCCTTGTACAGCGGGCTCGCGCACTTTGGAGGCCGTTGCGTCGCGGGTCGAGTGCCGTACATGCCAACACCCGGCGAAAGGCCAGTTGGGTAGCCACCTAGCCGGGGGACGGGAGGACGATTTATTCGGATGGCGCGAGGTGTCGTGCAGTTTAGTCGTACTTGCTGGGAAGACGAAGCTGCACGAGGGCCGCGGATGGATGCATGACTACGGCGTTCATGACGTAAACACCTGTCACGCGTGTGTTGCATGGCCGGGTCTCAAGGATGGCCAGCTGGGTTGACGTGAGGCTTGTGACAGCCTGGCTTTCTTTCTGGCCAGCAAAGTCCCTGGCCGCTCAGATGGTGTCCGACACGCATTTGCGAATAATATTTGCAAGCAAATAAATAAACGCATGCGATTTCGCGTTAACAGAGGGACCCGTTCTGGTTTCGGGGCAACATGTGGAAGCAGCCTTTTGTAAAGTCCCTGATAATTGACCGATAACTGTTTTGGTCGAGCCTAACAAACGGGACAGTGGAGCCACCTTGTTCGATCACTAATAATCACCTATATCGTACCCCCCTATTCAGCGATTGGGCATATCCGATGACAGTGGCTATTATGGACACATAAAAGTTCAACTTCACATCCGTATTCCATAATGCCCCGCAAGTTTTGTGTAATTCCATGTGTAGGCTAACATTTTTCCACCGCAAATATATATTATAATTATGCATGTTTTGTGCAGGATGGTCAAATAAAAAGAGCTGTATTCCTTGCCGCCCCAGTCAACACGGCGCGTTTAGAACGGTGGATGTCGGCGGCGGGCTGGCAAAGTGTTGGACGACCCCGACCATTAGTGAAATCCTGTTCATGGAACACAAACAATAATGGTCGCTTCGAGGGTTCAGTGCTGCCGGCCTGCTGGTCCGGCCGCTTCACTTCAGCACGTTTTGACTCGCCCTCACGCGCTCTCGTTGTCACGCGCGCGAGGCGCAAGTGGTATGCTGTCTTTGAGCCAGCTGCTGCACGTGGCATCTATCGCGTCTGGGACCAAGTCAAGCTCCTTGTGTCGGGGCAGCCTAATGCTGTACACAAGGGCTTTCCAACTGAGGCAGCAGCGCTTGCATGGATATCACACCTCTGTCACCAAACAAAAGAGGAGGTAAGGCACGTCACGCTCTTATGATCTGGCGCGCTTGGGCGTTGTAACGGGTTGGCGCAAAACAGTGCGCTCACCCCAACCGCCCTACTTCCCCCACCCCAACCGCCCTACTTCCCCCACCCCAACCGCCCTACTTCCCCCACCCCAACCGCCCTACTTCCCCCACCCCAACCGCCCTACTTCCCCCACCCCAACCGCCCTACTTCCCCCACCCCAACCGCCCTACTTCCCCCACCCCAACGGCGACATGCAGAGAGACGCGGTAGATCATCTCCGCCTCCTGGTTCTGGGTCCCGATGGAGGAGCCGGGCAGGCGGCCGCACTCGAATCGCCGACCAGCTGGCGGCCCGCGGGCACCCGCAGCATAGTCCCTGGCGACACCACGAACAGCACGCCTGTCCGCCTCAGCACCGCGACTGGGTCCTCAGTGCGGGCTGTTCTCACTGCCACTACAGCGGCCGTCTCATCCGGGCCCCGGCCGTGGGAGACCGAGTCCCTGGTGCTGCCGTTGCCTTCGGCCCCCTCCCACGAGTATTACAAAAAGTGGTACGCAGTGCGGTTTGTGGACGGCGGCAGTCCGGGGGTCTACAACACATGGCAGGTGGGTGGCGGCGTGGGTCAGAAAGGAACCCTGCAACAGGCATCCGCACAGGCTGGACAGAGTGTGTCAATCCCGAACTGCACTGCTTTCATCTCTGTTCTAATGGCATCCATGCCCTCATCACACTTCTTGGCTTACACCGCAGAATGTAATGCATCCCCTGTTGTGTACAACTGAATCGT
Source organism: Eudorina sp. 2006-703-Eu-15 (assembly GCA_003117195.1). NCBI lineage: Eukaryota > Viridiplantae > Chlorophyta > Chlorophyceae > Chlamydomonadales > Volvocaceae > Eudorina > Eudorina sp. 2006-703-Eu-15. Next base: position 31,047 of record BDSI01000139.1, read on the forward strand.
CGACCCTGGAGACGTGCAACACCCAAAACCTGCTGCTCTTCCGGCCTCCCCAGGATGCTGAGAGAGCCATCAGCGGTCGCTATGCGGAGCACCGTTCGTTCGAGTAGGTGGTGTGTGGGCAGGCAGGGGTGGGGGGGCGGGGGCGTAGGGTTGCAGCCTTGGGAGTGCCTCGGCCGCTCAGCTAGACCCGTGGGTTTAGGGTATAGGGGTGGACCCGAAGTGCACTTCGCCGACGGGGGTTTCACGATGAAATCCGTCTGGGCTGGCCACTTGCCCTTGCTGACGTGCATCTGCATTGTAGGAGGGTTAAAACGGTTGCATGCAGTCGAAGTGCGAAGCGTGACAGTGCTGTGGAAGTACCGGGCTGACAACGGGGTCCAGCATTCACGGGGTTTAGGTCTGGGGGCCCATGTGGAACGCCACGTGCCCTGATCACCTCCAAAGGACAAGACTTATCGGTGGGGTGACGAATGCGTTGTGGCCGCCCCGACCCCGACCCCGACACCCGACCATGCAGCACTCAAGCGGACGCAATCGCGTACGCTTTTGGACCCACCTACGTCGACCAGCTCCTGCCGCCCGCTGGGTGGCACACGCAAGGGCACCCGCAGCACCAGGAACGGCCGACCGAGCGATGTGCGGCAATGGAGGATGCGGCTGCCCCGTGTGGTTGCCACGGCAACGCTGCGGAGTTGGCCGCAGCTGATTGGCGCCTTGACTCAGCCCGCGGCGGCTCTAGGACCGAGGAGCTTTCGCAATGGCAAGGGTCTGGCGACGCCCGCTGGGAGGCGCACAACGCAGGAGGCTACCCGCAGGACGGCGATCCGTTGCAGGCAGCCGACTGTGCACACGGCGGGCCGGTAGTCTTGGAGACGGGGGACGAACTCTCGACCCAGCGGTGGCCGCTTGTCCAACCCGGCGACACATGGCAGGCAGCAGCATGGCTGCCCGGGTGGCCCGAGGCTCCCCCAGGAGTGGGTGGCGCTGGTGCAACGGCAGCAGGAGTGCGGCAACGAGCAGGCGCTGGCGGCGGCGGTGGCGGCGGCGGGCCACTGCCCGCAGCGCCAGCCATGACGGTGCCGACGTCCAGCGATGTACCTCAGGGCAGTATGGCGGCTGCCATGGTGCCAACCGCCGCGGCGGCAGCAGGCCGTCGGCATCTTCAGGGCGAATCCCGCCTCTCGTCCTCCCCGCTGGCCCTCTCGTCGTCGGCCCCGCTCCCCGCGACCCATTCCCTGTTGTTCCCCACGCTGTACCCGCCCCGGTCTATCGTGCAACCATTCAGCGTGACGGACTTCCAGCCAGGGATGTGCGCCCCAGCGGCTCGTGCCAGTGTGGGTCCGGCTGCTCGCTGCGGCACCCGCGGCCCCATGGGGCCGTCTTGCGGCAGCCGAGCACGGGGCGACGCCATCGTCGCAGCTTCTGCAGCCCGCGCCAACGGAGTGGACCTGTCTGCCCCTGACGGCGATGGCGCCATGGTGGCACCTTCGCTGGATCGGCATCCCGGGCTGAACCCCGCGCCTGTGGGGGTCCCGGGGCCCAACTCGGAGCTGCACCCTCGGGGGGTGGATGGGGAACTCGAGCGGCACGCCGAAGGGGAGGATATGGCGCAGCGGCAGGGCGAGAGGGGCCTGGAGGGGGCGGCTGGGTTGTCCTTGTCGGACGGAGAGCTGTCGGCGGCAACGCACGATGACGCAGCGGAGAGCTCCACGGCATCACCATCTGCGCGCCCGGGTGACAAGGGTCCGCTTGCTCATGCCAAGCGCGGGCGGGGGCGGCCTCGGAAGTCCACAACCGCGCAGGGGTCCCTTGCGCCCGGCTGCCAACCGCATGGCGGTCCGGTTGGCCCTGTCCGCCCTGGAGTGGTGGAAGGTGTGCGACGGCGGGGGCGACCGCCGAAAGCAGCTGCGGCGGCGGGCGCGCCAGGCAGGCAGCCCATTGAAGCGACCAGGCGCCCGCGGGGGCGACCCAGCAAGCTTAGTCAGCTGGCGGCGACGACGGCGACTGGGGAGCCCGGCCACAAACCGGTGCCGTCCAAACGGCCGAGGGGCAGGCCCGCCAAGGCACTGAGCCCAGGGTCCGCAGCAGCGGCGCATTCTGCAGTGGCAGGATTGGAAGCGGCGGGAGCACCAGCACGTAAGCGCGGGCGCCCACCTAAAGCCGCTGGCGGGGGCGGTGCACAAGTACCACCGCCGGCAGCGGCGAAGCCGCGCGGCCGACCGCCCAAAAGTGTCGCGAAGGCCAGCAGCAGCAGCAGCAGCGGTCAACGCCAGGCGCAGGTCTTGGCGGAGGCCCTTTCTCAACTTGATGCCGCACTGCTCTCAGAGCCGTTGACGCAAGGGATAGACAGGGTGGGTGGATGGGTGGATGGTTACCTGCTTCAGGGATCCCGCGTTCGAATCCATGAGTAGCGGGCGCGTTCGGACGAGGGCGGCAAGGGGCAGTGACAAGCGCTGGGGCGCGAAGCATGACACCATACCGTCGGGGGATGGCAAACGATAGTCAGATGTCTCCATCACTTTGCAACGAAGCTGGTGCCGCAGCATCATGGGCAAGGGCCACGCGGTGTCAGGTGTCAGATGTTTCATCCCCCTATCACCATAACACGTGCTCCGGCCGTCCTCCGTTTATGAGGGTCGCCTGTGCCTCACTGACTTCACTGAGTTGCACCTTTCAGGTGGCAGGTGCGGGGTGCGGCTTTGCATATCGGTGCGCCTACTTGGAGGAGGACTGGGTGATGTGGATGGGTGCATGGGTGGCTGCGTTTCATATGCAGAGTATGAAATTGTATTACGTTTGGGCTACAAGAACCGTCGTTGCCCCTGAGCCCGCCTTGCTGTGCTACCTGCCTGTTTATGCTGCAGAGCACGGACGGGGCCCCCGCCGGTCCGGCGGACTGCGCGGGCGGCTGACTGGAGTGCGAATAACTTGATGTGACTGTACTGCTGATGGTGCGGCGGCTGCGTGGTGGTGCAGTCGTACAGCTGTGCGGAGCCGTGTCGTAGCTGGGTTGGTAGGAGGCGAAGTGCTGCTGGACGGCAGTTCTCAGGCGCATAGTGCGCAGCGGCATTAGTTGCGTAGCATGCTGTTTACGGGCACCACCCACACATTGTGGCCAAGCGGCCTCCCGGGTGCCTTGGCGGTATGGTACTGAAGCAGCTGCAGCCCGGATGGAAGTCCCACAGCAAGGATACGTAGAAGCAGATTTTGGAGCAGTAATGCATAGAGGCGGCCAGGCGCCGACAGTTTTGAGTATTGCGGCTTGCCAGAGGTTGTTGATACCCGGTGTGTGCGGCTTAAAGCGAGTAGCAGCCGCGAGGGAGAGGTGGTGATGTGGACTGGGAAACCTGAATGCCGGGCGCCGGCATCATCACACAACGTTGTTGGTGTCATTACGAAAGTGACATCATGCGCTGTCGGTGCGAGTGATGATGTTTGCCAAAGGGCATTGTGCGAACTCGAGCGATCCCTGTTCTCTGACACACATCTCCCAGCAGCCAATCACTGCATCTGATCCACATCAAGAACTCTCCTGCCTCTTCCCCATTCAAACCCTAGGTCCCCACCGCCGCTGCCACCTGCACCTGCCTGTGTGCTGGGCGGAGACATGCCCTGCTGCTCGCACGCAGCTAGACCATCCGGCCACCTAAAGTCATGTTACACCCGAGGACATACCTGCTCGACACTCCCATTTGAGTACACTCCGCGCTCATGAGGCTGTGGGTGTCAGGTCACACAAACGCTGCGGACGGCCCTGCGCCCGATCTCCGGGGGTTCACCCGCGTTCAATGCAAAGGATGTGGTTATCTGCACACGTCCATCGGCACACGTCGTATACGACTGACGGCTGCACTCCTCTGTGGAAGGGCGAGGCATGTGCGCGCACACCCTTCTTTGCAGCCACACCACACCACCACAAGATTCGCTCGAGGCGCCACCCGTGTTGGCTTGATGCGTGAGTAGGGAGGGGGCTCCAAAGAGACGAAATAGGTGCAGCGCGCCCTTGCAATGCGTGAGCCCTGCTAGAGATGCCTTACTTGCAGCACCGCCCTCAATCCCACATTTCACATCCGCACTCACAGGCCTCGTTCGATGGGTCCGGTTGTAAATCCCGCGGCACGCTTTCACCAATTTTGGTGAACCGGACATCAAGGCACAAATGGAGCCCTGCATCACCACCACGCTGCTCGTCCTACTGCTCAACGGACACGATACCAGCCTCGCGGCCTGGCGAGGCCGCTTCCAGCGAGCCCACCACCGCGGCAGACGTGAAGCCGTTCTCCCGCGCCCGGCGCAGCACCTCCTCCACCGCCCCCGGCTCGACCGACAGCAGCAGTCCGCCACTGGTCTGCGGGTCCACCATCAGGTCCCGCTGCCAGGTCTGCGAGGTACGGGGGCGTGTGAGAGGAGAGGCGGAGGGAAGAGTTTGCCGCAACAGGAATAGCCGTGGGACAAGGTCAGGACCGGGCGAGTAAAGATTACCGTACGACCTGGCGGTGTGCTGCGGGCGGAACAGAATGGCCGGTCTTGAGCGGCGTTGGGAGAGCTGCCTGACCTGCTGGCATGTCATCAACATCAAAGCCGACCGGGGACTGCCGCGCGCCTCACCTGCACGCCGGGGCCCAGACGGACGGAAGACCCGTAGCTGTCCCAGTTGCGCTGCACCGCCCCCGGCAGTACACCCCGCTCCGCCAGGCCGCGGGCGGGGCCCATCAGCGGCAGCGCCCCCGCAGACAGCCGGGCGTGAAGCCCACTACCGCGGCAGACCTCGAGGAGATGGCCTAGTAGCCCAAAGCCTGATGCGGATGTGGGTGCGGAGGGAATCGACGCGGCACGGGACAATTCGGCCAATGAGGGCGGGGGTGGGAAGGGCGCCGCCATGGACGGCCCGACACTGAGGGACCCCGGCCGGAACTAGCGCCCAAGCGATGCTGTCAATGCCGGGACGCGACATGAACCTCCAACGAACTACGTGATTCACTCGTTTAGACAATCCAAGAAAGGCTCATTACAACCGGCTACACGAACGTCGTCTTCTGATTGCGTCACGTGTAGTGAGGACGGGCAGGAGGAGGGCCCGTGCAGCCGCCGAAACCCTAGGAACACCCTCCTTGCCCTCCTTGCCTCAAGAGGCACCCCGCGCATGTTCATCACCCAAGTCCCGCCCCGCCCCGCTCAAGAGGCAGTCAGCGCACCCACCCACCCACCCACCCGTGACATCCGTCATTGCGTGGACCCGCGGGTCAGCCGACAGCACACCGCCGAGGGTGTTGAGCTGCGTCATAGTCCCAATGACCTGGGGGCCGGGGCACGATCGGGCGGCGGGGCAGAGACTTCACACCTCTCCGCGGAGGCTGGCGAACCAACGAACGCCATGCCGGCTCTCAGAGGCGGGGTACCTTGCGCGGAATCACGATGCGACCGACGTGCCCCGTTACCACTCTAGTGCGGCGCCGCGCGACGTGACCCATCGACCCGGCGCCCGACCAATTGAGAACCTGAGAACGCAGACTCCGAAGCGCGCTGCCGTCCATCCCCCCACGGCCCTCCAACACCTGCCTGCTGGTACTCCTCCGTGTCCAGCAGCTCCTTCTTGATGGCGGTGGTCATGGCGCCCACCCCCAGCGGCTTCGTGAGCACCAGCGCATCGCCCTGCCGCCCCGTGCTGTTGGTGCGGATGTGGTCCGGGTGCGCCAGGCCCGCCACCACCAGCCCGAAGATGGGCTCCGGGGAGTCGATGGAGTGTCCCCCTGGGGTCCGGAGGCGGAGGGGTTCAATTGGAAAAGAAATAAACCCGAAAGACAAGCCCAGGCACACCCAGAAAAAATAGCATACTTACGAGGCGAGGGGTGCGGCAGCACCGCGCGGGAGCGAGTTCGGCAGAGCCCGGGGGCCCGGAACTGCGGATGCCTCAACAGCGCCCGAATCGAAGCGAAGCGGCAGCACACATACCGGCCCCAGCCCCAGTGGCCCAGCCGTCTCCATCACCACCGCCCGAGTTGCGAGGACAAGGACAAGCAAGACGCGCGCCGCTGCAGCCCTCTATGTCACTCCAGTTTCTCGCTGTTGTGCGTATGTTAACTGCGGCACAGCTGGCGCGGTGGCCTGTGTCGCCCTCCGTCCTCAGTCTTTCAGGTTCCCCTTGGCGCAGGTTGGCGCACACTGCGCCGCCACCCACCCGCCAGCGGTATGCCCGCCTGTCGGCACACGTCAGCGCCGCCCGCCACAATCCGGCTGATCACGCCCGCCGGCAGCTTGTTGATGGGCATCCCCAGGACGCTGAGCGCCAGCAGCGGCCGGCCGCCCATTGCGTACACATCGCTGAGGGGAGGGGAGTGGAGGGGAGGGGAGGAGAGGGGAGTGGAGGGGATTAAATTGGAAAAAGAAATAATCCCGAAGAACGAGGGGAGGGGAGTAGAATGGAGGGAAGGGGATGGTAGCGAGTACTTGCACATGAGTGTGCACACGTTCACCTAGGGCGGCGGGGAGGGCGCGGGGCGATGCCGGGTCAAGGCGGTACGGAACGGATCGAGACGTTTTGAGGCGTGACCACTGAGGTATCCATACGCCTGGCGGCCCAGCCAAGATATCCGCGCGAAAATGCGGGCTATGAAATATACATGGGTGAATGCCACCAGCACAAGACGAACCAGCCCGCGCAAACTTTGCAGCTCAGCCCGCGCAACTTTGCAGCTGGTTTCGGAGAGCGGAAAACACCATCAACTACATGGGTGCGGACTTCGCTGCCGACGGCCGCCTTGTATGTGGGCTGCATCGAGATGATTCGCACCACACCAACAGCCAGCCGGCTCCGCCACATCCCTTCCTCAACGGGCCCCTGCTGCCCGTCGCAACCACAGACAAGAGCCGTAGCTACGTACTTTGGTAATCTTGGTACTCGTACACGTGGGGCTTGGGAATGGGCTTTCAACAACCCTGAGCACGCGCACGCTGCTGCGGAGGCGGCTGGCACCTCACCGCACCTGATAGCGTTGGCGGCCGCCACCCGGCCAAAGTCCCATGGGTCATCCACGATGGGCATGAAGAAATCCGTGGTGAGGATCAGAGCCTGACTTGGGTTGATGAGGTAGACGGCTGCGTCATCACTGGTGGAGGCGCCCACCAGCAGCTCGGGGCTGCCTGGACCGGAGCGGCGAGGGGGGGGGCCGGGGTCCGGTGGCCGGTGTGCGGGGCTTCGGTTCGACGCGACGGGTACGATTTTGTGACTGAACAAGCGAATGACAAATTAGCCAGGGATTGTGGCTTCAGCTGGGAGTTTCTTCGGTGTGAAGGCCATAGTCATGGTCGGGCTGCGAGCCTGCAGGCCCATTGCGACGGCAAGCCTGGCGACGCTGTCAACGATCGCCCGGGGGGCCCTGGAGGTACGCCCGCGTGTACACCGCTTGCATGCCCGCCCGATCCGCATTCAACGCTGCATGCACGTCTTACCAAAATCTAGCTGCACGCTGCGGAGGATCTCTTGTAGTTTGCCGGGGGCAATTTTGCAGCCGCAGCCGCCGCCGTGCGACAGCTGCGTCAGCCGCACCGGCCCGGCCTCCGCGGGCCCACCCAGAGGCGCCGAGGACGGGGCCGCCGCACTACCGTAATTTGCCGCACCGCTGCTCGACGCCATTGTGCAGGTTCCTCCCGTCCATGGGTGCGAGTCCATACGCTGCGCGCGAACACGGAATTCCCATGGGCTGCTTGCCGACACCGGGCGGCGTAGCGCAGCGTGTGTGAATCTACCTGTATACTGAGAAGGGTTGGTAGATTCCACGATTGCTGCAAGGGTCTCACGCTCGCAAACATGCTGAGAATAGACCTCATCGTGGACTCCTTCACGAAAAGGTGGGACGACTTCCGTCAGAAGCACAAAATGTGTGACTGTCCGATTACGACGCGTCCCGTCATAGATTTTTAGCATACGAAGAGGAGATTATACTAGGAAGGTACAACGCACAACACGTATAGGTGTCGTCCCGTCACTCAGTACATTTGAAACCGAAACGCAAACGCTTCCTTGATTGAACTCGTGCACTTCTACAGATACTGTGACACTATTGCCATACCTTGTTATCACTTGGACACGCAAACAAGTCTTCCCAAAGGACTGATCACTCCCTCGTTTCGTGCCTCGTTCCGTCCGACGAGATGGGCAGCGATGACTCGTTGGGCAAAGTGAAGGACCCTCTGGTGGCAGCCGTGCAATGGCTGAAGTCCCGACCGGCGAAGACAAAGCTTGCCCTAGGTGGCCTTGCAGCTTTGCTGCTTCTGCTAATTCTCTGGCGCACCATCAAGGATCATGATACGCTATTCGTGTTGGCGGAATTGGCACATTTCGTCGGGATCGGTATACTGGGGTATAAGCTGCATCAAAAGAAATCGGTGGCTGGTGAGTTGCGCGGCCATGGAAGGTTGTCTAACCGGGCGCGAACGATCAAAGTGCGATACGAACTGCCGCGCAGGTCTGTCGCTTCAGACGCAGCTGCTCACCGCAACGTTCTTGGCGGTTAGGCTGTTCTGCAGGTAAGAAGACCTTGTCGTCCGTGTAAGCAGGGGGTCACGGGTCAGAAGACATGCAGTCTGCCCGATTTGTCGGTGCTATCTCGCAACCGATTGGCAGGGGTGTGTACGAATTGTTGGCGTGGAGGTAGCTAACTGCTGCGTGTTTGATGAACGTGCACGAACCCTCAAGCCGCACTGCCTCACCCTTCCTTCGAAAATTCGGGGTGTCATGAAGTCTGATTTCTAGGGCCGTCGGTATAAACGGTACATATCGGTGTTACTCCTGTTCACGGGCCAGGGCCATGGCCGCACCGACTCGATCTAAACGCCCTACTTGTCAACTAAGACCACTCCGCGCTGCTGTTTTAAGCTGGACGTGCTCACCCCAAACCGCTGCGACCCCTCCTTGCGCCTTGCATTGCAGCTTCATGATGGAGTACGACATCCACACCGTGCTGGATGCGCTGACGCTGCTGGCCACTCTTGGCGTGGTGTACTGCATGCTGTTCACGGAGATGAAGAAGACCTACCAGAAGGAGCAGGACGTCGTCAAATTTTACTATGTGGTACGATGTTCGCGATGCAACTACCGGGTCCCGACGGCACTGTAGTGAGCATCCGATTGTTTGCTGGGGTGCTGCAGCCTGGGTATGAGCAGCACGCATTAAAACTTGGATCGATGATGATGATGTGGAGGAGGAGGAGGACGAGGACTCTCTGGACACACATGCGTTAATCGGCCTCTCGCATGTCACGCACTCCTGCTCTGCCTGCCTAAGAAACACACACATGCAATGCCATGGCTTGCGAACACGCGATGGTATGTGTGTTTTGGAGCCGGTCCGACCGGAAGTCTGAAGGGCGGCCCTGCGGGCCATGCCGAGATCAATCGTTTTGTGTCCTCATGGTCAGGCATGTTGCGCAAGCGTGCCATGTGGGTTCACGGGCTTGCGTGGGGTTCCCTCACGGCTGCAGTTCACGCCTGGGTTGCGTGCGCAACACAAATATCAGCCTTGTGTAAATCAGCCCCCGGATGGTGGGCGTGGATACTGCCCGCTCCTGACGTTTCGATCCGGTAGCCTGTGTCGTATATACCCTGTGACGGACCTGGGATGTGTGCTGCCGCTGCGCGCCTCCTGATGCACCCCGTTGCAGCTGGCGCCCTGCTTCGTGCTGGCGCTCTTTGCCAAGCCGACAACTACCCACTTCTGGCTGTTCCGGGTGAGGCGGATGTGCGTGTGGAATGTAGCTGTCGATTGGGGCAAACGGGAGTTCGCGTTTGTTTCTGTGGGCTCTTTTTACGAACCGAAAAAAGCATGACGTAATCAAGTACTCAAATCGAGCGAGGCATTGGTGCGTCAATGTATCATGCGACTGTCGCTGCGCCTTCCCTTCTGTCTTGCAGATATTCTGGGCTTTCTGCGTGTACTTGGAAGCGGTCTCAGTTTTCCCCCAGCTCCGCATGATGCAAAAGGCCAAGGTGATGCCCGGGCGAGGTCTCGTGTGTTGAGGTCAAGGGATCGGGTTCTGACACCCGTCACCTGAAAGCTATGACGGGGCGATGGGCGGGGGATGCCTGCTCGGTGTTGGCTTGTTGATCTCCGCCGTCAAGTGACCGGCGTGCATGGGCGGAGGTGTGGGCCGGGCAGGAACTAGGGCCAAGGGCGCAATTGAGTGCTCTGCGCACTACGTGGGTGCCGTGCTGCTTCTCTGCTCTTCCGATGCGCCGAAGTTGATAAAGTATCTCAGGGCCCCGTGCACGTGTGCGAAGGGTCGGCCCAAATTACGGCAATGTGCTGGCACGTGAGCTTCCCCGCTGTCCAACATGCATCCGCTTCCCTATGCCTCCTGCACCGCCAGGTGGTGGAGCGCTTCACGGCGCACTACGTGTTCGCGTTGGGGCTGTCGCGGTTCCTCAGCTGCGCGCACTGGATCCTGCAGGTGGGCTGCCGGGTCAGAGGTCTCTTGGAGCGAGCGTCATGCCCATGATGTGTTACTTCTGCTGGACTGCATATTGCATGTGCTGCTTTCCGCCGAACTGGGAAGCGGCAGGTGGAGGGCGGCAGACGCGACCTCATCTGTCGCCTAGCGTCCCCATGCCTTTTGTGATGATGAGGCACCATGATCTTGACCATGCCTTGACACCCCTGCACTGACTCTTAATGTTCCGCGGACAGATCTTGGAGGGTAACAAGTACCTGCTCCAGGCTCTGGGCAGCGGGTTGTGGCCCATCATGGTGCTTGCGTCCGAAGTCGTGCAGACGTTCATCCTGGCAGACTTCTGGTGGGTGCGGGCAACGAGGGCTGGGAGGTTCCTGCCTGAATGGCCAGATTCCGACAGCAGATGAGCCGACAGGGCCGCCTCTCCACATGAGGTCCACATGAGGTCGAAATGCAGCGCTTCAAGGAGCTCCTGTGACACACCGCTTGTCGGGTGATGTTACATGCCTTGCTTTGCCTGCCGTGAAGTTTCCCAAGGGCGCGACCATATTCGCTTGTTCGGGCAACCAAGATGGGCAGCGCCCGCCTGCTGGTACGGGTGCGGACGCACTCGGTGTTCATGTGTGACCCTTCACCTAATTGGGGCTCTGGATCTGGATCTGTTGCGCCATTGGGAACGCGTGACTTTAATTAACTGAAACGCCCGTTCCCATGTGCCCTTTGCAGCTACTACTACGTTAAATCGTACGCGGAGGGGTCCGGGATAGTCCGGCTGCCGGCTGGCATCGTGTGATGTGGCGGTTGATGGTTCGTCGAGTCCCCAGGAGGACGGACGTCGTCTTCCGGTCTCCCGCACCTGGATGTGCCCACAACGGTGGGTGAGGCAGCTGCAGCTGCAGCGGGCCCGGGGCGCCTGTAGATCACCTGGGTCCACGGGTATCGATATTGGCGCCGCGGGACATCATCTGGTGGGTCGCTGTGGTCGGAAGTCTGGGTTGCATAGGGGGTTGGGTCAGGCGACAAGGGCAGTTGAACATAGTTGAAACACGTGTGGTCGAAGAACGCTGTGCAGTGATGGTATGGACGGAGGGGTCTTGCAGCGCTCCGTGTGCGGTGGGACAGAGACAGGCGGGTTGACGGGATACAGTCTGGTTCATGTCGTCTTGGGAGCGCCTGAGATGGGAACTGTGATGGGAGACAATGACTGGGCCCCAGGGCGGCCATGTTTCCAACACATGCAGAGCAGGTCGCGGGGGATGCTGCTGCGGCTGTCAGGCCGTATTGCGGCTGCGCGTAAGGCAGCTTGAGTTTACGACCGAGTGCATGTCTTGTCACGTTTGACGGACTTGTGTGTCTGTCTGTTGCCTCTTCATGGTGACTCAGGTGGCGGTGTGTGATGGCGGTCTTGTTGGATTGGCCTGCCTGTCACGCGATCCTGTAATGAAGGGGTAGGCGGGTGCCCCATCTGTCAAGGCGTCAGTCATCAGCATTGGAATGATGGAGTTATGATGGGAGTTACCAGAATATCGTGTTCCCTGACCGACCGCCCGTGCTAACAGCAGCTTGGACTGCTGGACAGTTCGGTGCGGTCTGCCTGAGTTTCTCTATGCGCCAGTCTCAGACAACATATCCGAACTAACGAAAATCCGCCGCCCAAGCAACTGTTACTTCTGTTATCCAGAGGACACGATCTTCAGAAGCCCACAGCTCCCCACTAGCCACAGAAAGTTGCAGATACGGTACCTCACCATGCAGCGATGCACATTCCCCCGTGAGCCGTCCACCGGGATGTAGACACCCGGTCTTCGGTCACCGAACGCCATATGCTCGACAGCGACCATTTAATACCTGCCGGCCTCCCCCCCACCCCACCCCCTCGGCCCGCGCGTAATACGGTACCTCAATTTGCACCTCGAAATGCCTGACCTACTTACTACCCTCATTGGCTTCCCTAACACACACGCAACGCAAACGTATTCACCACAGCATGCACTCGTCGCCTCAGCGCCGCCTGGCAAATTCCTGTCCATTCTTATTTCAGTGTTGTTCATAACCAACTCGGAAACGCCTCTCCTTACGTCACTCTCACACTCATCACTCGGCCTCTCAGCATTGGACGCGGGGCAAACTTTGACCGACCCGCGTCGTTGGGCATACACCGCGGCTTTCCAAGGCACGCATCACCACACGCCGTACGTACAAGCTGCACCACCAGTTGCGGAGCCATGAGGGGTCTCTCCACGCAATGACCTTGCTTCCCCCAATCCTTTCCACGCAGCCCACGAGTAATGACCGTTGCGCATCATCCGTGCATTGTCCCACTCAATGACCGGGCATGACGTCCGTCGCTCAGTCCACTCGCCCACACAGGCGGAGCCATCTGATCGCTCCAAGGGGTCCCACGACCTCCGCAGAGACGGACCTCGGCGACGGATCTCTAGCCGGCACACAAGGGCAGGCGCAGTTCAAAATCCACACCTGCCGGCCGCGGATGACACACCCCTAGGCCCCCTGACCCATCCACATTCTCTCAGAAGAAGAAGACAGACCAGTGCGGCAGTGTCGTGTCCGATGCACCGCAATGGTGGCGCCCTTCGGATGCAAGACGTTGCCAGCTGTCAAGACGTCTTTGCTCACACGCGGGGGAAACGAGACGAGACACAATCCACTCTCCACGGCGGTAAGAGCGACATACACCGACCCATCATAACCCGCATCGCCTCGCGAAAGCATACCCAGCGGTTTGGTAGCGCTCGATGTAATGCCCGACTTGACTCCGGCTTTGGTTATACCCAGCCTCAACCATCTGCACTTTTGGTTCTTTTGCCATCAACTCCTGCAAAACCCTGACATTCGAGGTTGGCTTCGTACTGCCGGCCCGCCGGGGACCTCCAGTGCCAGCTGTTCCATACCACAGACAGGCCCCGAGCCCGCATGGCGCACATGGCTCCTAGTTTCCTGCCGCCGCGGCAGCGGGCTTATTGCGCATCTCCGTTGCATAGGCCACCATACCCGCGAGCGCGGCCTGAGTGTTGGCGTCGCACGCGGCCATGAGCTGCTGGTGCCTGCGGGAAGTCCCCCGGGTGTGATGACGGTGGTTGTGGTGGTTGTGGGTTATAAGGCGGCGCGTGCGCATACATTCATGCAGTGACGCGCGATGGGCATCGCCACCACCGCGGGGGGGGAACAGATACGGTAGCGCGCACGAGCACAGACCACTAGACAGCATGGACAGAGCACGAGACAGCATGGGCAGAGGGAAGGCCGCAGCGCACCGCGAATTCGAGTTGCACGCGCGAGTTCTATTTCAAGCGCACCGCAACCACAGGGCACACATATGACTTGTCGATGGATCCCATACAGCGGCCGCTGCACCAACCCGTCGCCCCTCTTGCCGCTCAGTCAAGCGCTCAGGACAGGACAACCCCCCGCCCCCTCCGCCCCTGACCCCCACCTGGCGGGCATGTGCAGCTGCATCCCCGCGAGCACATCCGCGAAGAACACGAAGGGGTCCACCGGGTCGATGGGTGTGCGCACCTGGAGGCAGGACAGGGGGTGGGGGGGGTGAGGGCAGTGCGGAGCGAAGCACTGAACGTACGGACGAGAGGCCGGGGTCACAAGGACGGGGCGCTGGGTCCGGCAAGGGGCGTCAACGAGACGCACCTACGTCGACCGGGTACACGGATCACTTGGCCTCGGGGTGGGCCCAGTGCCGGAGGCACTTAGTTAGGACGCGCCAGGTTATATATTATATATATGTATATATATATATATATATGACGGTTTGGACGATCCTGGCGCATGCGGACCTCGACGGGCTGACAAGGAAGAACGCTCCAGGGACCCGCCCTCGCCACCCCGCCGCTCTACCCCACCAGAGGCCGCCAGACCGCCGGGCCCAGCCTCCCCCCCCCGCTGCCCACCTCCTCGTCGTCGGTGAACTCGTCGTCCGAATTCTCATCGTCGCTGCCGTCCCCCAGCAGGTCCTTGGCACCCCGCCGCAGGCTCTTGGTCAGCTCCTCGTCGTCCTGGGTGGGTTGAGGACGAGGACCAAGCCAAGGGAGGGAGGGGGGGTTAGGGGGACCTGCGGTGTGGCAGGAGGCCGCCCCCCTGCTGCAGCACATGCATGCTCGGCCTCAGCAGCACAGCCAGAGAAGTTGCTTCGCCCTCCACCTGAAACGCCCTGCCCTCGGAACCGGTGCTGCTGCTGCTCAAGAGGCGCCTTGCGGCGTATACACCCACACCGACAGGCACGGTTCGCGGCGGCCCGTGACCGCAGGGACTCGCGGCCTGAGTGCTGCGCTGACGATGGAGGCGCTGACGATGGAGGCCGGGACACCACGCGGGCACCAGGGACTGGGGGATTGAGGGGGAGGGCGCCCAAGACCCAACACGAGCACGGCTGCATCCAGAAGCAGGACTTTGGCCTGTTCCCAGGCGCTCTCTACCTCGCCGGCCAGGGACGTCGTCCCCGCGCTCCGCGGTCTCTCGGCCCCTTCCCCCTCCCGCCCGGGCAACGCAAGCACACCCCCATCTGTCCCCATCAACGGGCAACGCAGACCGGAAGCGAAGGCCTCACCAGCAGGCCCCAATCCGCGGAGTTGGGCATATCCCGCATGGCCACTTCGCGCAACTCGGTCCCGATCAGGCTTTCAAGCCGCCTCTCTCCCTCTCTCTCGGACCTCCGAAACCCAAACCCTTAACGAATTCCAACTGATTGGCGGGAGCGGATCCGCGCATCCCACGTGCCCCCCAGGGCGGGGCAGCAGCCCAGCCACCCTACTGCAGCCACCCCACTGCAGCCACCCGACTGCAGCCACCCGCGATGCGCCCACCTCCTCGTCATCCTCCCCGATGTCCGCATCCCCGTCCTCCTCATCGTCGTCCTCGTCCTCGTCGTCGTCCTCCTCCGCCTTGGCCGCCTCCTCCGCCTCCGCCTGCTGCTCCTTGAGCCCCAACAGCAACCGCATGATGCCCGCCTGCACCTGAGAGCAGCAGGTGGGGAGGGGGGTTTGGACGGAGCAGCGGAGTCAATGACGAACATGTACGGCATCAGCGGCAGGGGTACTAAAAAGGGTAACAAGCGTCGCAGACGGCCGTACAGCCGATCTGCGATCTGATCAGCCCGCAGGTAGCACACGTCGCGGCCGAGGCGCGCTTCTCCCAACCCCTGCCTCGGCGGAGGCAATCCGCCACCGCTGCCCCCAACGTTTGGCCGTCAAGATAGCGCCGATCACCCACCACTGCTGCGGCGCAGGAACACAGCCCGAGTACAGTACAACCGCTCATCGCCGTCCCCTGCCGTACCGCACCGTGCGCCGTACCTGCGGCAGCCCCGCCTTGATCTCCGCGGGCAGGGCCTCATCCGGCACCGCCAACAGCGACACCAGCCCCAGCACGCAGACCTTCTTGTCGTGCATCCGACGGAAGTGCTTGGGCTTGCCCGACTTCTTGTTTGCAAAGATGGCGGTGAACCAGGCGGAGAAAAAGGTGCCGACCACCCCCATCTGGGACAACACGCCCAGGGTCAGGGCCGCATTGTAGTACAACGCGTTGGCCACGACCACAATCAGCGTATCCTGAAGAGGCGTCCGGGGCCGGGTGGGGCGTTTGCGAGGGACTTAAGAACGTCTAGATATAGAGTGAAAATGAGAGAGGTTTCCCGAATTAATCGTCATGCGCTTCCCAAGTCCCTTGCAAAGCAGGTATGCGACGGAAGGGTTACGGGGTAAGGACTCATTACCGGAGTATGGGAAGGCGGTAAGGGTCTCTGTCAGCTCCTTCTCGTCCTTCCTCCCTCGTAAGTGCACATGGGCCACTTTCCAGGTTGGGGATGGAGATGCCACACCACCACCACCACCACCACCACCACCACCACCACCACCACCACCACCACCACCACCACCACCACCACCACCACCACCCCCCACCACCCCCACCACCCCCCCCACCACGCGCCCTCGTCCCCGCCTCCGGTCCGACCCCCGCTTCCCACCTCTCCCCCCTGCCCCCTGCCCCCCTGCCCCCTGCCCCCTGCCCCCCCCCCCTGCCCCCCTGCCCCCCTGCCCCCCTGCCCCCCTGCCCCCCGCCCTCACCCTCAACGTGCGGTTGGTGGCCGTCTGCAGCTTCCCCAGCACCAGCTGCAGGTAGGGCCCCACCCACGTGTCCACCCGCCCGCGGCAGTTCTGGAGCACCACCTCGAGCAGCTTGGCGGCGGGGACCACGTCGCGCTCCCCGTAGTCGCCCGTCAGCGCGCCCTGCACCATGCCGTACAGACTGGTACGGTAGTCCGGGGAGGTGGAGGTCAGGAAGCGCTCCGGGTCGCGGCTGATGTAGTTGTCCAGGGGGACCTGCGCCGGCACCACCGGGTACACACACATACACACACACGCGTTTACACACACATGTTTTCCAATTCGCAGGTTATTATGGCAAGTGTATTGGTGCTTGATTTGGGTCGGGCGGGTCTCTTATCTAAACACACACGCGCGGGTCGGGCGGGTCTGTTCTCCAAACACACACACGCGCGCGCGCGGCTCAGTCCCTTTATCAACGGGACACCAAAAGGGCCCCAGGGTGTGATGAGCTGAATCTTCCCGACCAGGTCGGCAGGGGTAGACGACGTGCCGGACGGTCAAAGCAACACTGCACCACCTGCGGCACCGCACCACCCGACACCTCCCGATGGACAGGCCCTCGCTCGCGCCCCCTCTGCGGCCAATCGTTTCCTAAGGCCGCAGCCAGCCTGCCCGCCACCTACCCACCTACCTACCTACCTACCTACCCACCTACCTACATATCTAACTACCCACCTACCAACCTGCCAACCGAGGCCCCCAGCCATCCCCTCCCCAGCCACCCACCAGTATGTTCTCCCAGTAGTCAATCGCCCAGTCGTTGACCGCCTGCTCGATCTGAGGCCACAGGACCCACAACCGGTCGCTGATGGATGGCCCGTAGTACGTCAAGTACGACAGCATCTCCAGCACCTGTACGGAAAAGCGCAACGTGCCAAGGGTCCCGTCAGCGGCATCATCGTCACATCGGCATCACGAACTAACGCAGGTCCATGTCGCCCCCCCTCCCCAGCCCACCCACTCCGGGGGCCCCCGCCCCCCTCTCCAGGAGCTGCGGCCCCCCCATTCCCGCCCCTAGAGGCACGCCCCACCTACCCGCACCCGCACCCGCACCCCCCTCCCCCCCCCCGCGCCCCCCTCCGCCCCCCCCCTCACCTCCTCAAACACGTCCTGTCCCTCCGTGGACAGCATCCTGTGCAGCAGCGGGTAGAGCACCTCCTCCAGCGAGGCCACCAGGGAGGGCTGCTCGCTGCAGCTCTCCAGCAGCGTGTTCAGGGCCCGCATGCAGCCAAACGCCGCGATGCCCGCTGCGGGGAGGGGGGAGGGTGTCGGTGCAGAATCGCGCGCAAGGAGAGGGAGGGCTCAGCAAATTATCGCTTAAGAGTTTGGGAAGGTTGGCGGTGGTGGCATGCAGAGAAATGGCAGCCAGATACGTTGGGAGGGGGGAATGTACGCCTAGCCCTGCAAGACCGCAGCATCGACGGTCCCTAACCCTCTCTCTCTTCCTCTCTCACCTGCCCGTTCCATACCCTTCCCGCTCCCCTCTCTCTCCCCCCCTCTCTTACACACACACACACGCTCACCCGTGTCCTCGTCTCCGTCCTCGTCCTCATCCGCGGCTGCGCAGTACTTCCAAAAGGCGCCCGCCAGCTGGGAGGCCATCTGGGTGGCGTATGGCGCAATCTGCTCCCCGAACTTATCCACCAGCACCTCCAACGTGAACACTAGGTCCTCGTTGTCCACCTGGGGGGGGAGGGAGGGAGGGAGGGAGGGAGGGGGGAGGGGGAGGGGTTCTTAATCATAAACCAGCAGGTCTGACCGCCAGCCCTTAGCGTCATCCATTACAACTCTCCCCCCCACACACACACACACAACACTGCCAACTGTGGTTTGGGTCGGGGACGGTCTCTCTCGCACCCCCTCGGCCCCTCGCATGTCACGCACTCCTGTTCTGCCTGCTTAAATAACGCTCCCTCTCTCGCACCCGCCCACCTGGTCCATGAGTCCAAATATGGAGTTGAGCAGCTGCGGCAGGGCGGGCGCCACAGGCTCCACGTCCTCCATCTCCTCCAGAAAGTGCCGCAGAGACACCACCGCGTCCACCCGCACGGGCAGCTCGGGGTCGCCCAGGCAGCGGGCCACCTGGACGGGAGGGAGCAGGCAGGGGTAGGGAGGGTGGGGTGGCGGGGGTGGCGGGCGTGTGGCGCAGATGACATGGAAGCCAGGCCCTCCCCCCGGTAAGTATGCGACTGGGCTCGGTCGGTCGGGCTCCTTTCCTAAACACAAGCCCCATGCGCACCTGCTCAAAGAAGCGCATGTAGGTGGGTCCTTGGTTGGTGCCGTCCGGGAACTTGGTGTCGCAGAAGACCCCGCTGACCCACACCGCCTTGCTGCGCAGGTGGCCGTGGGGAGAGGTGAAGCAGGGCATCACGTAGGTCGCCATGATAGGGCCCAACTGGTCCTTGTACGGCTTCTGCGGGTCGGGGGAGGGGGGAACGGGTTGGGGCAGCCCGCAGGCGGGATATCAGAACCCATACCTCTGAGGTACGGCAAGCTGTACGTACTGTTCTGCTCCTGCTCCCCGGGCCCCGCAAAGCCAACGATATACCGCCCCCGCCCCCGCCCCCATCCCCTCGATTTCCGCGTGTGCGCGCGCCCTTCCCCCTCCCCCACCCCCAGTCCCCTTCTCTCAACTCCTGCCCCCCCCCCACCTTGGCCTTGAGCAACGGCGCCAGGCACCCCACCGCCAGGAGCGCCCCGTCGACCCGCCTGGCCTCCGCCGCCGAGGGCTGGCCCCCCTCCCCCACCGTCCTCGCAAAGGCCCCCAGCAGCCCCGCCACAAGAGCCATGAACGAGTCCAGGTGGGAGCGGCGCTTGCTGCACAGGTCGTGGGCGAAGTTGGCCGCCGCGGTCTTGGGCGAATACATGTCCTCCAGGATGTCGTACCCCTGGTACGGCAGGGGAGGCGGCGGGGTGGGGTATAAGAAATTGTAATAAGACATCGTGAAGAAGCGGCGGTGGGGGTGTCACCGCTGTACCGGGGAGCAAGTACGAAACAAGTACGATATGGCCGACTCTTTTGAGTACGACGCCCTCGGGAGGATAAGTACCCGCCAGCCCTGCCTTCCCCACCCAACGCTCCATCCAGGGAGCCCAACCCATGTGCTGTTCTTGAAGGATTATCCTTCCTTTCACACCCGTATATGCATGCACACCCCCATGGACACACACCCATGTGCAGGTCTCTTCTCTAAACACCCCCATGGATACCCACCCCCCTGCACCCCCCTGCACCCGCCCTGCCCGCCAGAGAGCACCCCACCCAACCCCTGCACCCCCCCACCCCCCACCTTGCGGATGTACTCCTGGGGGTCCTCCACCCACAGCCGGGCGTCCTCGTCGTTGAAGGCCATCAGCGGGAAGGCCACGTGGTGCAGCAGCTGGTCCCAGTGGGCGCCCACCCGCTTGTAGCACGTAGGGATGTTCACCGCGTGGCTCATGTACTGACACACGAAGGGGGGAAGAGATCGGGTGGAGGGGGGTGGAGTCCAGGGGAGGGAGGAGGTGCGGAAGGAGAGGAGGGGGTTTTGAAGTGCGGGGAGTGTTGGTGGTTGGCTGCACCGGGTAGGGGCCATGGCTGGGGACCCTACACCCGTCCGCGCGGTGCGTACTGTACCGCATTGCCGTACTACAGAGCAACAGCTGCCGCCCTTGCGTGTTGTGTTTCGACAGGAAACCTGCCGTGACCCCCTGTCCATCACCTCCAGTTTGTAGTACGGCATTACGACCCCGCGCGAAGCCACCTCACACGGGCCTTCCGCCGACCGCGGCCGCCGCCCCACCTCGCACCTGCAATCCCCACCTCGCACCCCCAACCCCACCCACACCTCTGGAGCCATCCCGCACCGCAACGCCCACATAACCAGCATTGGACTTTGCTTATCGCGGCTCCGTTTCCTTTCACACACCTAGCACCACCACCTGTCACACACACACGCCAATCCGGCCCCCTCCGGCCCCCTCCCCCCTTGACCCCTCCCTGGACCCCCACCTGGAAGAGCAGGTTGGTGCACCGGGGGCTGAAGTAGCTGCCCGAAGCCAGCTGCGACATCAGGCCAAGGTGCGCGTCCAGGAAGTGGTTCATGCACTCGGCCTGGAGGCGGTCGGAGGGAGGGCAGCGGAGTCACATTCAGGGAGGAGCGGGGGAGGCCCCTGGGCGGGAGAGTTGCGAAATTCACTACTACTTCATCAGTAAATTAAATAGGCCGGGGGCGCAGGCAGGTGGGGGCTAGCTGCAACAGGGGGCACCGAAGAGGAGAGGTCGGCGTGCGGGCGGTCAGTCAGCCCACGCCCAGGCTCCCTCCACCAGGTTGCGCCTCCCCTCCCTCCCGGCACCCTGGGGCCAGCCGCCCACCGGGGGTCCCCGCACCGCCGCCTCTCCGCCGCTGCCTCCGACGATCCTTCCCCCACCCGGTCCGGGACGAGTTTGGGGAGAGCCATCGCAGGAGGTCAATCAGTCGCTTGCATCACCGATATCACCCGCCGGCAATACCTGGCCCGGCGCCTGACCCCGCGCATTCTCTCCTCGAACCCTTCCCTGGAGTGTCTTTCTCCCTCCCCTCCGCCCTGCTACACCACCCAGCCAAGCACATCCCACCCCCTGGTGCCGTACTCACCACATACAGCTCGGCAAACTTCATCTCCGTCCCCTCGCGGCAGTGCTTCACCTGCCCGTACCTGCACCGTACAGTGTCGTACAACATGGGTGGGTGGGTGGGTTTCGCTTTAACCTCCCCGCGGACGCAGACGCGGCGGGGGCGGGCGGGGGGGGACGTTGCGCTCTTCCTCGTGAGGAGAGCGAAGGGGTATAGGAAATTGGTAGACATATTTCTACTGCGCTGCTGCCAGAGCGAGGGGGATGTACGGACAAGGAAGGCGGTGATGAACTGCCCGGACTGCCAGGTCCGATGAAGAATGGACTGAATCAGAACGTCTCGCGACGTGTCGTGACATCACGATGGACCGTGAGAGGGGAGAACGGGGCAATAGATCGAGACAGAGGCGCCCATCGGGGCAGCGGAGCCGCGAGGCGCCCCTCTCCGTCCGACTGTTGAGGGCCTCTAGGGCCCCTGATGCTTCCTTTGCATTTTCATCGCCATGCCTCAAATCGCCCCATCGCCTTGTCCCCACCCGGGGTACACTACCAGTGCACCTCTGCCCCCTACCACCACCGCACTGTCGAACCCTCCTCCTCCTCGCACCCTCACCCCGAGGGGCACAGCCGCGCGAGGGGGTGAGGGACTCTAGGGTTATCGGTTATCGGTTATCGGTTTGGTACTCCCTTGCGGTTTCGCTGTCTTTATGAACATAAGCGGGGGGAGGGCGGGGGCCGCAGCGCCGCAGCGCCGCAGCGACCCACCCACCCACCCACCTGTTGAAGAGGCGGTAGGTGATGTGGAGCACCCACTTCTTGGCCTTCCACCAGGGGGTGGCGGGGCGGTCGTCCGAGTCCAGGGCGGCCACGTCCTGATGGGAGGAAGAGAGGGAGGGCGAGGAGGGGTTGTCGCATGTGCCGCACCAAGGTTGGGAAGGTTCGAGGTACAACCAACCCGCTGCGCAAGGGGTGGTGTGTCCTCCTCCTCCCCCTCCCGCCGGTCCCCTCCCCACCGTGTCCCCACCCACCGACCGACCCACCCACCGCCGGCTCCGCCTGCGTCAGCGCGCTGTGCAGCGCCGCCATCCAGCCCCCGAACGTCTCCCGGTCCAACAGCGCCGCGGGCACTCCCATGTAGGTGGACGACCAAAAAGTTTTGCAAACCAGCTTGATGTAGCCCGAAATCTGGTTGGTAGGGAGCCAGGGGGTTGGGGGCCAGGGTTTGGGGCCATGGCTGGGAGTCAGGGCTGGAATGGGTTAAGGCAGCCAGGCAGGATTAGGGGTTCGTTAGCATGCGTTGACCCTGCAAGGGTTGTCCTCGCGGGGGAGTGGATTGGTCCTCGCGGGGGAGTGGATTGGTCCTCGCGGGGGAGTGGATTGGTCCTCGCGGGGGAGTGGATTGGTCCTCGCGGGGGAGTGGATTGGTCCTCGCGGGGGAGTGGATTGGTCCTCGCGGGGGAGTGGGTTGGTCCTCGCGGGGGAGTGGATTGGTCCTCGCGGGGGAGTGGATTGGAAGGGCAATCGCGCAGTCTTGGGTTCGGAGGCACTCCCCATCACGCCGGTGCGCTGGGGTCGAAGCCGAGCTGCGCTGACGCCATCCAGGACTGCTCCCATCGGGGTCCCCGCGCCCAGAACCCGACGAGCATCCGGCCCGCCGGCCCCATCCGACCCATCTGACCTCTTCACTTGCAAGCCCTCCCGGATCGCGAAAGGTCGGCGGCGGGCCTGTGCCAGGCTGCCAGCCCTCTGACCCTCCGGGCGCCCTACAACCACCCGTAGGTGGTACACGCTTGAACATCAGCCAGCGTCCGTTGTGTTGGGTCCTTCGCAGTTCCGCACTGTCGCGCTGTGGCCTCCCGCCGCCTGATACCCCGTGTCGTGATACCCCCCTCCGCACTGCCGTGCAGGTACCTCGCCACGTAAGCATTCTGAGTAATTCTGGGTGTGTCCGGGTTCATTTCTGGTTTCTTTTCTCTTTTTCAATACAACTCCCTCCGCACGTCTAGGGTCCTTCCCGCTCCCCTTCGACCCGCGGCGCTGTGAAGGGCTACAGAATCGTGGCCAGCTGCGGCCTCATACCAAACCCCCCAACCCCGGTCCCTCCTTACCTTCCGGCGCACAACACCGCAGCCCTAGCCCCAGTCCAGCGCACTCATTCCCTCACACACACGCACCCCTGGGTTGTGTTGGGTGGGTTACTTTTCACATCACATCACTCACGCACACAAACCTGCATTTCTAAGCACACACACACCCTGTCGCTGTTTTCATGAATTCCAATTCGCAGGTTAATATGGTAAGCATATTGGTCCTTGGTTTGGGTCGGGCGGGTTTTCTTTTCTACACACGCACCTGCGCGCTGGGCGGCGCCGCCAGCAGCTGCCGGAAGATGTGCAGAAGGAGCGGGAAGGCGGTGGTGATGATTCCCTCCAAAGGGGCCCGCTCCTCCTCGTCGCGGAACTCGTATTTGCGGGCCAGCAGCCGCAGTGCCAGCAAACCGCCGTGGACCCGCACCTGGTCCTGCAGGGGCGGAATAGGAATTTGGTAGACATATTTTATACTGCGCTGCTGCAGGAGGGGGGCCCACACGGGGGCCGAGGGGCCGAGGAGAGGACGGGAGGGACAGGATGAGCATTGTGCACTTGGCAGGCTGGACAAACCTGCGTCAAGAAGAGGGGAGATAAGAGCAGCGGAAAGGACAGGGAGGCAGACAGGTCATCTGCAGCTGCATGAGAGCGGTCAAGCGGTCACGCAGGCGCCTCCTGTTGTTGTCGAGAGGGAGGCACGGACCTGCGCGGACAGGTTGCCGTACAGCGACTCCAGCAGCCCCGGCCAGCGCTCCGGGTAATCGCAGTACACGATGATCTTAAACACCTCCGACAGCTGAGACTGTATGTTGTGGGGAGCCCTGCCGGGGGAGGGGGGGGCGGGCGGGCGGGAGGGAGGAGTGGGGGGTGAGACGGGTATAGGAAATACGGGTAGGAGCCGCGGGAGGGAGGGGCTCAACCAACACCGCGATAGAGAAGCTCAAGCGATTATGGGTCGCTTGCCCCGCCCCTCGGGGGTCCAGCGCCCGCCTCTCGATCACCCCGTCCCTTGGCACCTGCCCATCCAGTGAGCAGCAAGCCATGGCCGCCCCGAGCCCACCTCCCTCCACGTCTGCGGGTTCGCATCCCGTCCCTCCGCCGAGCGCAGGAGGGAGCGCAGCCCTCAGTCCCGGGGGGAGGTGGATCACCCCAGACCAGCAACAGATGAGGACCTCGCCAAGCGCCGCAAGGTCCCCCTCGCCGTCGAGACCGTCTCAAACAACTCTCTATCTCTCCCTCAGTCGGTGCTGTTCAAGCCTGCCTCAGCCCTGCCCCCCTGACGGCACGGGCCGCCAGTCGCGACCACCCACCGGATCATGGCCTCCAGGATGTTCTGCCGCACAATGTCCTTGTCCGGGTCGGGAATCACATACTGCTGGGAAGCGCCTGCTGGGGTGCATGGGGGCATGAGGGGTTAAATATGTGGAGGGGCCAGAGGGGAGACCAGGGAGGAGGCCAGGGGGGAGGTGAGGGGATGGCCACAACGACCGTTCGCGGCCCCGACGGGGTGCTGCTGAAAGGGGGCACGGTTCGGGTTTGGGTTTCCAGCCTGTCACGGCCCAACACGTCGCAACCCAATGTGCCCCTTGTGCGCAGCACTGTCCAGGATACCGACAGCACAGAGCCTTTCCCGAGCAGTGGGCATCCGCAGGCGGCCTGGCCCAGGAAGGCGCCCGGGGCGAGTTTCAGCGCGTGGTCCCGATGAGTCAAAACCCAACTCGAGACGCAGCCCAGGGGACTGGGGCCGCCGTTTACTGGTTACTCACCCTGCGACGCTTCATGCTCTGATTTTTCCCAGCTGCGCTTCACAAAATTCTTAAAGTTGATGGCTGCCATATGGCGCACGCCCGCATCAACGGATTCCTCCGCTGCCACGCGCAGCAGCTGAACGGCTTGCCCTGGCAGCTGTTCATGCTGTATTGTCGCAATCACGTAGATCGGGGCAAAACAGGCGTCAGTACCCATCCTGCTCAACAGGAGGAAGGCGGCAGTTGGCGGCGGCACGCTAAAAGCGGGACGCTGTACCTGCTTCAAGACCCGTTCCGCCTCCTTGACATGATTTTGATCATGGCTAAGGCAAGCCTGCAGGACTGGGAGGAGCGCCTGAATGTCCATGTTCCCCGGCCCACACTCGACTTGACCTAACAAGCTACACTCGTTTGTCTAAAATCGGCATAAAACTAAGTATCTAATAACGACAAGCGATCACGGCAAGAGTGGACGAAAGGAATGTTAGTTACTGACTAACATTGCGGGGATCATCTGACGAAGGCCGAAACGGCAAGAGGTCCATACATTCAGTACTTATGAAATGAATGTAATCGTCAGTACACTTTTATGGCATGAAAAATGACTCAGTCGCTTAGCGCGCCAAGTTGCAAGTACATACTTGCAAGGATAACCATGATGACTGCTCATTCGGTGTAACTGAACGATGGGGCAATTGCTCAACTGCGATCCAAAGAGGCTCGTTTGGAGCAAGCCGACCAAGGGTAGGAAACCCGCCTTAACGCACGCAAAGGAAACCTTGTTTAGCGGACGACGGTGCCCGCAGTAAGGCAGTGTATCATTTTTAATGTATTGTCACAACGGTCAGCGCATATGTAACCAGTCGTTCCTGGACGCGGCAGGCAGCTCATGGCACGTGCGATCGGAAGCATCAGCTGTATTATCCCGCATTTTCAGTGGGACTGATGGAGTCGTGAAAGAAGAACCATCATTGTGTGATCAAAAGCTATTACGGGCCTTGATAAACCCCTGTGGGCTTTACCGAGCGGTTGGGCACGAACAGCGCACATAACGAACAGGAGAACGCAGTTGGCTGATAGCCGTCGCAAGCTGGCCGGCGAGGCATGTTGGCGACTACCGTAGATACAGGATACTCTATCCTTTCGCCGGATGAGCTGTGAAGGGTGCGATGCGGTGCAGTGAGCCCTCAGCCACGTGCCCCGTGTTTACCCCCCAAAAGTCCAAACAAACGAACAGAAAGGAAGCCGTGCCCCCTCACTTCGGTGGCCCCCGCGCGCGCCTCACAGTTTGCCGGATGCATTCTCGGTGGAACGAAAGTCCCGTCACCCGGCGTCACCCCATCGGAGTACTTGCTGGCCCGCTGGTGATCCCTGGAGTCAAGCCCCGCGCAACGAGTGTCTCGAACAAGGATTACAGCCGTGCATGACGGCGAACGCGGGCCGATTGCGAGGAGCGCGCCATCATATCCGTTATATCCGTTACATAGGGTTACATGCACAAGACACGCCGGGATCAACCCGGATGGAGGCTTGTGACCGAGGCCGTCGTGAGCGCCTCACGAGCGCGTGCCTGGCCCTGTTTGTTGCGTTTGGCCCTCTTAAGCCCAGGACAGCGCCGACAACGCCCATGCGACCGGAGCGCTGTCCCTCATGTCCGTCGCAACCGCCCTCAGCCCCTCACCAGCGAGCTCCGTCACTTCTTCTACTGACAGGAACACACTTTGCATCCTTTGCCGCCGACACCGGTTCATCAGCCCGAGTCGTCCTACCATTCCGTATGTCCGCAAGATGACGAGAGCGACTGCCACAGTGGTTGTTCGTACAATAGTTTCTTTTGGGTGTTTTCTGTTAGGTTTTTGAAAAGTTACAGTAGGCTGCAGTGCATTTCTTCGTTGACATGCTCAACCGTGGGAGTTCTTTAATGCGATGCGAAGAGGCTGCAACCGAAGCCGCATTGATCTCGCATAGGAACCTTAGCAAATCATTTTCTGCACACGAATCAACTGTCTCAGGTCGCAACCGCGGGCTGCAAACTTGTGCGAAATCCTACGCGTCAGCAACTCGACCGAGAATCCACTAACGGCCGGACTTCGTGGCAGCTAATCACTGGCTTCCTAGGATCAAAGAGCCAACACAAAGCCCTAGGGTGAGGTGGTGGTAGGTGAAGTGAGGTGGAGTGCCGTTTGCCCGAAGGCCCACGCTGCTGTCCTCCAAGCCTAGCAGCCGAACGCATCTTGAGAAGGCGACTTGACGACACGTGACCCACTTCAGCTGCCCCCGCTTCCATGCAGGCGCGTACGTGGGTGCCGTCCCACCACTGCGGGGTACTCGTCCGGCTGGCTGAAGCACGGGGGCCAGCAGAGGCGTGTTACATTCCTAGCCAGACGGACCCCACCTCCCCGTCCACCACTGGCCATTGCCATCCCCACCATCACCAGCTGCTGCTGCTAGTGCTGGTCACGTAAGCTGGGACCTCTGACGCGGCTGTGCCCGCCGGAGCCATGGCAGCCGAGGGGGCCGTAGCTGTCGCTCTGAAGCAGGACCCCGGCGGCGGTGGCGGTGGCGGTGGCGAGGCGACGGACCCTCCTGCCGCCCTGCACGCTGCCGCCGCTGCTGGTCAGTCGGCCGCGCAACAGCCGCCGCAGCAGCCGCAACCGCAGCAGCCGCAGCCGCAGCAGCCGCAGCCGCAGCCGCCTGTGCGGCTGGACGATGTGGTTCCCGACGTGAAGCCGCCCGCTGACCCCCACGACCCCGAGGTGGTGGCCGCGGCCCTCACCGCGCGCATCACCGGGGCGGGGGCGTCCATCATCTTCGAGAAGGCGCTGACGGCCAGTGACGTCAGCGGCGGAGGGAGGGTGGTGGTGCCCAAGGTGCGCGTGGCCGGGGGGCGGCCGGGGAGGCCGATGGGAGGTTGTGTCCAGGAGGGAAGTGGGGCTGCACGGGCTGTGCATGGTCGGGGGTTTGGGGATGGGGGTTTGGGGTCGGGGGATGGGGAGTCTTTTCCCGGGGGGGGAGTCTGCTGTGCAGCTTGGGACCCATACGGCATATGGCTCGCTCTGACAGAAGCGCTGCACACGCTATACGCCCCCACTCACTCGCCCCGTCCTCATCCCCGGGAGTTCACCCTGCCTGGCAGAGCCCGCAGCCCCATCGTACCCCTGCCCCATCGTGCCGCCCCACGCCCCACCCTCCCGTGTGCTGCGCCCCGCGCCTCCCCCGCCCTCCCCGGCCCTCCCTCGGCCCCTCCTTCCCGCCTCCCTCCCCGCAGTCGGTTGCGGAGCAGTTCTTCCCCAAGCTGGACCAGCCCAGCGGGGTCTCCATCTCGGCCTCCGACCTGGAGGGCAGGACATACACGTTCAAGTGGAGGTGGGGACGGCAGCGGGACAGAGGGACACCACCCGGGGGGGGGAGGTATAGGAAATTGGTAGACATGTTTATTCTGTGCTGCTGCCAGAGCGAATATCCGATAAAGACTCCTGGGGGGGCCCACCGCGGGCGCGAGGGGCGACACTGATCCGCCCCCCTCCCTCCCTCCCTCCCGGCTCAAACCACTGCCAGCCCCACCTTCTGGGAGACGCGCCTGCCTCTCGGGCCGTGCCCCTGAAACCCCCGACCCCCCGGCCTCCCGGCCCCTCCTGTGGGCCCCGCCCCCTGGGGTCCCCCTCCCCCCTCCCCTCTTCCCCCCCTCAGGTTCTGGGTGAACAACACCAGCCGCATGTACCTGCTGGAGGGGGCGGGGGAGCTGCACAGGAACTACAGCCTCGAGGTGGGACAGGGGCCGGGGGCCCTGCTGGGCGCGGCCCGGGGCCGGGGCCGGGGCTTTTGATGTTATCGATGTTGCCTGCCAAGGGACCCCGGTGGTCATGGGGGTGACAGCCGTACCCGTCTCTATACAAACGCCCACGGGGCCGGGGCGAGGGGGTGGGCGGCCTGCGCCGTGTTCGGAGGGGAGGGGAGGGGCGGGGAGCTCCCTCTTAAGAGGGCCGCGGCCGAGAGCCGGAGCCAGGACCGGAGCGGCGGCCCTGTCCACTCTGCGGATCGCAATCCGAGACCGCGACCGCCGCAATGGTTCCGCCAACCGCGGACATGAGGCTGTGGCTGCTGCGCCCGGCCCCCCCCCTGCTTCAATATGTCTACCAATTTCCTACTCCCCCCTGCCCCCTGCGATCCGGTCCGTGCGGGTCCAGGTGGGGGACGTCATGGTGTTCGCTCAGAAGCCGGACGGCTCCCTGGTGGTGGCGGGGCGGGTGGCCAACAAGGTGAGCAGGCGGGGGCGGGGAGGGGTGGGGTGGGGGGCCCGAGGGGAGGGGCGGGGCGGGGAAGGGGGGAGGATGTGCGGGGTTAGGTGGATGGGGTGGCAGGTGGGGGCGAACTGTTGCGGAAATGGTACTGGGCGGTACCGTATCATACCGTACCGTACGGCCTCGTACCTTACCGCCTCAACCCGCCACTCTCAACGCTCTCCGTTCACTGCAGTCCGACCTGACGAGGCGGCCGGCGCTGAAGCGCCCGGTGGCGGCCATGGGTGGCGGCGGGGGCGCGGGGGGCGGGGGCCCGGGCGCCCGCGGCAAGGAGGCCCGAGCGGGCCGCACTGCGCCGCGCGCTCAGGTGCCGGTGGCAGCAGCAGATGCAGCAGGGGCAGCGGCGGCGGGGGCGGCGGGGATGCCCGCGGCCGCCCGAGGAGGGGCCACCCCGGGTGGCGGCGGCGGCGCTGCGGCGGGGGCGGCGGCGGCGGCTCCTTTCGCGGCCCGGAAGCGGAAGGCGTCCGCCCCCGCCCCGGGTTCGGGTCCGGGTTCGGGTCCGGGTCCGGCTGCCGCCCGGTTTCGGCCCCGCAGCGAGGAGGGGGCCTCGCTGGCGGTGCTGGAGATGGAGGCGCCCTCGGACGGCGTCTTCAGGGTGAGGCCGGGGAGGGAGGGCAGGGGAGGCCGCCGGGGAGGGGAGGGGTCAAGCGGCTGCGTGTGTCCGCACATGCGCCGCACCAGGCAAGGCACCACACTGTCGCCGTTGGCTGTCACCGATGACCCGCGGGGTCCGCTGTAACATCCCTAATATAACACAGCTCTCCTCACGGCTGGCCCCCACCCCACTCCACCCACACGCCGCAGAGGCAGACAGACGGCGGGTCTCGTGGTGCTCCATGAGGCGCTGATTCAACCCCCCTCCCCCTCTGTGTGTGTGTGTGTGTGTTTAATGAGAAGCCCCACCTGCCTTTCCCCCCTTCGCTTGGATGCCGCCCTTCCAACCCTTGCATAGACACGGCTCCGGGTGGCTCCTGGGGGGTTCACCGGCTTGATCCTGGATCCTGGATCCTGGGAGGGGGCCCCTAGGTCTCCTGGTTTCACCTCCTCCTGCCCCTCCGTATGTCCCCCCGGCCCCCTCAGGCGGTGGTGCTGCAGCACGCGGCTCCGGTGCCCCTGGGAGTGGCCCTGGCCCGCAACAACCGCTGGACAGCCACCCTGGACGTGGCGGGTGAGGGGGCGGAGCCGCCCGGTGGCCGTCCACCCGACCCGACCCGGGATTACAGCCCCCAGCCCCGACGCAGCCCAGGCGTAGCGCCAGGCGCCGCCTCCCAATCCCCCTCCCGCCCCGCGAGAAACGTCTACCAATGTCTACCGTTTTCCTATACCCTCCCGCCCCGCTCCCTCGTTGCCCAGCACGACAATGCCCGCCCCCTCTCCCCCAGCAGCAGCAGCGCAGTATGAATCGGTCGACCAGTGTCCTAGTATGAATCGGTCGACCAGTGTCCTACACCCCCCTGTACCCGTCCCCCCTTCCCCCCTCCCCTGCAGGCGAGCGCTACCAGGCGTTCTTCGACACGCGGGAGGATGCGGTGGAGGCGGTCACCGCTGCGGGGGCCTGCCCGTGAGGGAGGGCGCTCCCGGCCCCCCGCCCAGACCCGGGGGGGGGGAGGCAGTGCGGCCCGGAGCGGGTCGAGGGTTTGGGGTTTGGAGCGGGGCGGGGCGGGGGCACGAGGGTTTAGGGGCCGCACGTGGGGCCGTAATCGTCCGGACCTGGGGACGGTCGCCGTGGGGGTGGATGCGGGGCGGATCGTGTGAGTGGGTGCGTGATGCCTCGGGCCGGAGAAGAAGGTTCCGCGGCGAGTTGACCTAGGCAGGGGCCGGGGCTTGGTGCACACTTTGTTCACAGTTGGTTGGTTGATTGGTATGGGTTGGTCGGTTGGCAGTAGGTAGAGCTCCTGGTTGGTCGGTGTGGGGCATCTGCTGCTTCCCCCTCCTTCCCCTTTTCCTCTCCCCACAGCAACCCTCCGGGGTGTGGGTGTGACCGGTGTCTGTCAGACAAGACTGTGGGCGGTGGGCGCATGGGGTTGGGGACGCCCCACCCTGCCTGACCGACGAACGGTTTTGCGAAGCGAGGGGTGTGGCTAGAGGTGGTCTGCCGCTGGAGGTGACGTGCCGTACATGTACCCATGGGTCACAGACCGCGAAGGGTCAACGATTGGCGTCAACGATCGTGACCCCCCACACGACTTGGAACCCCGGGTGGGGTGCTGTGGGGCGTCCTTCAGAGCAGGCCAGGCCGGTCTGTCAGTCCAGTCCAGTCCCGTCCAGTCCCGTCCAGCGGTGTACGGTCAGCACTCCGAAGGGCCCGACCGGTCTGCGCTGCAATCGAGGGGGAACCTCACAGCCGCCCTCCCCCCTGCGGGACACACGACGGGCCGCGACGCGGTCGCCCCCCACACGCCACGCCGAAACCACCACCCTCCGCCCTCCCGCGAGCTCTAACGGCACCCGGCAGGAGCAGGACCTCGCACCCTCACACCTGTCAGTTTTCTTTTTCACACCTGTCAAACCCACACAACCTCTCGAAACACAACCCGCTCACGCGGCGAATTCCGTTTGGCAGTCCACCCCAGGGACACACCCGGCATCACGTACTGCTCCACGCGCGGCGAGGCCGCGGCCCCGGGAGCGCTTCAGGGGGCCACTCCAGGGGGGGACCCTCAGTCCAACAGGCCGTGGCTCGCACACGACAGCGCAATCAGCACTCGGCGGAACTCGGCCAGGCTGCCGGCCGCCGACCCACGGGCCACCAGCAGCGGCGGGCACTCGGCCCTCCCGCCCGCCGCCTCGCCCTCCTCCCCCTCCTCCCGCCGCCCCCGCCGGCCGCCCGGCGCTGTGCGGCCGCCTCTCGAGGCCGGCACCGCCGCGGCTGTTGGTTCGGACGGGGGGCCGGTGGTGGCGGCTGAGGCCAGTGCCTCCCGGGCGGCCTGCAGCGCGCTCTCACCCAGGCCCTGAGGTGGAGGGGGGGGACGAGCAGGAGCAGGATGGGGGGGGGCCGGGGGGGTGCGAGGATCCTTGACACAGTTTAAAAAGACCGGGGTCAAGGGGAGGGGGAGGGTTTGCGACTGAACCGTTACGGCGACCTCCTAACCGACGCGCACAAGGCGGCCTTGGCGACCTGCTACAGCGCCAAGCGCCGAGCAGGCAGGCCGCGCAGGGCAGTGCATGGCAGGGGGCGGCCAGACCAGTGACCCGCGACTCGCCCGGGGAACAGGACCTGACACCTACCTTGACACGATAACCGAGATACGGTAATTGGACACTCCACCCAGGGCGGGGGGGGGGTACCCTAGGGTCCTGCACCTAGCGTCCCCATCCCACCCCATTCCACCTGAATACTGTATGTCTACCGATTTCCTACACCCAACCCCACCCCTGGCAGCAGCGCAGCTTGCATATGTTTACCAATTTCTTACACCCACCCCACCCCGCCCCACCTGGAGTATCGGCCGGAGCGACTCCCGTTGCGCCTGCTGCAGCAGCCGCAGCTCCTTGGACTGCCCCTGGAGCGCCCCCTCCGGCCCCGGCCTCGGCCCCACGCGCCGCCGCCCCCCGGCTCCCCCGTGGCCCGCAGACACCGCAACATCCGCCACCGCCTGCTCCGCGTCCATGGCCAGGTTGGACAGGAAGTCCGCTAGCGCGTTGTCAGCCCTGAGGGAGGGAGAGGGAAGAGAGAGGCGCAGGCAGGCAGGGCGCAGGGGCCAGCGCAGCACTAAACGGGCGGAAATGACAACCGGCGAAGATGAAGTCAGGGATCGTGCCTCCGCGGCCCCCCCGGTGTTATTTACTTCAGTCACTATGTGTCAAGGCCTGCAAGGTGGACGTCGTCACTTCGCTGGAGATCCTGGTACAGTGGAGTCTTTATCGGATATTCGCTCTGGCAGCAGCGCAGTATAAATATGTCTACCAATTTCCTATACCACCCCCAACCCGCAGATGCTGCACACCCATCAACCCTCAGGAGAGAGGGGGGCCCAGCGCAGTTTGAATACGTCTACCAATTTCCTATACCCCTCTCCCCCCTCCCCCCTTCCAGAGCCCCCCCTTTCACCTGGGGACGTGGCGGACCTGGAACGTGTCCAGACGGGCGCTGAGGCCGCTCACCCGGGCGGCCAGCGGCTGCAGCGCCGGGGTGTTGACGCCGTAGCGGCCTGTCACCTGGCGGTCGGAATGGGGGGGGGAGAGGGAGGGAGGGAGGGAGGGACAAGGGCAGGGAGGGACAAGGGCAGGGAGGGACAAGGGCAGGGAGGGACAAGGGCAGGGAGGGACAAGGGCAGGGAGGGACAAGGGCAGGGAGGGACAAGGGCAGGGAGGGACAAGGGCAGGGAGGGACAAGGGCAGGGAGGGACAAGGGCAGGGAGGGACAAGGGCAGGGAGGGACAAGGGCAGGGAGGGACAAGGGCAGGGAGGGACAAGGGCAGGGAGGGACAAGGGCAGGGAGGGACAAGGGCAGGGAGGGACAGGGGCAGGGAGGGAAGGGAGGGTAGCAAGGGTCAGGCGGTCCCAATGAGCCCCGGGCCGCCGGGGGCTGAGCATACACAGAGGTAAGGACAAGGACGACAGGTAAGCGCCAAGTGAGGGTGAAGCGTACGACGCGCCCCTGCCCTGCCTCCCAACCCAACCAACTTGCGCGCGGAGGAAGACATAGCCAAACTGCATTGCCTGCCGGAGCAAAGGCCCGGTGAAGAATGCACTGCACCCGGCGGCGAGCTCCTCCCAGGGGGGAAAAGGGGAGAGGGAGGGGAGAGGGGCGGGCAGCGCCCTCAGGTCCACCCCCCGCGCGCCCCCCCTTCGGGTTTATTTCTTTTTTCAATTCAACCCCCCGCGCGCTCACCTGGCGACACACGAGCTCGGAGTCACCCTGTACGGTCAGGTGTCGTACACCCATGTCCACCGCCACCTGCAGACCGAGACGCGGGGTGAGGACGGTCTTCACAACTGACAACGGAACCGGGACCACGGTCGGGCGCTCAGACCAACTGACAGGTAACCGATCCCAACTGTGCTTCCGTACCGTCCCTGGGGAGTGCCTCTAGGCTGTCCAGAACATCTCTAGGGTCTCTAGAGGTGAGCCCCCCCGGGCGCTGGTGGGGGCCGCAGAAACCCGACCTTGAGGTCCCCCGTCCCCTGCCTGCCTCCCCACCACACCCGCACACCTACGGCCCCCGGCCCACTGCCCCACCTGCAGTGGGGCAGGTGGGGCAGGTTCGTATCTGGTGTCTTTCTTTATTCCAATCAAAGTCTTAAACCCCCACCTGCACCCCCGCCACCAGCGCGCTCCACTCCGCCAGGTTGTTGCTGCAGCCCGCCAGCGGCCCCGCCACGTACTCGAGATGCCGCCCCGTGGCCACATCCACCAACACGGCTCCGAAACCGGCGTCCCCGGGGTTGCGACGGGAGCCGCCGTCGAACTCCTGCAGGAGGGCGGGGGAGGGTGGGGGCCGCCGTTGTTGGACCGAGCGCCGGGGAGGGAGGCGGGAACATAGGACATTGGTAGACACATTCATACTGCGCTGCTGCTGCCAGAGCAAGAGTCCGGTGACGAATCAACTGTAGCAGAATCTCGGGGGTGGGTGGGAGGGGAGGTCGTCTCTTTCCTTTTCTCGGCTGTGCGCACCAGAGACAGCGAATGACGGGCAGTGAGCGGCCTCACCGCTCCGGTGACTCGACGAAATGCTAGCGGCGCGTGACGGCCCACACCACACCACACCGCACCACATGCCGGGTCGTAAGCAGCAG
The DNA here is from genome assembly GCA_003117195.1 of Eudorina sp. 2006-703-Eu-15. Classification (NCBI taxonomy): domain Eukaryota; kingdom Viridiplantae; phylum Chlorophyta; class Chlorophyceae; order Chlamydomonadales; family Volvocaceae; genus Eudorina; species Eudorina sp. 2006-703-Eu-15. Next base: position 66,099 of record BDSI01000139.1, read on the forward strand.
CCAGCGGCCCCTCCTGCCGCCCTCCCGTCCTCCTCCTCCTGCCCCTCCCACCGCACACCCCGCCCCACCCCCCTGCTCACCAGTCGGTACATGCGGACGGGGTCCACCGCCGCCCCCAGCGAGCCGAAGCGCAGCCGCATGTGGGGCTCCAGCAGCTGCTCCCCCTCCCCCTCCCCCTCCTCATCCTGACCCTGACCCTGACCCTCCCCGGGGAACCCCTCCTGCCGCTGCTGCTGCTCTCGTAGCTCCGCCTCATCCACCGCTGCCCCCCCACTCAACCGCGTGGCCCCCCCCTCCTCCTCCTGCCCCTCAACCTCCCGTGTGCCGCCAAAGCGCTGCGCCTCCGCCCCGCCATCCGCCGCCCGCTCGTCCCCCGCCCCCGCCCCCGCCCCCAGGGCCCCCCTTGCCCCCTGGCTGCCCTGCGTCCCCGGGTGGCTGCGCCTGAGGTGCTGTAGGCTGGCGGCGCTGATGCGGATGCCCCAGGCGGCCAGGTACGCGGTGGCCTCGTCCAGCTGCTTGAATTTCCTGGGAGGGAGGGGTGGGAAGGGTGGAGGGGCGGTGGACACTACACGAGTCCCACCGACACACGGGCCTTGGCATCGATATCGGAGCGGGTCTGTGCGGGCATCGGCGGCGGCAGCTTTCCCCCCGGCGGCACCTCCCCCCCCCCACCCACCCAGGCGCCCACCTGAACTGCGCCCCGCTGACGCCCTGCACCGCCGCCTGGGCTTCCGGCCAGGAGGTGAAGAGGCCGTACTGGGGAGCTCAAGAGGAAGGGGAGGAGAGGGAAGGTAAGAGAGATGAGGCCGCCGCGAGAGGAGGTGGGCGGGCGGGCGGGAGGGAGGGAGCAGCGAGTTGGACAAGACAGAGGGAGTGCATGACAGAGGGCTAGGGACCAGCAGGCTGGTTGATAGCAAAGGAGATCCAGCTCGGGAGGGGGAGGGGTTAGGGTCACAGCCGAGGGACTGGACGGGATGTTGAGGTGGAGCAGTAGCATGAGGGGATGTGGGTGCCAGGGGCTCTCCAGCTACTGCCAACCCCACCCCGCACCTTCTTCCCCCTCGCCACCGCGTAGTACACGGGCGTCGCCGCCGAGCCTGGGGCCCCCGGGACTGGGAACTCTGGCTCCGAAACCAGCTCCAAGGCCAGGCTCGGGTCCAGGGCCAGGTCCAGGGGCACAGCGGCCCCGCCGGGTGCTGCCCCAAGCGGTACGCCTGCGCCCTCTCCAGCGACCGACACCCTCCTCGCCCCCGGCCACATCCCCTCCGCCTCCCCCTCCCCCTCGCCCTCTCCCGCCCCCGTCCCCCGCATGGGGTGCTCCAGGGGTGCTCCGGGCTGCCGCGATGAGCCATCGCCCGGAGGGGCGGATGAGGGGCCAGGGGCCGTCGCGGCGGTGGCGGCAGGTGGTGGCGCCGGCAGCGGTACCCCGGCAGCGGGCTGCACCGCGGTCTTGCGGGGCCGGCCGCGACGGCGGGGTGCGGCGGCGGCAGCGGCCCCCGCCTCCACCTCCTCGGAGCCCGGAGGAGATGCGCCGTCCCCACCGCCGCCCTCCTCCTCCCCCCCGGCGGTGCCGGCGGGCGGACGGCGGCGCTTCGACAGGTAGCTGTGGGCCTCCGACAGGCTGTTGAAGCGCCTGGGCGGGTGGGTTAGGTGGGTGGGCCACACAACGGCGGGGGGGGAGACGAGGTGACGAGGACACACCGCGGTGCGAGGACGTCGTAGTACACAGACAATCAGACAATCAAACATACACACATGGCGGGGCGGAGCGGAGAGAGATGGGCCCCCGCCAGCTCCCCACCTGGTGGTACCCCAGCAGCGCGCCAACGGAAAGCGACCCGCGAGGCAGTCCCGTGGTGCAGTGACCGTGCCACTTCAAGCTGGAGTCGGGGTCGCAGTATTAAGCAGCGGCGCAGACATGGACGGAGACAGGGCCCGTCTGCCTCCCACTCCTGCCTCCCTATCCTGCCTGCCCTGCCTCCCTGCCTGCCTCCCCTGCCCTGCCCTGCCCTCCCCCACTCACTTGTAGTCAGCCCCCGGTGCGCCCTTGACAGCCGCCAGGGTGTCCGACCAGGTCAGGAAGATGCCCGTCTGAGGACCAGGGGGAGAGGGGCGTACGGAGGAAGGGGGGTATGCGAAATTGGTAGACGGAGGGGGCCCGGGTGTCCGAGCGGCACGGCACGCCACGTCAGCGGGATACTCGACCACTCGACCACGCAGACCACCCTGGGCAGCGACCCCGCTGTCGGTGCTGTTGCCGTCCCCCGGCACCTCCTTCGCCCCCTCCCTCCCTCCCTCCCTCCCTCCCTCTGTCAATAACGACAGCGAAATCGCGAAAACAGCCCCTCCCTCCCTCCTCCCATCCTGACCGCCGACCCCCCGCCACTGACCCCGCCGGTACGGCCCCCTGTTCAGGCCCTCCCACCTTCCTGCCCCGTGCGACCGCATAGAAGGGGCCGATCTGCTCGGGCGGCATCGGCAGCGGCTTCAACGCCGCCGGCAGGCCAGCGCCCCCGGCAGCGCCGCCGCCGCCGGCCCCGCCAGACTCAGCGCCGTCGGTCCCGTGCCGCCGTACATACTCCCGCGCCTCCCACTCCGAATCGAACTTCCTGTCGGCCGCGGGGCCGCCCCAACGAAACGTAAGGCCCCACAGGAGGAGTTCGGCGTCAAGATATGTAGCCGGTGAGAGGCGAGGCAGGGAAATAGGGTGTTCGGGAGCCCGATTGCCCCGGCGGGTGAAGTTACCTGATGGCAGTCGTTGCCACATACATCAGGCGACGGGGGTGCGGCGTTTGAGGGGAGGAAACCCCAAAAGATGGCACACGCACAGTGTCCTCCGGGCCGCAGCGAGGGCCGGCGTTTTGCTTGCAGGTGGGTACATTGCGGTAACAACGAGAGGATCGCACGCACGCACAGCATTGTGGTGTGAGTCTGTGTGGCCAAGGCAGCCGACCCGCACCAGCTGGTAGTCTTCCGCGACGCCCCGACATCAACAGCGCGCCAAATCGACAGCGTTCTTCCAACACCGCAGCCTTTTATGACTGTATGGGTTGGGCACTGGGTACATTGCATATGCATACGGGCAACTTTGTGTGTGGGCGCTATTAAGCCCCTTGCATGTAACGCACACCTGTTTCTGCCTGCCTAAGCACACACACACACACACACACAGAGTTGGGTCGGGGTCAGGGTCAGTGTCAGGTGGTCTAATTCCTGCATATCCCAACGACCAGCCTCTAGAGGGTAATGCATGCCCACCCCTCGCGCCGCAGCTCCCCAGCCTCGCCCTGAGCAGCAAAACCCATCCCCACGCCCACCTCACCCCCACCACGCCAAACGCCCCGCACCCACCGGTGGACCGCCCCGCTGAAGCCGCTGACCTGCGGCTCCGCCTCCTCCCACGTCGCGAACACACCCGTCTGGGGCCCACCAGCAGCAAGAGCAGCAACAGCAGCAGCAGCAGCCACCCGCAGCAGCCACCCGCAGTCAGCGCGGCCGCCAGCCAGGAGGGATGACAGCAGCATAGGAGCGGGGGTGGGCCAGGGAGGGTTATAGGAAATTGGGAGGGTCAGGTCCAGGGAGGGGGAGGCACATGTATGTATGGATGGGAGGTGAGGCCGAGGAGGCCACGTGGGGGGGGGGTGAGGACCAGGACCAGGCATCCAAGGGCGCGAGATTGCGGTTGGGATTGCGGTTGGGATTGCGGTTGGGCATTGACGTTGGGGTTTACGAGTCAGGAGTAGGGAGGGGTGAGGGGCTAAATGGAAACATCAAACCCAGAAACGGATCCGGTCACGCACATCGGGAGGGGTGGGGGGCCGACGCACCTTCCTGCCCACTGCCACCGCGTAGTACGGCGAAGGACCCCCTCTGGGGACTGCCGCCGCGGCCCCGCCTGCGCCCAGCCCCGCAGCCCCAGCCCCGTCGTCCCCAGCTTCCGTGACGGCTGTCCGCCGCCTCTTGCCGGCCATGGCGACCAGAAGCAACGCCCGGCTGGTGCCCGTTCGGGCGCTGCTGCTACTGCAACTGCTGCTACAGCTACTGCTTGCAGCAAAGGGGATCCGGCCCGGCAGGTACGGGTCGGTCAGCAGCACTAACGACAGGGCGCGCCTCCGCTGAGGTGGGTGGTGGGCCAGGCCACGAGTGCGCAAAGCCGGCGAGAACAGGGCGGCAGCAGCTGAGACGGGTGTGGCGGGGAAGCGCGGCCCCGCGGGTGCGGCGGCGCCGGGGGTGGCTGGGTGTGCGAAAGCCCCCGCTCTGCCGACGGCACGGCTGGTACTGAGGGCAGCTGGCGAGGTGGCCGATGTCCAAAATGATGTTTTGAGGAGGCGCGCGGGGATCATGGCAGGGCCTCGAGGCCTGGTGCTGCTGCCCCAGCCGTACGGCAGGTGATGCCGGCCTTCACCGACGCGGTCGCCTGGCGGGTGTGCAGCTCCAGCTCCCGGCTGCAACCAAAGCATCTCAAAGAGACGGCGCGGGTGGCTGGCGTTCAAAAGAGGAGTCGTGCGGGCTGCGGCGCCCGATGGGTCCTCGCGTCAAGCGCCCTCAGACGCCGCCCAGTAGCGACATATCCCATCGTCGGACGCCATCGACTTCAAAGAATCATAGAATACTGATACGTGTTTTATAACCCGCTGCCTTCTGCTCCTTTGGATACGAAAGCCGAAAAGTGAGGGCGGTAGCAACACGTACCTATGTATAAACCGTAACAAACTGCACTAGCATAGCTATACAATAGTACATCAGCATCTACTTTGTGTTGTCAGCCCCTGCTTTCAGGTTTCACGAGTGTCCTTCCGATCGATTTCCGTGCGTGGACCTTTTGACATGCCAATTCGGCAACGCGTCACTGCCATACTCCTTCATAATTTCATACAAAATGCTACAAAGATGTTACAACTCACATTGTTAGTCAGACTGGCCGAGTGCGAGTGGTTAGCTATGGACTAACTAAACCCATAACTGCGCGACACCGCCCAGGGCTACCTAACCATGTGGCATTGAGTCCTTTCCTTACTCCGACCTGATCTGAGAACCTGGGAAATGGCAGACGAAATCAAGGTGTTCAACGCCGATGACCTCGTCAAGGGAGTCAAGCTCACTTTCCAAGGTCACGAGGCATCAGCGCCCGCACCGGCTTCACCAGGTAACACACAGCTGCCAATGCGCGTTTGGGGCTCCCTCGACTTCCGACCGCTCGGCCGCTCCCCTTCGCGGCCCCTCACTCACTCCCGAACCGCGGGGCTCGAGCATCCGCACCCCGCCCAACCCCCCCCGCTACGCTCCCGCCACCTCCCTCCCCCTCATCCATCCACACTCCCTTCCTCCCCGCAACCGCCTTCCACGCCCCGTCCTCGCGCCGTCCGGTGACCCCCAACGAGCGCAGCGCCCTCACACGCTCTCCGCCGACAGCGGACCGCGCACGCGCCATACTCCCACCGGCCCCAACCAACCCCAACCCCCCTCCACCGCGTCCACAGGCCGCTCACAGGCAGAGGCCGGGCCCCCCTGGGCCGGCCCCCGCCCCCGGGCCCCCTCCATCTTCGTGCGGTCCCCCAGCGCGGGCGATGGTCGCGAGCCGGGCGGCAGCCTGCTGGAGGGCATCGCGGTGTCGCTGACGGAGCAGTACCAGGCGGGCGAGTGGCTGGTGCCGCCCGGCCAGCCCAACGACTGGCGCTTCATGTTGGCGGTCTGCAGGGCGGTGAGTCCCTGTGGGGGGAAGGGGAGGGGGGTGGGGGGCCGGGCGGGCGCCAGGGAGGTGGCCGGACAGGGCCCCCTCCCCCACGAGGAAGGGAGGGCGGTTGTGTATGGGCCCGTGTCTGGGTCGGGGCGCGCAAGAGGGGGGGGGCACAGGCGCGGGGGGAGGCAGGTGGGGGTGGGGGTATACCCGCCGCCGCGTGTCTTTCTCTCTGACCGTTGGGTGGATGACGGACCATTCGCTCGTCTGGTCTCCTCGCCGTCCCCCGGCCACAGCCCCCGGACCGTCACCTCCTGGGGCGCCCAACCACTGCACCCAATCACACCCCACCTCACCGTTACCAATCCGCCCCTCCCCCGCCTCACCCCACCTCACCCTCCCCGCTTACTCCAACCCCCACCCCCCGCCCCCTCCCGCGCAGGCCCTGGTGGCCTGGTTCAACCCCTCCGCCACACTACCCGAGCGGCTGCGGGTGGCCGAGGCGGTGGGCCGCGCCTTCGGTCTGGACGAGGCCGCTGTTGACCAGGTGGTGGCGGAGGCGCTGGTGACCAACAGCCAGGTGCCCCGGCAGCTGGCCCTGCAGCACACGGCGCTCAGCGCCAATGTGTTCGCGGTGGGACCGGACGCCTTCCCGCGGGAGCAGGAGGGCAGGGCGGCGTATAAGGCCTTCCGGAGCGAGGTGTGTGGGGACCGACCGGCGGCGGTGTGTGTGTGTGTGTGTGTGGGAGGGGGGACAACCGGCGGGGGAGGTGTGCGGGGGGAACAGGGGGAAGGGGGCCGACCGGCTGGCGGGGTGTGCGGGGCACGGAGGGAAAGGGGGAGAACCGGCGGGTGGTGTAGGGGAGGTGGTGGAGGGGAGGTGGTGGAAGTCCGCCGGACGTGCACTGGACGCTGGGGGTTAGGACCGCCGGTGGGTCCGCCGGTGGGTCCGCCGGTGGGTCCTCCGCTGCTGTCGGCAGTCCGCGCATCCAAATCACATCGCTGCTCCCCCCTCCTGCTCCCCGCCTCCTCCGCCCCCGCCTCCTGCCCCTCCCCCCCTCCCCCGGCCCTACTGCCCCCCCCCCCAGGCCATGGTGGAGGCTGAGCACCTGCTGCAGCAGCAGTTGGGCCTCCCCGAGTTCAATGGGCTGCTACGGGTGGAGGTGGTGGGGGCCTCGGGACTCAAAACGTGAGGGGGGGCCGGGCGGCAGGGGCCGGGAGGGGGGCGGCAGGGGCCGGGAGGGGCCCGGGCACCCGAGCGGGGAGGGGGGAGCCGTCCAGGCTCGGAAGGCGAGGCTCGTGGTTCGCATAACCGACTGCTGTACGGCGCCCCTAGTACGGACCGGTACAGCCGGTACAGCGATGTCCCGGGGGCACCTGTCTTACCGGCTGGCTGGCTGGCGGCCAGTCACACCCTCGGGGGCGTCATTGATTCGGGTGGTGTCGGTCGCTTGAGTGCAGCACGCTTTGCCTTGGAGTAGCCGCCAACCGCACCGCTTAGGCCCGACTCGGCGCGCCCTGCCGCTTGTGTTGCTTCTTCACCCCCGGGGTTGGGGGCTTGCGGGTTTGAGGGCTTTATTGCCGTCCTCCCCTCCTCCTCTGCCTCCCGATCCTCCTCCCGACCGCAGGCGGAGGTCTAAGGGCACCTCGCAGCTGCTGCCGTACGCAGCCGTGTGGCTGAGTGACAAGTCGGGCAGCCGCCGCAGCGACAAGCAGTACACCAAGGTGGTGGGGGGGTTGCGAGGGTGGGGCTGCGAGGGTGGGGCTGCGAGGGTGGGGGGTTTTGAGAGCGGCTGGCAGGTGATGGGAAGGAGGGGCTGACTGGGTCTGGAGTTCCCTAGGAACTGGGGCGTTCAAAAGAAACGAAAACGAGGGGGAAGTGATCTGGGCCACTAGTGGGTGATGGGCCAGGGCGGAGGGTCCTGCTTAAGGCGGGGTGCGGCACAGGGACGGATGCGGGCCGTGGGGGTTTCTATAAGGGGGGTTGGGGGTTTCCATAAGGGGGGAAGAAGTGCGGCGGTGGGCGGGCTGCTCTGGCGGGTGACGGCCGCCGGACGGTGGGTCGGTGGGTCCCCGAGGAGGAGATGGGGGGAGGAGCTGAGGGAGGGGGAGATGGAGGACGAGGAGGAGGAGGGGGAGGAGGAGGGGGAGGAGCCCCTGCTTGCAGACCCGACGGCCGGCTGCAGCCTCGCCGGGACCCGTCCGCCTCCAGCTGCTTCGCCCTCCCTGGCCCCGGGGGCCGGCCCCCCTCTTTCCCCCTGCCCCGGCCCAACCACCCACATATGTGCCCCCCTACCCCCTACCTCCCCCAGCTGGCCACCGACCCCGAGAGGCCCGTGTGGATACAGCCCCTGACCCCCCTCCCGGTGGGCCACCCGGATATGGAGCTGGTGGTGCAGGTGAGCAGCATCCCCCTACCTACCCTACCCTACCCTAGAGGGGGTTGGGCGGGGCGGGGCAGATGGCTGGGTGGGCGGGGTGGAGGGGCGGGTTTCGGCTTATCCCCGGCGGCCGCCCGCCTTCCCGCGCTGGGCCCTTGCCTGCTGGGCCTGTATTACACCCCCCCCCCCCTGCCCCTTGGCCGCAATGCCCATCGTCTTCCGGTTATCTCTTTCCTCACACCTCTACCCCAATAGTGTACGGCACAACGCCCCCTCCCTCACCCCCAGGTACGCACCACGTACGACGGGCAGCGGCCCTCCCGTCTGGACACCCTGTTGGGCCGGGTGGCTGTACGGCTGGCGGGCCTGCGGCCGGGCCTTACGCAGCAGGTGGACCTGCACCTGTACGGCAGGCGGGAGGCCAAGGGCGGGGGCGGCAGCGGGGGAGGCGGGGGCGGCCTCCTCTGCGGCTGCTTCGGCGGGGGCAAGCGGGGGGGAGCCCGCGACGCTCCGGAACCCGACACGGCGGCGGCGGTGACGGGGGCGGGGCGGACGGGCAGCGAGGAGCAGCTGGACGACATGGAGGGTGGCAGGTGAGGGTACGGATGTACGAATATACAGATGTGAGGTATGCAGCATGCTCGCAGGGTGGGGTTACCGCCAGCCTGTCGTCGTGTACTCGTGTTGCGGCCCGAGGTGAGCGGCTGCCGCTCCCCTGGTCCGCCACCCTGAATGTTCCGTTCCTTGTACGGTACCGGCAGCTCCGATGGCTGTGTAACTCCTGGCGTGTAATCCTTGAACCCCGCCCCCCCCTTACACACACACACACACACACACACACACACACACACGCCTCCCTCCGCCTCCCCGACACCCCCCCTCCCCGACACCCTGATCTCATCCCCCCCCCGCCGACGTTCCCCAGGGTGGTGTTCGACCCCTCCACCTCCATGACCACCAACGCCACCGACCGCGAGACCGCGGGGCGCATCACCCTCATGATCAGATACCTGCCCGAGTGAGTGCGACCGACCGACCGCCCGCGGTGGGGCCCGGCGGCGGGCGGCGGGCCACCGCAGGGGGTTGGAGGGAGCGGGGTTTCGATCTGGGCGATCTGCTCGGACTGCGCCCTAGAGGGAGGGAGGGAGGGAGGGAGGGAGGGAGGGAGGGAGGGAGGGAGGGAGGGAGGGAGGGAGGGAGGGAGGGAGGGAGGGAGGGAGGGAGGGAGGGAGGGAAGGAGGGAGGGAGGGAGGGAGGGAGGGGCACTGCTGGAGCGCCCCTCGTTATCTGACGCCTCGTTCACCCCACCCTGCCTCGTCGGCCCTTGCCCCTAGACCCTGCTTCACCTCCTCCCTCCTCCCCCCCGGCCCCCCCCCAGGCGGAGGGAGCGGGTCAAGGGGCTGGCGGACCGCCCCGGGGGCCCTCTGCCCCAGGCCAAGAGCGGCCACCACCGCACCCAGTCCTTCCCGCAGGTGCCCCGGGGAGGGAAGGGGGGGGCGGGCGGTGGTGGGGAGAGCGGAGAGGAGGAGAGAGGGGGGTGGGAGGGAGGGTGGGGGAGTCGCAGCCCGGTTGGATTGGAGGTTGCGTGCGGGTGCGGGTGCGGTTCCCTGTCCTCTCCGGGGGAAGAGCTCATCCGATGGCATCATGTTGGCAGCTGGCTAACGTCCCGATGGGGATGATTGATGATGGGGATGATTGATGATTGATGATGGGGACGGGGATGTCCTCTAGGGACCGAGCCCATCCTCCTGGCCTGCCTCTCCTGTCTGTCTGTCTATCTGTCTCCCTAGCAACCAGTACAACAACCCGAGCCAACCCCTCCACCCCTGCTACCCCCCCCCACCCCTACCCCACCCCCTGCTGGGCTCCCGACCTCCTCAGACCCGGGCGGACGCGGCGGGGGACGAGCGCGAGGAGAGGCAGCCGACAGGGGCCAGCGGTGGGGGGGGCGGCACCGGCGGCGCCGCTGCGGGTTCCTCCCTTCCGGAGCTGTCCAAGGCGCTGCGGTCCCAGCTGGCGGCCCTGCACGCGCCCCTGCCCCCCAGCATGCGGCTGCTGAGGCGGCTGGACAGGTGAGGACGCGGCGGCGGCGGCGGCGGGGAACATGCCTTTCACATGCCGCATGCGACCCGATATCCGATTCGATATCCGATTCGATATCTGATGCGCTCCATCGGGGGCTGGGGCCACTGAAGTGCCGCTGCCGCTGTATCCCGTTATGTTATGCGGGGGTTGGCTCCTTTCTCCTCCCTCCCCCCCCCCGCACACACACTCACCCTATTCCCCGCCCGAACATCCGGGCCTCCGCCCCCCTCCGCCCCTCCCTCCCTACCTACCTACCCAGCCGGGAGGTGGACCCCCTGGCGGTGCTGGACCCCGCCATCGACTTCCACACCACCTTCAGGAAGCTGGCGGCGGCGCTGCAGTCGCTCGCGGCGGATGTGGGGGGCGGGGGGCCGACGGCGCTGGCGGCGGTGCCCGACCCTGGTGGGGAGGGGTGGGGGGCGTTGGGGAGGGAGAGAGGGAGGAGGCGGAGGAGGAGGGGGGTAGGGGAACGAATTGCGGGGATGGCGGGGGCCATCAGGTACCGTATCGGGGGCTGAGGAGCGGGCCCGGGCCCAGTGACAGTGACCCGCCCAAAAGCCTCAGCCTCAGCCAGTCCGCCAGCTCCCCCCCCCTTTGGGGGTTCCCCTCCCTCCCTCGCGAGGCCAGTGCGGGCCCCCGCATCCCTGGCGCTAGGTCCGGGTCGCCCCCCCTTGTCCCGCCGTGTCCTGCCCAGTGCCCGCCCCGCCATGAGACCTTGCCACGGGGACGGACCGCGGTGCCCCGCCGCGCCCCTCCTCCTTAATCCCCTGACAACCTCACCCCCCCGTCGCTCTGGCAGCAGCGCGGTTTGAAATTGTCTAACAATTTTTCTATGACAATTCAAACAATTTCCTATCCTCCCCTCCTGCCCCTCCTCCCGTCCCCTCCTCCCTCCCCACCTCCCTCTCCCGCCCCCCTCCTCCCCACCTCCCTCCCTCCTTCCCTTTCCCGCCCCCCTCCCCACCTCCCTCCCTTCCCCCCCACCTCCCTCCCTCCCCCCCCTGCCAGGCATCCCCCTGACCGCCCTGGGCAGCCTGGGTCAGGCCATCGAGGACCGGCAGCTGGAGGCGCCCCTGGCCCGGGTCCTGCCGCGCGCGCTCGGACCCACGGGTCTGTCGCTGCTGCTGCTGTTCGCCAAGCTGTACCGGGTGCGCCCCGCCACCCAGCAGTTGGCGCTACTGCAGGCGCTGCTGGGCAGCGCCGCCTGGGACCCCACCAGCGCCCTCTACCTGGGGCTGGTCAGGAGGCTGTGGGAGCCGGTGCTCAGGGTGGGTGGGGTGGGTGCCGGCGGGGAAGGGTTGTAAGATATATCGAACAAAACAAACCGGGGGATGGTATGGGAAATTGAAAGACACAATGGAAGTGCACTGGGTAGCGGGGGCGGCGGGGAGGGGGAGCGCAGTCTCAACATCATGTCTACTAATGCCCTGTACCCCCTCCCCCCAACCCCCTGGGGCCCCCCCCGCCCCGCAGGACAACAGCATCGGTTTGCTGACGGTGGTGGAGACGGAGGGGCTGTCGGGCGTCAGTGCGGCCTTCCTGCGGCGGGCCTGTCCGCTGCTGGCCAACCACTACGAGCAGCTGCCGGGGGAGGAGGTGCGAGGCGAACGGGGGAGGGGGGAGCGGGCTTGAAGGGGAGGGCGGGGCTGGAGGGGGGGCCGTAGATGGGCGGGCGGCATGGAGGCGGGGGCCGGCCCGGGGGGGGGGAGCCACTGCACGGCGGTCGTTGCACTCCCCCTTGTGCTGTACTGCTCAATCCTACCTACCTTCCTGTCTGCCTACCCAACTGCCCACCTACCTGCCGTCCCTGGTCCATCCGCCTGTCCCCCACCTGTCCCCCACCCACCCACCCACCCACCCACCCGGCCGCCACCAGGCCATTCCCTGTCTGGCGCTCATCATCGAGATGGCGGGATGGGCGGTCACGGGCGACCCAGGGGTCGGTCGCGGCGCCTCCACAGCCAACACCCCCCGCTTAGGCGCCCACACCCCCCGCGGGCCCGGACCCGGACCCGGGCCTCTGGCGGGGGGTGCGAGCGGCAGCGCCAGCGGCCGCGGCCCCTCCGCCGCCTCGCTGCACCTGCTGATCGACCACATGCAGCGGGCGGCGGTGCGGGAGGCAGCGGCCATAGCGGCGCTGCGCCCCACCCACGACACCCTGCCGGTGGATGTGGACGCGCTGACGAGGGCGGCGCAGCGGGCGATGGAGCACCTGGAGCAGGATGTCCGGCTGCAGGTGGGGGTGGGGCGGGGGGGTGGGGCGGGGAAGAGGATGGAGGAGAGGGATCGGTAGTTGTCAGGGGAGATAGAGGTAGAGGTGGGGGAGAGGAGGTGGGGGTGTAAGTTTGGGAGGGTCGGGAGGGTGCGCGCGGCAGGGGGAGAGACCCGCGGGTCAGGTCGGGTCGGGTCGGGCAGGGAGAGACCCGCGGGTCAGGTCGGCCGTACGTCAATGCGAAGACATTGAGCTTACCCCCCCCCTTAACCGGGCGCCCCGCCTTTAGCTGCTGCTGCCCCCTCTGCCCCCCTGCACGCCCCCCCCCTGCGCCCCTGCCCAGGCCGCCATCCCTGGACTGCGCCCGCTGACCCGCACCAACTGCCGCCTGCGCTACGACGCGCTGAGTGACGCCCTGGACACGCTGTTCATGTACCGCCCCGGCAGCGACAAGGCGGCCGCTGCGGCGCTGTGGCCGCTGGAGGGGGCGGTGGCGCAGCTGCACTCGCTGATGCTCAAGTGGGGCCGGGGAAGGGGGGGCCGGGGCGGGGGGAGGGGAGGGGAGGGGAGGGGAGGGATACAAGGGAAAAGAAGAACCAAACCCAGGGAGGAGGGGAAGGGAAGGGAGGGGGTGGCCTGTGGGGTTTGTGAGCCTGGGGCGGTCGTGGCGCGGGTGCGGTACATGCCCCGCTGCACCATCAGTGGGGTGGGGTGGGGGTCTTGGGGATCAGCCGGCGGACAGCGGCAGCCGTCAGCGCCCCCGCTGAAGCTTGTTCCTTGGGGGTTGGGGGTCTAAAGCAACACTGTACGCGTATCAATCAGCACTGCCCGGCCCTCTGGGGACGCTCACCCGGAGGGGGGCCGTAGGGGGGCGAGGTGGGGGTGCAGGAAAGAAATTGGTAGACATATTCAGGCCGCGCTGCTGCTGCCATCCAGGCAGCCCGCATCTGACCACCTGGCACGGCAGGCGCCGCTGCCCCGGAGAGGAGCAGAGGACACTGACCCTCTGCCCCCCCCCCGCCAACCCTAAATCGCGTCGCGTTGCGTGCGCCGCTCCCCTACAACCGCCTCCGTCTGTCGCCCCCGCGCCACGCTCCCGGCAGCCGCCGGCAGCTTTAAATGTCCCACCAATGTCCTGTAACCCCCTGCCCCTCCGCCCCACCTCCCCCTCTTCCTCCTCTCCAAGGGAGCGACTAGCCCGACAGCCCCAGGCAAACCTCCCCCGCAAGTCCATGTTCAAGCGCCAACACAGCGGCGGCGACAACCCCTCCTCCGCCGCCTCGACACCCCGCTCCGGCGGCGGCGGCGGCGGCGGAGGTGGTGCCGGTCGGGGTCACCGCGGGCGGGAAGTGTACGGCGATGACTCAGACCTCTCCCCGGTGTCCGTGGGTAGCGGCAGCCGCCAGCGGATGAGCCGGAGGGTGACGGGGCACATCCGACGGCGCTCCGACGGCAGTCCGGCCGACCCGTGGGGCGGCAGCGACGGCGGCGGGCGGCGGCGGTACGGGTCTGACGAGGAGGACGACGAGGAGGAGGGGGCCGGGGAGCCGCAGGTGGTGCTGTTCGACTTGGAGGGGGCGATGGCGGAGGCGATGGCGGAGTGGGCGGAGCTGGGAGGTAAGGGGGCTACTAGGTGGGGGGAGGGGTGGGGTGGGTAGGGGGGGTTAGGGTCCGGCCGCGGCACTGCGGTGGGACCCCCTAGTAAAGCCTGGCGGGGGTGGGGGTGGAACTGTCAGCGAGGTGAGTATGTATGAGGAGGATTGAGCCACGAGAAACGAGGAGTCCGAGTCCAGGGGGTGTGTTTAGAAGTGCAACCCGCCCGCCCGCCCGATCCCAGGTACCAATCCAGGGTGTGTGTGTGTGTTCTTTGGCGGGCAGAACAGGAGTGCGTGACATGCAAGGGGGCAGGGCAGTGCCCGAAACGTTGCCCGTATGCTTACATAATATACCCAATGCCAGGTAGATGTGTGTGTTCAATGATAAACCCAGGTAGGTGTGTGCACGTGTATATAAAAACCTGAGCGGTGTGTGTTTACGGATATTACCGAAACGAAATCTGAACTCATGTTCAACCTCCTTCCGCCTCCCTCCGCCTCCCTCCCTCCCCCCTGGACCGGCCCCAGGCGAGGACATGAAGCGGCAGCTGATTCGGCTGCTAGAGAGGGACCCGCTGTGGCCGCCCCCCCTACACCCGCTCCACAAGGCGACCGCAGCCGGAGGCGGGGCGGGGGCCGGCGGCGGGGGGGGCGGGGCGGCGGCGCCCAGTTCCACGCACGGGGGCAACCTCATGGCGGGGGAGACACGGGGTGGGGCCGCAGCGGCCGGGCCCGGGCCCGGGGTCGGGGTCGGTGGTCGCGGCCGGGGCCTGGTGGGCAAGGCGCTGCTGTCCAGCGGTGCGGGGGACAGCGCAGTGGAGCTGTTCAGGATGCTGCAGGTGGGGGATGTGGCGGGGTGGGGTGTGGCAGGTGGTGGGTGGTGGGTGGGGGGAGGGGTATAGGGGGAGGGGGGAGGAGGGAGGGGGTTGCAAGAGATGTTGGGGCAGCGGGGGTCAGGGTCGGGGGTCAGGGTCGGGGGTCAGGGTCGGGGGTCAGGGTCGGGGGTCAGGGTCGGGGGTCAGGGTCGGGGGTCAGGGTCGGGGCAAGGGGTGTGTGGGGGAAGGGGAGGAGGCGCCCGCGTTCGGGTCCTGTCAGTGGGGGCGATGTGGGAGGCATGCGGGTAATGTGACCTTTTAAAGGGCGGGGTGTGCTAGAGGGCGGGGGGTTCGCACCGCTGAAAGCCCTTCGCCGACCCTGACACCCTGACCCGACCTGTCCCCACAACTCGCGCTCCGCAGTCCACTGATGGACTGCGGCCTCCCCGTAGCGCCCCCGGTCTGACCGCGCGAGCTGCTGCAGCACCGCCGGAGCCCCCGCGCCAAAACCCAACCGCCTAACCCACGGGTCGCTTTCACCCCCCTCCCCCCGGCCCGCGGGTCGGCGCAACCTCACTGAAAGCCCTCCCCCCTCTCTCCAATGCCGAGGAGGCGCGTTTGGTAGGTGTCTACCAAATCCCCGTTCTCCTCCTTCATACCCACGCGGACGGATGCGATCTCCGTCCACCCCTCACACCCCCCCCGGGGCCTCCACCCCCCCCTCCCCCCACCCCCACCCCCCCCTCAGGTGTACCTGGACGTGACAGTGGAGAGGGCGCTGAGCGGTGGGGAGCAGCGGCCCGGGCTGATGGGCCCCGCCATATGCTCCGCGGTGGTGTCGTGCATCCGGGTCTACTTGCACCATTGCATGAGGGCGTGGGAGGAGGTGGGGAGGGGCGTGGGCGTGGGAGGAGGTGGGGACGGGTGTGGGAGGAGGTGGGGCGTGGGCGTGGGCATGGGCGTGGGAGGAGGTGGGGAGGAGTGGCATGGGTTTCCGTACACTGGAACCTGGCTCAACGGCCCTTCCCTGAAACCTGCGCCGATCATTCCCCTGAGCCTTGGGGCGGGGGAGACAAACGCGCACGTCGCCAACACACACACACACACACATGCATGCATGTGTGTCCACACCGTGTGTCCACACCGTGTTACGTACCCCAGACCCTCTTCGGACAAACGTGCGTTCCAAACCCCACTCCTCCCCCACAACCCTCCTACACCCCACCCCACCCCGCCCCGCCCCGGGACGCAGATCCTGGTCAGTCGGGCGCTGCCCTCCGACGGCCCCGCGGGCCACCCCCGCCACGCCCACGCGCACACCCTCTCCGACCGCTTCCTCTACGCCATCGGTATCAGCGCCTCCCCCGCCGGCACCGCCGCCGGCGCCGCTGGCCCCTCGCCCCTCGGTGGCGCCCTCCTCGTCAACCGACCCGCCAACTCGGCCATGAGCGGCATCCTCGGCTCCTTCGCCACCTCCCTGGCGGCTGCAGGGCCCATCATGCCCCCCGGCCACGGCCCCCATCCCCCCCACCTCCGCCCCCACCACCAGCGCCATCTAAGTCACGTGCCCAGCAGCGCTCTGCAGCCCTCGGAGCGCAGCTGCGCGGCGGCCGTGACGGCGGCGGGCGGCAAGCCGCACGCGGCGCCGGTGCTGCCCGAGTTCGGCGTCATCCCGTCCTCGGGGCTGGGGGCGGCGAGCGCCTCCTCCCAGCCGGCGGGGCCGCGGAGGGGGCACCACCGGCGGGCGGCCACCTCTTCGGATGTGGACTTGCTGGCGGGGGGCGTACCCGTAGGAGGAGGTGAGGGGGGATGGGGCGGGGGGGAGGGGGGGAAGAGGGGCCCAGGGAAAGGCGGCGGAGGGGAGGGAGAAGAGGTGGGGAAACACTTTCTGGGACGGGGCACGCGCGCGTGTGTATGTGTGTATGTGTGTATGTGCGTGTGCTTATGTGTGTGTGTGTGTCCTTCTTAGGCAGGCAGAACAGGAGTGTGTGTGTGTGTGCGGGTTCGCACCCTCCTGGCCTCCGTCTCCGTCTCCGTCCTGCTCACCGATGTACCGTATCGCCAGGACTGACTGGCCGCTGGCCGCTGTCCGCTTCCCGACAACCGACCTGCACCGTGTCCACCCGAACCCGAACACCCCCAAATCGCTTCGCTTGGCCTCCCCCGCAGCCAACGGGCGGGGCCCCAGCCCCCTGTCGCCCCTCGCCGCAGCGCCCGGCGCGCCCTCGGCCTCCGCGGCCCCGGCCGGGGGCGGCGGCTCCGCCCTGCCCCCCGCCGAGGCGCTGGCTCTGGCCTCTGCCCCGGGCCTGGTTGCGTGTGAGCCGCTGGTGCGGGTGCGCAACACCATCGCGGCGTTGGCGGAGGGCGGCGAGGCGCTGGAGGAGACCCTGGGGCTGCTGGCGCCGCGACAGCCGCTGCTAACCCCGCGGATGGGGGCGGGAGCGGCGGCGGGGGCGGGAGGAGCCGGGGGGCGGCGCGGTGCGGCCGGGGACCTCGGCAGGACCCCCCCGAGGTACGGGCCCCGTGCGCGAGCGGCGCGAGCCCCGGCGTGGTGCTGTACCTCTTGGGTACCTCTGGGCTCAGTGCCCGCCGGTCACCTTGTGTGTGTGCTGCACAGCACAGCACAGCACAGCACAGCACAGCACAGCACAGCACACACGCGGCTCGTGAGGGGGCGGGCTAGCTGGGCGGGGGGGCTGAACATCTCTCTCATGAGCGTCCTCACGGCGGCTGTATGTGTATCCGAGGTGTCCCTCCCTCCCCCCTGAACAGCGCTCAACCGAGGCCCCCGGTCCGGGCCCCGCGCGCCCTTCCGCACATCCTTCGACGTTCGACCGGACAGTATCGAACGGCGCAACCCTCCGTCTTCCCATTTCCGTCCCCCCTTTCCCTCCGCCCCCTCCCGCGGCTGGCTCCAGGGGCTCCCCCGGCGGCGCCTCCCCGCCGCCCGGCCCCCCCGGCTCCCCCGCCTTCCTGACCCGCGCCATCACTGAGATGCGCCACGCGCTGGGCCTGGCCGCCGACCAGTGCCTGTCCTCCTACCACCTGGCGCTGCGGCAGTCGCTGCTGCGGGGGCTGCTGGCGGCCTTCGATCCGGCGGGGGCCAGACCCGCGTCGCGCAAGGTGGGGGGCTGTGTCCGGGCTCCTGGGAGGGTGAGGGGAGGGTGAGGGGGAGGGGAAGGGGTCCAGCAGGAGATCAGATGGCACGGAATGTACGGAGATGAGGATCTCATGGACGGCGATTAAGCACGGCGCAAAAAAAGCTCAGTTGCCTGACGGGGTCCAACCTCGGGAGGGCGTTACGTGCCGTACCGCACCGTACCATGCCGTGCCGTACTTGGATGATCCCTACCCCCCCGAATGGCGGCGTGGCTGTGTCCCTGGGAGGACGTCGGACCCCCCCCCCCACAGTCGAGTCTTGATCGCATACTTGCTCTGGCAGCAGCGCAGTATAAATATGTCTACCAATTTCCTATACCCTCTCCACACACACACACACACACACACACACACACACCCGCCCGCCCTCCGTCCAGGCTCTGGAGGCGGTCCTCTCCTCGCTTCACGACGAGCTGCTATGTGTGGCCCAGGGGGTGAAGCAGGCGGCGGTGGCGGGGGCCATGATGGCGGCGGCCTGGCATGCGGCGGTGCGGTGCGTGTGGGCCATGGCGCTGCACCAGGCGGGGTTCAGACCCATAACCGAGGAGGTGCGGAGGAGGGGGGACCGGAGGGGGACGAGGGGGAGTATAGGAAAGGGGAAGGAGGGGGGGACGGAGGGAGGGAGGGACGGAGGGAGGGAGGGGCGGAGGGAGGGGGCCGGAGCGGCTGATAAGGGAGAGAGGGAGGGAGGGAGGGGGTTTGATTGGATTGGTGGACGACTGGTCAGGGTCCGCCTCGTCCTCACGCCGCCCTGGACCGGGTGACCCCTCTCTGACGCCCCGCAGTGGCCCTGACGTTGGTGGTATGTTGGTGCCCTCCCCCCCACACCCCCCACCCTCCCCCCCACACCCCCCACCCTCCCCCCACACCCCACCCTCCCGCCCCGTCTGGTTGCGCCGGGCCGCAGGAGGCGGATGTGCTCCGGGAGTTCCTCATCAGCCTGCAGGTGGGGCTGGCTGTGGGGCTGGCTGTGGGGCTGGGTGTGGCTGTGGCTGTGGCTGTGGGTGTGGGGCTGGCTGTGGGTGTGGCTGTGGCTGTGGGTGTGGCTGTGGGTGTGGGGATGGGGCTCCGCCGCGCGAACCCCTATCCATCGCTCCATGTAGATGGGTGATGGGGTGATGTGGGATCTGCGCGCAGTCGTGTCGAGTTGGGACCGCGTACTCGCCGTGACGTGTTTTGTACTGTGCCCGACCTGCGGCAACTTCTTGCGGCAGCATGTCCGTCGTACACCTCACGGAGCAGTGTGCCTGAGCCCCCCCCCCGCCCCCGCCCGGCATGGGTCGCCCTACGGGTCTCTCCGTCCACCACGGCCCCTTGACACCCACCCCCCGGCCATGCGGCTCGGCACGGCGCGGTGCCGTTCCCCTACCCCCTACCCCCTACCCGTACCCCCTACCCCCTACCCCCTACCCGTACCCCGGGTACCATCTCCACCTCCAGGACATGTTCGGGGAGGTGGTTTCGGAGCACCTCGCCCCTCGGGACACTGCCGCCGCCCGCGAGGTGATGTCCAAGCCCACCAGCAGCACCGGCAACTACTTCCTGGCGCTCATGGCGGCCACGGCGCCGTTCGGGCCGGCGTCGGACATCTCGGGCGTGGGGGCGGGAGGGCCGCCGGGAGGGGGGCCGGGAGGGCCGTCCTCGGTGGTGCCCCCGGTGCTGCGGAGCGCCGACTCCAGGGCCACGGGCACCGCCTACCCTCGTCGCTGCTGCAGTGCGTGGCGGCCTCAACCCAGGACCTCAAGGACATGTACATGGCGCAGGTGGGGGGTGGGGAGGGGGCGGGGGGGGAGAGGGGAGGGGGGAGCCTTAGGAGGGGAGGGGGGGCTTCGGAGGGGGGAAGGGGCTTCGGAG
This sequence comes from Eudorina sp. 2006-703-Eu-15, assembly GCA_003117195.1. Lineage (NCBI taxonomy): Eukaryota > Viridiplantae > Chlorophyta > Chlorophyceae > Chlamydomonadales > Volvocaceae > Eudorina > Eudorina sp. 2006-703-Eu-15. The sequence goes on from BDSI01000139.1 coordinate 85,877, forward strand.
GGGGGAAGGGGCTTCGGAGGGGGTGGGGTGGGGGTAAAACGAAACAGCCCAGAGACACCCAGCCCGAGGGGAAGGGGGGGGTGAGGGGCGGAAACCTGTCGCACGGCGGCCTTCTGGATGTTGACCATGACACGGCTCTGAACCGTTCTGGGGCCGCATGCCTCAACGCACTGGAGAAATAAGAGGTGGTCTGCGCTGGCCGACCATCTTAACCCCTCCGTTAGTTCTGGGGGCTGGCCTTTCGCTCTACCCTCTCACCTCCGCCCCCTCCCCTCCCCAACTTCTCACATCTTGCTACTCACACCCCTCCCCTTGTCTCGTCTCACACGCCTTCCCCCTCCCCCCCTCCCCCCTTCCCCCCGGGGCCCCCGTTGCGGCACCGGCAGGTGAGCTGCATCCAGAAGCTGGACGACACGTTCGCGGATGACGGTGAGGAGGGCGGCCAGGGAGGGGCGGGGAGGGGCGGGGCGGGGCGGGGAGGGCCAGGGAGGGGCGGGGAGGGCACGGGAGGGGCGGGAGGGAAAGGGTTCCCGGGCAGGTGTCCGGAAACCCCTGATCGACCCTCCATGTGGCCCCCGCCCTGGGTCGGCTTCTGTGAGAGATAACAGACCCCTGTGCGGACACCGGCGCGGGTGCGCCGCAGCTGCTGGATTGCCGTGTGGGTCTTTTGGCGTCCCCCCCTCCCCCTCCCTCCCTCCCCCTCCCATCTTTCCCCCCCTCCCCCTCCCCCTCCCCCTCCCATCTTCCCCCCCCCCTCCCCCCCCTCCCCCTCCCCCTCCCATCTTTCCCCCCTCCCCCTCCCCTCCCCCTCCCTGGATCAGAGGGCGGCGTGTACGGCCACCAGGTGACGTTGCTGGACCTGCTGCGGCTGCTGAGATTGCGGCGCCGTACAGACCCAACCGCCAACAGCTTCGTGACGGAGCAGCTGCGGCTGGCGGCCAGTAACGTGATGCAGGTGGGGGGGCGGGGGGGGTGGAGGGGGCGGGGGGGGGCGGGGGGGGGGCGCGGGGGGGGCTGGACTTGGGGCCGGGCGGGTTGGCGGGGGGGAGGGGCCGGGCCGGGTGGGTGACTGCGGCCAGATTTGCAATTACGGCCTGCTTGCCACCACTCGTATGGAGGTTGCCAACACCCGCAATCGCAACGGATCCCTCCCGGCGGCGGTCGTAGTACGCCAACCGCCAACCGCCAATACCACCATCTACCAACCACCAACCACTAGGGAAGCCGCCACAAGGTTGGGGCCCTCAAACGCGCGACGATGAGAAGCTCCCCCCCCCGGTGCTGCTGCCCGCCCCCTCCCCCCTCTGGCAGCAGCGCAGTATAAATATTGTCTATCAACCTCCTATAAACCCCCTCCCGCCCCCTCCCCCGTCTGGCGGTGCAGGTGCTGTTCGGCCTCCGGGCCAGTGAGCGCCTCATCGCCACCGCCACCTGCTGCATGACCCGCCGGTGGGCTCCATCGGCCCGGCGGCCATGATGGGCGGCGGCGCAGGGGGCGGCCTGCCGCTGCACGGCGGGGCGCCCGGCGGGGCCCCGGGGCCGCGGGGGGCCGGGGGGGGGCAGTGCGACCGCCCGCAAGGAGGGCAGCCTGTACCTGACCCCCCGGGTCCTGGGCTTCAGTACGTTGCTGACCGGCGACCTGAGGGGCATCACGGATGTGACCAACCACATAAAGCTCAAGGTGGGGTCGGGGCCGGGGGGGCGGGGGCGGGGGGCCGAGGGCGGGGGCGGGGGCGGGGCGGGGGCGGGGCGGGGGCGGGGCGGGGGCGGGGCGGGGGCGGGGCGGGGGCGGGGGCGGGGGCGGGGGCGGGGCGGGGCGGGGGCGGGGGGGGGCCGGGGCGGGGGGGGGGAAAGGCGGGTAAGGCGAGAATAATTCCGAACGCGCGGGGGGGGGAGGGGGAGGGACGGCATCACCGAACAAGGGGTCCATCCACCATCCTTGTGTGCGGCGGGGGGCACGGGGCTGCGGGTGTATGCGCTGCCGCGACAAGGACGGGGGGGAGGTTGTCTCCTGGCGGGGTAGCAAGGGGTGGAGGGCTGGTCGGAGCTCGGGCGCTGGGCGGCCCCGGGCCGTCTTTGTGCGTCGGGAGAGCCTGCCTGTCGGGTGCCACCTCGTGCCCCTCCCTCCCGCCCTCCCTCCCGCCGCTGCCTCCCCTGCGCGCCCTTGACCCCTCCCCTGGCCTACCTACCAATTTCCTACACCCTCCCCTTGCCGCCCCGAGCCAGCTCACCGTTCCGCGCCTCCCGCTTGCCCTCATCTGTGCCCCCCTCCCCCCCTGCCACCCCTCCCCCAACCCCCTCCCCCTCCCCGCCCCTCAGGGGCTTCGGGACGCTTCCAAGGGGGAGGGGCCCGACACCCTGGTGGTGCTCACGACAGGTAGGTGTGTACGGCACACGTCGGGGCTTTTGGGGCCTCAGCTCGGGCTGTTGGGGCTGTTGACGTCGAGGAGGAGGCTGCACACCTAAGGTACCTACCTTGGGGTAGATGATGCCCGGAGGGGGGAGGGGCTCCGAAGCCTCCGAGCCGTGGACCTCGACTGGGGACCGGGGGGGGGCGTCATTGTACAGCAAGCGGCGGGTGTGCATCAGACCCGTGGTCCTGCCGAATCTTTGACCTGCCGCTGCCCCTGCCCCTGCCCCTGGCCCTGCCCCTGGCCCTGCCCCTGGCCTCTGGCCGCGGAGCGCCTCCGAAGCCGCCCCGCTGCCCTGCCTGCCTGACCACCCACCCACGCACCCACCCACCCACCCACCCACCCACCCTGCGCAGGTGGCGAGGTCTTCCACTTCTACGGCTTCGCCCCGGGGGAGCGGGACCGGCTGCTGGGCCTGGTGAACGGCACACCCGCCATCACCCGCCTTCCCCACCCCCACCCCCACCTGACAGCGGGGGGCCCCGGCAGCACCTCCCTCAGCCGCCACGACTCCCCCCGCCGCTCCCACGGCGGCCAGGCCCCGGCCCCCGGGGCGGGTAGCGCCGGCGGCGTCACCCCGGCCGGCATGACCACCCCGCCGCTCGGGCTGCCCAAGCCCGCGTCCCAGCCCAGTAACCTGGCGGCGGCGCTGCTCTCCGCCTTCACCTCCCCTCGGCGACCGCCGCCGCCGCCGCCGCAAACGCGACGGCGCGGACGGGGGGGCCGACGTCGACGTCCGGCGCCGCCGCGCAGCCGGCGTCGTCAACTGCTGCCGCTGCCGCGGCGGCGGCGGCGGCGGCGGCCTCGGTGGCGACGAGCGATACGACGCTGCCGCGCATCAGCGCCGGCCGCAGTGGGGCGTCGGGCGGCGCCGCCGCCGCCGCCGCCGCCGCGGCATCGGTTTCCCCTCTTCCGTCCCGGTCGGAGGAGAGCGGCTCCCTGCCGCTGCTCTCCGCGCCCTGCCATCTGGTCAACGTGCTGCGCAACAAGGACGGCATGCTGAACCTGTACGCCAACCGGCTGGAATTTGTGTGTCCGGGTGACCCAGGGGTCAGTCGGTCCATGCCGCTGTCCGACATCAACAACGTCAGCCAGCGGCCGGCGGGCTGGGCCGGCGGCTCGGTGCTGGTGCTGTCGGTGGAGGGGGATAAGGCCCCCGTGACGTTTGGGGGGATCGGGGATGCGCTGCTGGCGACCCTCAAACAGAACATCTCGGAGCTGTGCTTCGCGAATGGATGAGGAGGAGGTGGAGGATGAGGGGGGTAAAGAGTGGGGGAAGAGTGGGGGAAGTTTTTTATTGATGGTTTGGGATTGAAGGTGGCCGACGGTAGCGGGGTAGAGAAGGCTGCCAGCGTTTGCGTTTGGTGTCTTTGACGGCAGTGCGGCATCTCCCTTGTATTGCGAGTTTTGCAACTCTGTGTCTGTCTGTGTGCGGGTCTGTGTGGGCAGTGCTGGTCACTGAACGTGGGAGACTGCCCCAGGAACCCCTGCCTCCGCGTGGTCCTGCCCCCCCCGGGCCCCCCCTGCAGGTCCCCTGTGGGGGTGTGTGTGGGGGGGAGGGGTAAAAGAAACAGCCCGGACACACCCAGCCCCGGTGGGGGGGCCGGTGCCGGCATGCGGACCAAGTGCCACGCCCTGCTGGATTGGCCTTCCCGGCACTTCAGCGTCCAGATTTGGGTGGTGGCCCTCAGCGGTAGCCCCTCGCTCATCGCATCCCACCCACCGGGAGCCACCCCTCACCTCACCTCACCTCACCTCACCTCACCTCACCTCACTTCACCTCACCTCACCTCACCTCACCGTGGTCGTCGAAGGCCTCGTTGGACGCCGTCAAGGGTGTTGTGTAAAAAACTGAGCCGCGAGAAGCGAAGCCCAGCGGAACAGGCGACACAGGCGACGGAAGTAGAGGACACCGGGAGCCCCGAACCCAAAATTCCGACATGTGTGTATGTGTGTGTGGGGGGGGGGATGTATGTCTCTGTGTCGGTTTGTTGGGGTTGTCTCTATCTGTGCCCCTGCGTTCTCTAGCCTGTGGGTGCGCGCACCAGATTGATGACCCGACGGCTGGAGGGGGTCCGTCGGCGGCGTCGGACGGGGCAGTGATGGTGGCTGCGAGTGGGTGAAAGGGAAACGCTGCTGGGAGTGTGCTGCAGGCCATCGGAGCCACCCGCCGTAGCCCGGTGCGGTAGCGGGGTGGGGTGGGGACACTGGTGGTTGCGTTTGGTTGGTTGGGTCCGACCACGACGACGACGACGACCACGACCACGACGACGACGACTGGCTGTTTGGATATTCGGCCTCATGGGCTGGCCTGCTGCCCACCCTGCTGCCTACCGCCTGCAAATGCATGCACGGTATGCGGTGGGCTATGGGTGGTCCATCGTGTCCGGTACCCGCTGGAGGGAGGAGGCGAGGCGAGGGGAGGGGACCGGGGTGCTACTGCTGCTGCTACCCGGGGGCGGTCGGTCTTGACTGCTGGCAGCAGCAGGCGCTCTGGCCTGGTGCCGGCGGCATACGGCCCCGCACCGTTTCAAATACCCAACTGCATCTCCGGCTGCAGCCTACTACCCGGGTGACCGACAGAGCAGTTGGGGCTGCAGTTGCAGGGAGGGCTGGCTGGGCACAGGAACAAAGGAAGAAGACTAGAGGGCAGTTTTGGTCGTTGGCATGGCGCAGGCTTCGGGGCCGGGCAGGCAAAAATGACACTTCAGAGAACATATAATCTGCCTTCAAATTTTTAAGGAAAGATCAGCAGGCCATGGCAAGCAGCGTCAAGGACCGAATGTTTGTTGGCGACAGTATTGACTTGAAGAGAGGGGTTGGGAAGCGGTCGTTGAAATGTTGGATTTCCACGGAAAAGGTCGACAGCTCGAAAAACACAGCTGGGCTAGATAGGCTTGATCATGACGGAAACGACGGTCCCTGCACGCACCACGCTCAAGCAAAAAAATTTAAACCTAAAATAAAAATAAAAATCGACGCTTTGCATACTTGAGCATAGGCAGGCATGCCTTGTACAGGCCTGTACAGGAAACGTACTGGCCGCGACGCGCAACGACCAACGCCTATGGGAGCCCGGGCTCGATACCCTCATTGGAAGTCCTGCGTTTATTGAAGGAACCCGCATTCCGCACCACCTGGGCTAGCTTCGGTAGGGTTTGACGCCTTTGTCCGTCGGTTCGTGCAAAGAGGAAACGACCAACGGTTACTGGCAATGGGGTCGCGCTATCCCGCTATCCAAACCTACTTGACAGATAATTATTTAAGAGGGTTTCGCAATGAGGCGGCAACGCATGCATGCAAATAAAAGATGGTTTCGTTGGCGTAGTTGATTGGCAGCACAAAAAATATTCATTGGCAAACAACAAACACCGTGACGAGATCGCATTCGAGTCGATGGGTTTCCTGAACTGCTTCGGGTGTGCGCCTGATGACACAGCGGAGTCGGGAGCCTTGGAGCAGCAAAGCCTGCTGAGCGTGGCAGAGGTGCGCCTGCCTGCTGCGGCCAGCAGCACGTGCTCGCTATCTAGGGATCCCACGCAGCGGCAAGCAAATAAACTTCACGACCGACAGCGCAATAATGTCAACTACGGTACGTCAACTACGTCAACCCTGCGACCCTCTCTCTCGATTATTGCCCCCCGCGCGCAGCTCGCCGATCAGTTCATCAACGACCTGCCCTCGCTGCCGCTGCCGCGGTGCCCCACCTCCTGGCCCAGCCTCACGCAGCACACGCTGGACTACGTGAGGGCGCACCTCCTCGCGGAGCAATGCCAGTGAGCGATAGACAGAGTCGCGTGGATGCATACACACAACCATACATCACCCACTGCTGCTGCTGCTAACGGACAGGGACCCCAGGTACCGCCGTAAAAACGCTATCTTGCCCGCCCGTGAAAAAACGCAGCCTTGCAATTTTCTCGAGTTCCAGTCGCCTGGCGCACATCGTGAGCAGCCCAGCAGGCCAGGTTTCGCAGCCGGCAGAGCGGTCCGTGCACAGGCGGCAGCAGCAGCAGCAGCAGCAGCAGGCGCACGTGCTGGAGGATACGGGGCTGCTGTGGTCGAGCCTTCACCAGGTGCGGTCAAACTCCCATTCATGGTCTGATTATTAGACATGTAAAATATACATATTCGTCTATCTACAATGCGGATATCCATCCTCGTTCTCTGTTGCCTGCTGCCAATTAATGTCTTCGAGAAAGAAAAACGTTTCGAATGGATGGAAGCAATTCATCAGCCCGTGGCCGTTTCCTCGCTGCGCGGTCGCTGCGAGGCGGTCGCTCAGATGCTCGGGAACGAACGCACCCCAGTCGTCTGTCTCAGGAGCCGCAAATGGCGGTGGTGGCGGTGCAGCAGCCGCGCCAGACCGCATGATTGTCCTCAGCCTGCGTCCCGTTACACTTCCTCACTCGGTACGGCACGTACGAGAAGTGTACCGCACGATCTAGGCAAGACGTACGGCCCGCGGATCGATGGCCGAGGTACGGTAATGAACTGCTCCCAGGAGGTGGCAGTGACGGGGTAACCAACGGACTCTAAGCCTCGTTCAATAATGTCAAAGAGCCGAAGACGCATCGCCTTGAATCCGAACCGCCGTTTCCGAAGCAAGCAAGCAAGCAAGCAAGCGAACAGCGCACCGCCGGGGGCCCCCTGCTGCTGGCCGCCAGATCCTGGACGACATCAGCTACATTAGCAGGGAAGATGTGAAGCGTTATTTGCAGCAAACCTCCGCTCATCAGGGTTTCCCGCCGGCGGAGAGAAGATCGATCGACGGCACCCTACCTCGTCGTTAGTTGCTTACGATACCCACCCAGCAGGCAAACATGCACCCAGCGGGCGGATGCACCGATGAAGCACTGCTGCGACGACGAATGAAACGGCACTGCTGTGGGTGGCACCCCGGCGGGCCCAGCAGTGCGCGGCGGCCCTGCACGCCGGCCCGGGCAGGGCAGGGCAGGGAAGGCAATCGTTGCGCTTGTGGGGCCTCGTAACCATCCGAGTACCAGACCTTACCTCCCTCCCTACCTTCTTACCTCCCTCCCTGCCTTCTTATTACCTACCCCGCCCACCCTCTTGCTCGTGTCGCCTGGCGGCAGGCAGTGGACGGAGGGCCCGTCTTGCTGACCTGCGACGGCCAGGTCCGGCCACTGGGCGGCCACCGCACCGGCGGGCTGCTGCGGGTCGCCCACAGCGGCCGCCGCCCCGCTGGCACTGGCCAGCAGCAGCAGCAGCAGCAGCAGCAGCAGCAGCACCCCCCGCACCCCCCGGCCCCCCCGCAGCGCCCACCCACCGCCACCTCCACCGCCGCCTCTCGAAGGCGCAATGAAGCTGCAGCCGCCGCCGTACGGCGCGGCGACCTGATCGCGCTGCCGTACATTTCCAGGGGCAACCTGGTGGGCGCGCTCCTCATCGGCTGGCCGGATGACCGACCGCAGCAACAGGAGCTGGGGGGGCCGAAGGGAAGGCGGTGGCTCGGACTGCGGCCACAGCAGGCGACGGAGCAGCAGCAGCAGAACCAGCAAAGGCGGCACCCGCACCAGCAGCAGCCGGAGCTCGACACGGGGCCTGTGGTGCGGCTGCTGCGCAGAAGCGACCTGCAGGCGCTCGAGCGCGTGGCGAGGACCGTACTGTACGGCATGTTTGCTCAGCCGGAGCAGGCCATGTACCTCTCCCAGGTGAGGAACGAAGCGACCCGCCTCTTCCTCCCCCCCCTCCCCCCCTCTTCCTCCGCCCCCTCCTCCTCCCCTCGCCCCCTCCTCCCCCCTTCCTCCTCCTCGTCGTCGTCGTCGTCGTCGTCGTCGTCGTCGTTGTCGTGGTTGTAATGCGGGCTTGTTGAGTTTGTCGATAGCAGATCCCGATCTACTTGCTTGGTACCGATCACGAACAATCTCCGCACGCCCCGCCCCCAAGAGGCACAAGGTAACGGAATCACATGCCCCTCCTCGCCTCCTCCCCCTCCCCCTCCCGCTTTCCCCCGGGTGCAATCCGACAGGTCGCAGACGCGCTCGTGAGCCTGTCTCGCTCGTCCACCGTACACCAGCTCGTCGGTACGGCGCTACGTGCCGTACGGGATCTCCTGCAATGCCGTACCTCCGTGGAGCTGGTGCCCGTGCTGGCGGTGGCGCACGGCCCCTCGCATCCGGCCGCGCTGTTCGCTCTCCGCGCCCACCCGCCGCCGCCGCCCGACGGCGCCGCCGCCCACTCTCCCGTCGGGCTACCTCCCGGGCTGTTCCTGGACAGCGGGGGCCCGGCCCCCCGGGGGGCATCCGGGGTGCCCTCCTCCTTGCTCGGTGAGGACCTTCGGACGGATGCGGGCGGCCCTCCGGCCGCCGCCGGCGACCTAAACCGCTCGCCGCCGCCGCCCCACGCCGCTCTCCATCATCAGGCGGCGGCTGGGATGTCGGGCTGCAGCGGCGGCGGTGAGGGTGCGGTTGACGGCAGCTGCCCCGACCTGCTGCGCTCGGTGGCCGGCAGCATCGGGGGGTGCTTGCCCCCGGAGGCGCAGCGGGTAGGAGGGGGTGGCTGGCGGTGGGGTAGGGAGGAGGGGATTTCGTGTATGCATATGCGCCCTTGTGGGGCTTATGGCGGGGTGGGATGGGGCGGGATAGGTTGGGATGTAGTTGCGGGGAGACCTGGGAGGGACCTGGGAGGGAGTCCCCGCGGCATGGTTGTTATGGGATGATGGCGCCCAGGATCTCGATTGATGGAGGGGAGAGGCCAACTGGCCATGATGATTTAGGTGGGTACCCTAAGGTAGGAAGTGTGCGTGTGCCTGCGTGTGGAGCCGGCTCCAGAGGATGTTCGGGTGTGTTGCTGGGGATGTGTGGGGATGTGCTGCTGGGGGCGACAAGGGTGGGTGACGTCGAGGGGTGGAGGCCTGCGCCTCCCCTGCCTGCCTGGGGGTGCAACACTCGGCATCGCCGTGATTATTCTCCTTCATTATCCATACAAAAGACACAATTGCCTCCTCATGTATACCTGAGTACTTCGCCTCTTTGATTCGCACACCGAAGTGGATTCTGTTGGGCGGGGTGCCTGCCTGGTCTGGTTCCGGTCCGCGACAGGTCCGGGCCATCAGCGCACCCCTCAACCAGACGATGCTGCTGGAAGCTGTACGACAGCCGCCGTACCAGCAGCAACCGTACCACCACCACCACCACCACCTCACCGGCCAGGACGACGCGCGGGCCGTATCCCCCTTGCAGCCGCTGGACCCCCACCAGCCGCACAGCGCGGGGGGGCAGTCCGCCGTCGGCCCGCGGGTGGTGCTGTCCAGCCGCGTGGTCCAGGACGCGGCGGCGCTGGTTCTGGACGCCGCAGCGCCGTGCACCGATGTGCAGCTGTGCGGCCGGCTGGCGGGCATGCAGCGGGTGGGGTCGCTGATCCTGTGCGCGGAAGCGCCGCCGCCGCCGCCGCCGCTGTCGGCCAGGTCTAGGTCCGCGCACGGCGCCGGCGCCGCGAACGGCTGCATCCGCCGACTGCATAACGCCCGAGTGTGCGGTGCCGCTGCGGCAGCACCAGCAGGGGTAGGTTCCGGCGGGGTTGCCGAGGTCCATCCCGTCAGCGGCAGCAGCAGGCCGGATGGGGTGGGCGGGGGCGCCCGCCGGGCAGTGAGCCCTCCCGCCGCTGCAAGGAGCCGCTTTGGCTCCCGGCTGCTCTCCTACATGAGAGCCTTGAAAGAGCAGCCGCAGGAGGAGGGAAAGGAGGGAAAGGAGGGAAAGGACAGAACCCTGGGGGCGGAGGGTGTCGTACTCGGTGGCGCTGCGGGGGAGGAGGAGGGCGGCTCGCAGCACCACCGGCGGCCCATACACGGAGGGACAGCCGCCGCCGCAGCAGCAGCAGCAGCGGCCGCGGCCGCAGCGGCTGCCGCCGGCCTCACCAGCCTCCTGCGTGGCCCCACTGCCCCCACTGGGTGTGTGGAGCCGCAGATGGCTGTGTACGTGCTGAGCAGTGAGGTGCTGCCGCTGGGGCTGCTGCGGGTGAGTGGGTGGGTGGGTGGGTGGGGGCGTGGGGATGCGCGTGAGGGCGCTAGCGGCTGACGTTTACGGTACCTTGTGGAGGTACCGTACATTGGCAGGTGACATAGGCGCCCCTGCCTGCCTGTACCTATCTGTTCTGGGCAGTCTATCTAACGCCATTCATACATTGTGCTCCCCCTTAAACCGGCCTCCCGCCCTCGCTTCCTCCCTCCCTTCCCCTTTCTCCTCAACTCCCTCCCTCCCTCCCTCTCGCCCGCCTCCCGCCTCCTGTCCTCACCGCTCCGCCCCACAGACCATCTCCCGGGAGCTGGAGGCCGTCCTGCAGGTGGGGGGCAGGGAGGGAGGGAGGGAGGGAGGGGCGCCCGACCAGATGTCCACATCGCGCGTTTCACCGACGGTGTTGGGCAGCGTGCGGATGTTGACTTGGACAGCACGACAGGGTTCGCGGCTGGTGTATGCGGCTGCTGCGCGCGTGTGTGGCTACGTGTGGGCAAGTACGTTGTGGTCCGGATGGGTTGTGAAACACCGGCCTCTTGGTCGAGAACCGTGTGCATGGGGGCTTAGGTAGAGCCCCCGGCCCCCGGCCTCCTCTCACACCGCTACCCCTCCCCCCGGCCCCACCTCGCAGCTGGTCCTCTGCAGCTGCCACCGGACGCTCCGGAACCGCCTCGCAATCGAGTGGGAGGCCCTCCGCTCCCAGCTGCTGCTGGGCCGCGAGGCGGGCACGAGTCTGTACGACACCGGCAACTCAATCAGCAACACGGCAGTGCCGGCGCCGTGTTCTTCTGCCGCAGCGCGGTCGCCGCCGCCGCCGTCGCGGCCGCCGCTGCAGCAGAGTACATTGCCCGACGTCGGTCGCGGCGGTGACGCCGCCGGCGCCGCCGCTGCGGGTGGCGCAGCCACGGCTGCGGCGCCCCTCGCCGCCGCCGCCGCCGCCGCAGCTGCTCCGTTGCCCCCAGGCACACACCGCACCCGGGGCCCCCGGCCGCTGAGGTCCTCCTTCTCCGATACCTCCCTCGAGGCGCGGAGGTCCCGGGGAGGCGGCGGCGGCGTGATGTTGTCCGGAGCCGCCGTCGCTGCCTCCGTGGCGGGGTCGCCCATACCTATGCCGATGCCGGCGTCGGCGGTGAATGCTCCGGCCAGTGCCAGTGCCAGCGCCAGGTCGGTGCCGCCGCCCCCCAAGGCCAAGTCCGTCGGCCGGTGGACCGCCACGGCCTCCGTGCTCGTCCGTGGCCTCCTAGGGTTGGGTCGGGGGAGCGGCGCCATCGACATCGCCCCAACGCCTATCGGCGCCGCCGCTGCTAGCTGTCAGCCCGCAGCTGCGCCGCCTCAGAGTCAGTCCCGGCCTGACCCCGCACCGCTCCGGAGACATGCTGGAGACCCGCCGCCGCCGCGCGGCAGCGACAGCGGCGGAGCCGCCGGATCCTTCCTCCTACGTCGCTTCACGGCGTCGCGCTTCGCCTCGTCCGGAGCGACGCCCCCTGCCGCGGCGGCGGCGGCGTGCGCCACGACGACGGCGGCGGCGGCGGCGGCCGGGTCCACCCCCGTCTTCGGGTCCCTGTCCTGGCAGCGGCGGCGCAGCTGCAGCGGCCCACTGGAGGGCAGCAGCCTCCGGTCCGTGGGTGGGGCCTCAGCCTCCCTGATCTCCCGCGGCAAGTCGGCGGATAAGGGGCTGCTCGGCCCCCGGCGGGTCAGCGGCGCCGGCGGGAGCAGCACAGCCGCCGCTGCCGCCGCGGCGGCAGTGATCGGGGCGGGCAGCGGCAGCGACCCCTTGGCGCTGCTGACGGGCATCTGCAGCAGTGAGGAGGGCAGCGGGGACTCGGGCACGAGGGGGGGTCAGGGGGGCGGGGCGCTGCCGCTGACGATGACAGTGTCGCTGAGACTGGGGCCGGCTGGAGGCGGGGGCCCGCTGGCGGCGGGCAGCGGAGGCGGCGGAGGCGGCGGAGGCGGAGAGGAGCAACAGGCGCACGCGGCCTCGGCAGCTGGCGGCCGCCGGCCCCAGGGCTCGATGGTGCTGTCGTACTCGGGATCGGATGCTCCGCTCGGGGACCTGGATCTGGATCCGGATCTGGATCGGATGCTGCACGTACCCCGCCTGCTGAGGGGCGTGTCTTCCCCGATCTTGAACAGCGTGCCCACAGTCGTGTTTGAGGTGGGTACGGGTCACTTTAACCGGGGTCCGGGACTGCCAAACCCGGAGGGTGTGGCCTGTGGCGTGTCAGGCCATGGATAGTTGATAGTCGATTCGCGCCCAGATCCCCCCGACTGGAGACAGAGATCTCCGCAGATCTCCAACCTAGAATAAAGAATATGCATCCCGCTGTTGCCGCGAGGCCGCACGGCCGCTACACCGTTGATCCCTTTTCGGGGTCCACTGTAACGTTCCTTCATTCAGTGACGGGAACTCAGCGGCCTATGCCCCATCTTTCTTACCCGCTGCAGTGCCCCAAGCCCCAACCGCCATGCCCCACTCCCCACACGCCCTCCGCCCCACGCCGCCCCGCCCCGCCCCTTCCAGTCCCCCCCTTCCTGGTCCCCTCTGAGCACACTGGTAGAGACCCTGTCAGCCAACCTCATGTCGGCAGCGGCCGCCGCCGCCGCGGGTCGGCCGGGCAGCGGTGGAGGCGGCGCCGCTGGCCCCGTCTCCGGCGGCGGCGGTGGGGGCGGCGGCGGCGGCGGTGGGGTGCCGCTGGTCCCTGCACACCCGCCGGTGGAGGCGTCGAGCCCCGCCCGCAGGTAGTTGGTGTCGTGGGAGGGTACGATATCGACACATGATATGCACTGTTGACAGAAAGGGGTATATCGACGGACAGCTAGATAGAGAGGCTGCGCCCCTCGCTGCGCCGAGGCGCGCAGCCCTGGCCCGCCCTATTTGGGCGCAGCGGCTCATTGGTGACCCGTGGGTCGGTGACGCACTTGTGGGACAGTGACCTGCCGGTGCCGAGCATTTTCGGGACAAACCCCACACCCCAACTGACCCGTGGGTCGGTGACCTATCCCGTCCTGCATTCCGCTTCCTGGCCCCGCGCCCTGCCTCCCAGTTGCACCCCAGTCGGTCCCCCTACGCCGCCCCAAACCCCCTCCACACCTGCCCGCACACTCCTGCCTAAACCCCCAACACTCCCAACACTCCCAACGCCCCAACACCCCCAACACCCCCTCCCTCCCTCGCCCCCGCTAAGTAGGAGGCTACCCTCGGGCTGTCCGTCGTCTTCCCTGTCCGCGGCGCCCTCGCTGCCGTACAGGTCAGACCTGAAGGCACTCAAGGTACGACACCCGGGGCGCGGGGAGCGGGATTACGTCAAAACCCATCCACCCCTCCCTCCACCCGCGCACCGACGGCCGCTGCCGCATCACCTTCTCATACCTGACCCGCCTCGAGCCTCTCGTGAATGAATGAACGTTACATGCGTGAATGAACGTTACGTGAATGAATGAACGTTACATGCGTGAATGAACGTTACGTGAATGAATGAACGTTACGTGCCTCCCGTGGTAACCGGTGCCTCTGTGTGCGGAGTAGGGCATCCAAGAGCTCTCACAAATAGGGCAATCCCAGTACCCCACGCAATCATATTACCCAGGACCAGGACCAGGACCAGGACCAGGACCAGGACCGGGACCGGGACCAGGACCGGGACCAGTCACCCAGATATGTGGAGCTCCGAGGGGGCCTTCTTCCTTCCGCTTATAATCCCTACCCCCGCTCCTTCGGTGCTGTTTTGTCTCGACCAACCTTCTTCCGGTGCGCACCTTCCTCCCCTCCCTCCCTCCCTCCCCCCCTCGCGCCCCACCGCCCCCGGGGTCAGCTGCTGGAGCCCCTGGGCCGCGGGGGCCAGGGCATTGTGCTGCGGGGCTGCTGGGGGGGTCTCCACACCGCCGTCAAGTGCACCCTGCAGCCGGCCACCGGCCCCGCCACCCCGGGAGCGGTCACAAGGTCCGCACCCGGGGAGGGCGGCGCCGGAGGCGGCCATCATCACCCAGGAGCGGCGGGGAGGCTGATGGGAGGGGGAGGGGCAGGGGGGGGGAGGGGCGGAAGCCGCCGCGGGCCCCGGGACGGAGGCGACCCGACGGCGGCGGCCCTCGGGCCCTCCGTGGTCCCCCCTGCAGCAGCATCAGGTGGCGGCTGGTGGCGGCCTGGCGGGCGCAGCGGCGGCCGCTGCAGCGGTGGACATGCATCCCAAGGTGGGTGGGGGACGGCCCAACTGACGCATCGGCCGGCCTGTGCTGGGAGTTGATTCCGTAGCGGGCCAAACCCCTGACTCCCTTCACCCCTCGCCCCCTTCACCCCTGGCCCCATTCACCCCTCGCCCCCTTCACCCCTGGCCCCATTCACCCCTCGCCCCCTTCACCCCTGGCCCCCTTCACCCCTGGCCCCATTCACCCCTCGCCCCCTTCACCCCTCGCCCTGTCCACCCCTGGTGTGCGGCTGTGTGGGCGGGGGTGCCGCAGGTCAGCAAGCGGCGGCTGCTCCAATGCGCCTGGGAGCTGGCGGTGACGCCCACCCTGTCTCACCCCAACATCGTGCAGGTGGGGGGCCCCGTGGGGATGGAAGGGGATGGAAGGAGAGGGGACGGAGGGAGGGAGGGACAACTCCCGGGAGGGGCCAGTGGGTCGTCCTAGGGCCGCACCAGGGTGCAGGGCGCGTGCAGCCGCCTGCGGGTGCGGAGGTCGACTGCGGCTATCTCCCCCCCCACGGGCGGGCGGGCGGGTTCCTGCCATTGCGGGCATTTCGGGGCAACGGGCAAGGGGCGCGGACGCTGATTGGAAGGATGGAGGGAGGGAGGGAGGGGGGCAGGGCCATTCCAAGTTGACGACCGACCTGCCCGACCGACCGACCTGCCGTCACGGAGGAATGCTTCACGGCACCGCGCACGAGTTCCCCCCAAAGGCAGCCGTCCCCAGCCGCGTCGGCTCCCCCTTCCCATCGAAACCCTTTAGTCATTCGCACCCAATCACCCTCCCTGGAACCCCCCGCCCTCCCGCTCAGGCCTACGCGGTGTTCACCGATGTGGCAATCGTGCGGATTGTGGAGGGGTGAGTCGGCCTTGGGGGCGGGGGGCCGGTGGAGGGGTGCTGCCCCGGTCGGGGGAACATGCCCCGGTGGGGTCATGCTTAGCGCTTGGCAGGTGCCGCTTTGGCGAGGGGGGGAAGGGGAGGTGCAGTGCAGGCTCACGGACAAGGGCCACCCGACGGCCGGCCACGTTGGATGACTTGAAGCGGTAGAGGTAGCCAGCTGCCCTCCGGTACTACTGGCCGCCGGCGGGCGTGCAGGTCCGGAGCCGCAACGGGGCACCGGTACTGCCGATCAGCGGGCGCTGCTGTGCCGCGATGGCAACCCCTCCTCCCCCACATACACACACTTGGTTGGTTCCTCTCACGAAGTCGCGAGCAGACCCCATGCACCCAGCTCAGCCATCTGCCTACCCAACCTCGCCACCCCGCCAGGCTCACTGTCGAGGGCCGTCGGGCGGCGGCCCCCTCCGGTGGCAGCCAACGCCCCTCCGCGGGCCCCTCCCAGCTGCGGCTGGTGCCGGGCAATGACCTGTCGGGTCGCGGGTGGGGGCAGCAGCCGGGCACCCCAGGTGGGTGGGGTGGGGCGGATGGGGGGATGGGGTGGGGGGGCCGCGTCACACGGGGGTTCAGGACAGGCACCCTGGAGAGCATGTGCTCGTACAGACATCATGCATGTCGGGGCAGCTGGTAACGCTGCGGATATCGTTTGCTGAGGAGGTGGAGGGCCGCGCGCTGACGGCCGTGGAGCGGGGGGCGGCAGGGCTGGCTGCGCTGCGCTGCGCTGCGCTGGGTCGGGCACACCGGCTGCCTTAGCGCTGGGCAGCCTGGTGCATGTCACGTGATGTTCCCGCGCTGCAGCTTATCAGACTGTGACCGCATGGAAGGATGGAAGGATGAACGTATGCATGGAGGATGGTGTTGCAATGGAGTCCAAGACGGATCGTCCTGTGTCGCTGAGTCTCTCGCCAAAGCCCATCAAAACCCCAAAGCCCATCCATCTATCATTTCCAGGCCAAGGACTGCTCCTCCTACCTCCTGCCCCTGCCCGCGTCTCCCTCGCTGTCATCAACTCCTACCTCCTGCCCCGGCCCCCGCCCCTCTCCGCCCTCGACCCCACTGCGGCCAATCCGCGGATTCCAATGCGGCGACTTCCACCTCCAACAAACCCGCGGCAACCCGGTGAACCCACCCACCGACCCACAGTGCCCCTCTACAGCGTGTTGTGCCTGGAGGTAAGGGCAGGGGATGTTGCGGACTGGGCGTACCGGGGGTAAGGGGGAAGGAAGGGCAAATATCGGCGCATAGCCCGGCCGCCCGGGCGCCGCCAATAGACAATAGCCAAGCCGTGGTAGGAGAGGCATCGATGTGTGTTTCCCCTGATGATGGCGGCCACTGGTCTAGCCTGCCCGCACACCCGCCCGCACACGCACCCATACACACACGCGCGGCCGCATGCAGTTCTGCGACGCCGGTACGCTGCTGTCGGCCTGCCGGCGGGGCGCCTTCCGGCATCCAGCGGCGCCGCCGCTGCAGCAGCAGCCCAGCAGCGGCCGCCCGGACCCCGAGGCGGCGGCGGACGGGGCGGCGGCCGCGGCGGCGGCAGCGACGGCGGTGCCTCAGCGGTGCTCTCCCGACCTGGTGCGGCTGTACACCAGCCTGCTGGAGGTGGCCCTGGCGCTGAGGTACCTGCACGCCCGACGCCTGGTGCACGGAGGTGGGCTGGTGGTGTTTGGCGGGTGGTGGGCGGGTGGTGGGCGGGTGGGCTGGCTGAGTGGATAGCCACATTGTTTGGAGACAGGCGGAAAAAGTCAGCTGAGGACAGATGTACATCGATGCCCAGTTTGACTCGGCTTTATTTTCTATATGCCTAGGAAGGAACAAGGACCCGCGGCCCGACCCGGCCACCGAGTGTGTGCGCCGCCTCCACCAGCACACCCACCTGTCCACCCGCCCATGTGTCCACCACCCCATGCGGCTTCGTAACTTGCGCCCTCCCCCCTCCCCCCGTCTCCCCCTTTCGTGCCTCTCCCTCGGGGTGGGCCTTGGTGCCCTCCTCGCCACCGCCTCTTGCCGTACGGCTCCGTACAGATCTGAAGCCCGCCAATGTGCTGCTCAAGAGCTGCACCCGGGACCCGCGGGGCTGGATCTGCAAGGTGGGGGGTAGATAGAGCGGTCGCGACTCGATACAGATTAGACGCGGGCAGGACAGGCCCCGCATGCCCTGCTCCCACCCCGCCCCTACCCCGCCCCACCCCGCCCCTACCCCGCCCCGCCGCCGCACCCCGCCCCGCCCGCCTCTCCCCCGCAGCTGAGTGACTTTGGCTGCGCGCGGCTGCTGAGTGCGGCCGAGATGGCGGCGGGGGGCATCAAACAGCTCCACCCCTCGGGTACACTGCCGTACATGGCCCCAGGTGCGCTGGGGGGCCCTTCCGCCGCCACCACGACAGCCGCCTCCTCCCCCTCCCCCTCCAGCTCACCCGCTTTTCATTTTAACCCCCTCACCCTCACCCCTTGCCATGGCCGGTGTCGCGGACCGCTGAAGACTGAGCCCACAGCGGGAGACAGCCCACAGCGGGAGACAGCCCACAGCGGGAGACAGCCCACAGCGGGAGACAGCCCACAGCGGGAGACAGCCCACAGCGGGAGACAGCCCACAGCGGGAGACAGCCCACAGCGGGAGACAGCCCGGGCAAGGCACTGTTCTGATGGATGGCAGCAGTCCAGGGCCCGCTCCCGAGGACAGCCCTCCCTGCCCCCCTGCCTGCCTGCCTGCCTGCCTGCCTGCCTGCCCGCCTGCCTGCCTGCCTGCCTGCCTGCCTGCCTGCCTGCCTGCCTGCCTCATCCCCGTGTAGTATTCCCTTCACCTTTGCTGCCCCCCGAGGGTTCCCACCCATGTTCCCGTCCTCCTCTGTACCTCCCCCCCTTCCCCCCGCCCGCTACATGTATGCCCCCCAACCAGAGCTGCTGACGACGGAGGGCCGTCAGAGCTTCCACAGCGACATGTACGCCTTTGGAATCATGATGTGAGCGGGCGGCCGTGCGGCCGTGGGGCCGTGTGTGTTTAATGAGAAACCCGTGTGTGTATGTACGGCAGAGGAGATCGATGTGCCGGGGGTACTTCCGGCGCGGACGTGTGCGTCCCGTGGCGTTCATCAGCCCAACGTGTCGCCAACACATCGATCCGCCTCCAGAGCTCCTTAAGGGGAAGACTGCTGCCCCCGCTCTGTCTAATCACCGGTAGCTCGCTAGCTAGCTTGTTGGCCGAAAATCATCCTTTGCTCCGGATGATGAAGTTCTGATGACCGACGGGCCGACCGACCCGCGGGTCAACGAACCCCGCCCCTGACACACACATGCAAACACCCAGGTGGGAGCTGCTGAACGGGGAGCACCCGCACAAGGGAGTGGACGCCGCCGTCATGCCGACCCTCATTGTACGGCAGGGCCTCCGGCCGTACTTTGACCGGAGGGCGCCGCCGGATTATGTGTGAGTACGGCACCACCGCCGCCGCCTGCCTTGTGTGTTTGTGGATAAGTAGTTAGTCAGGTCGGGGTGTGGGTCACGAATAAACGAAAGAACCAAGTGCGACAACGCCCCGCCGAATGCCTGCCGCCGCCGGCGCCTGCAGGTCGCTGGCCTCTCAGTGCTGGGCGCAGCTGCCCTCCGCCCGCCCCTCCGCCACGGCGGTGGTCGAGCGGCTCCAGGTGGGTGGGTGGGGGCCACCGTACGTAAACGGTACATGAAGAGCGGTCGGTATTGTGGCAGCAGCAGCAGTAGCATGACTGCTGGAAGAACAGTGACCAGCACGCTGCTGTTGCAGCAGCCCTATGAGAATCAACGAAAGAAGAGCGACATGCGCGCACAAATACACGTGGTTCGGCATGACCGCGACCCCGCACTCGCTCTGGTCCATCGCTCCATCCATGCCGCCGCTGGACGGCACGGCACATGAAATAATGCCGCATCACCGACCTGCTGGTTGGTTGCCTTGGGCGGTCCTGCTAGCTGCCCAACAAGTCACTGTTCGTACTTTGTCGTACCCGCGTAACCCGCGCACAGGGCCTGCTGACGAGGGCCACCGCGGACGCGGACGCCGCCGGGGTGCGCCGCTGACGTACCTCTAGGCAGGGTCCCCCAGCCAGCCGCCTCCCCGCCCTGGACTGGACTGAGTGAATGACAGCGGCCTCGCTCCATCGATCTGTCCCGCAGTGGCTGTATGTACTTACCTGCCTACCTGCCTACCTACCTGCCTACCTACCTACCTGCCTTCCTACCTACCTGCCTACCTGCCGACAGAGTACTGCACTAACTGCACGCAGCGCCGCCGGCGCGTAGCATTGATATGCATGCTGCTGCGGGACTCAGACTCTGCGGTACGCGCTCCGTACATGCGGTATTTATTTCAGCGCTCCCTCCTACGCTCCTGGTCAGAACGAAGGCCGACCTGCATGACCTGTCGGTGGAGGGGTCAGCCACCACTGCATTGTGGCTAGATAGCCGACCTGCTGGGTGGGTGGTATATGGGTGGTACATGGGTGGCATGCTGGGTGGGTGGTACGTGGGTCGCAAGATTGTTAGTTTATTAGTAGTGACAGCCAGGCCAGCTGATTCTTGTGTGTGGGGCCGGCCACCTGGTGTAATAATGTGTGTAGGTTGAGGATCCAACAGGCAGCAGTCCCGCTAGCTAGTTCTCAGCTGGCCGGTGGTGGACCCGAACGGTCAGCGGCGGTCACCCCCCCCCGTGGTCCATCCAACTGCACGAGGCTATAGCTACGTAGCTAGGGTAGTGAGGAGGGGGAGGAGGAGGAGGAGGAGGAGGGGGAGGAGGAGGAGGAGGAGGAGGAGGAGGAGGAGGAGGAGGAGGAGGGGAGGGAGGGAGGAGGAGGAGGGGGAGGGGGAGGGAGGAGGAGGGGGAGGAGGAGGGGGAGGAGGAGGGGGAGGAGGAGGGGGAGGGGGAGGAAGGAGGAGGAGGAGGAGGAGGAGGAGGAGGAAGATGGCTGGGGACTACTGCTCGGGTGCCGCCGTGTGTCGTACACCGCGGCGGCAGGTAGAGAGGCAGGGCGCGGGCTCGATTCGCGCCGCTGCCGTTTGGGCCTCCGCGCTGTGACGACCTGCTGCATGACGGCGCGTACGTACGAGCTCATCCAGTCAGCAGTCCGTCCGGCACATCACTACTGGCTGCGTGGGCACACGGCGGCCCCGATGACGACTCATTGAAGAAAGTACTATATGGTGCAAACGGGCCTGCTTGCTTGGGAAATGGGAGTATTGGGAAACTGGATGTCCTCATAATTGTTTGGCTATTGCGTGGGTTGATGATTGCCGTACGTCCGCCGTACGTCCGCGCAGCACGCATCGCACGCTGCTGTCGACCACGTGGTACGGTTCGCTCCGCCCGCCTGCCTGGTACGATATGTGTGTCTACGATGGTTGGGGCTGCTGAGCTGAGCGAGGTGGATGGATTGCGAATTTGGGTTTTGGCTGTCTCACTGACGAAGCAGCAACAGCTCATGGGCACTCATAATGACAAGAAGGTGTCGTGGATATTTACGTGATTTGATGGTCGTCTAGCTAGGCAGGGGACAGCAGCGCTCTTTGGACACTACTGTCCAGCAGACAGACATGTATGTGGCCATTGGTAGGTAGGGCGCGCGCACACCATCTGCTGTCTACTGGCTGCATGTCTGGGCCCAGCTAGCAGCCGCAGTAGTGCGCGGGGCTCTCGAGCTATCGCTAGCTAGCTCGGTGCTTCCCGGCCACACCGCACCGCACCGCACTGCACTGCACCGCACCCTGGTTCCACCGCCATCCACCTACGTTGTCTGTCTACATACCGCCGGACGACACCACTCGCGGGCGGCTGGAGGGGCGGCGACCTGCCACCAGGAGACTACTACCGGACAACTGCTAGCCGTTCGATGACTTTTCGCGGTGTTGCTGTCTATCTTGACTGGCGAAAGGGCGGCGGGCACCTACGTTGGGGCACTGGGCACTGGGCATCATCGGTCCGGCAGGGACCGGTGGATGGGGGGCCAGCAGGTGGCTAGGGCTGGGTGATGAACAGTGTACGGAAAGGTGGGCAATGTACGGAAAGGGTGGAGGGAGGATGTATGTTCAGCAACAAGGATGGCGTGGGGGCGGGATGTGTGCCGGATGAACAAGCAAGTTGCGGAAAGGAGGGCGGACGGCAGGAGAAGCAATGCGAGCGAGGGGGTCATGTGGCCAGACTGCGTGGCGGCTGGCGGCGGTGGCCTGTGGGTACAAAAGGGGGGAAGAATGCCAAGCAAGGGTATGGGACACGTGTTCATTCGCAGCCGCCACTGATCCCTCTTGTACGATGATATGTTTACTGAGGAGCTGCTACTGCGTCAGCTACTGCTGCTGTGTGTGTATGTAGTGTTTTTGAATACCAATGATGTTACAGTTATTATTTTGTGTACATTACCGCTTGAAGCACTGTGGTTGCTCAGTGCGGTGGTAGGTGCGGAACTGTGTGGAGGACGGCACGCTAGGTGCGGGTGTGGTTAATGTGGTTGGGGTGAGGTAGGGCCATTTCGCAAGTGCTGCTGTGTGACCACCGCCGAAATCCGGGGCGGCGGTCTGATGGGGTTTATTGATGATGAAGATGAAATTGTTGTTGATGGTGAAGATGAAGTTGTTGTTGCTGCTGATGATGAAGATGAATGGGTTCTGTTGGACTGCCAGGTACTATCCAGATCATCTCCTGCGGCAGGCAGTGGTTGACCTATCTATTGTAGGGTGAGTTATGTGGTTGGTGGATTGCTCCGCATCGTTGGCGGGCCGGCACGGACTCGATACCCCACTGGATGGATGGGGTTTAGGGTTTTGATGACCCTTTGCGGTGTGTTGGCGGATGATGACGTGGCGAGGGTGGACCGGCTGCCCAAACCTGGATTGGGGCTCACAGGCCCCCGGTGCACCTCCAACCATGCATACCTCCGCGGCGGGGGGGAGCGGTTGGCTGGAGCTGTTGGCGGGTGCGGTTGGCGGTTGGCGGGAGCGGTTGCTGGGAGCGGTTGGCGGGAGCGGTTGGCGAGAGCGGTTGGCGGCGGGAGCGGGTGGCGGGTGCGGTTGGTGGGAGCGGGTGGCGGGAGCGGTTGGAGGGAGCGGTTGGCGAGAGCGGTTGGCGGGAGCGGTTGGCGGGAGCGGTTGGAGAGAGCGGTTGGAGGGAACAGTAGTTGGCGGGAGCGAGAGGTGGAGGACTCGCAGCGGGGTACTCATGACTCATCATTACTCATGCATTTGCGCGGGTGCTTACCTAGGCGGCCGTGCGGGTGCTGCGCCCCACGACCACAGCGGCGGCGGCAGCAGGGAGGCAGACCAAGGGGTTGTGCGGGGTTGGGCGTTGGGGGCTTGGCGGGACAGGCCGGGGCAGGTCGGAGCCCAAGAGGTGAGGGAGGTGGGAGGCAAGGCGTGTATGTGCTGCGCACGGACACCGGCGCGGCGTCCTTCTCTATCTTCAGCACCGATCCTCATCTATTATCCTATTATCTATTATCATGCACGAAAAATGAACGTACATTTCAAGGACGGATGTGCGGCAAAGGTGGGCTAGCTAGTCCTCGCTCGCCCCCATGGTAGCTCGGGTGTTTTAGATCTATCCTCTTCCGGCGGTCAGCAGGCTGGCGGCAGCAAGGGACCTCAGCCCGCAGGTCGCACCGACGTGAGCTGCGAGGTGGCTGCTGCACTCGATGGAAGAGATGGAGCGGAGGGAGGTGTACCACCGCACCGGGCGGGGCGGAGCCCGGAGGGGCGATCGGCTTGGGACTTGTAGGCCAGTAGATAGGCGTGTCACTCGTTATTACGTAGTTAGCCAGCCACCATCGTACCTCGGGCGGGACGGGGGTCGGGGGGCGCACGAGAGACACACACCGATTGGTCCTTGGTCTGGGTCGGGCGGGTCGGGTCGGGTCGGGTCGGGTCGGGCGGGTCTCTTCTCTAAACACAACGATTGCGAGTCAGTAGGCACATGATTTGTGAGTGTGTAACCCAGCCAGTGTGTAACCCACCCTCCCGGGCTTCCGCACTTGCAACTAACCGGATGGAGCTCGGCTGTGTACGGCTGTATGCCTAGCGCGGCCCGGGGGCAGTCTACCAACCATGGATCGGCCGCGTACATGCAGTAAACAGTATACCGCACCTCATCACACGTAGAGTACATCCAAAGGATACCCAAACCGAATTCCGGCGTGCGGCATCTCAGTGCCATCGTCACGAGCTGACTAACCGAAGCGCAGTCAACGCTCCCGCGGTATAGCTGCCGGTCGTACACAACCTGGTTGCCATCCGACCTCCCATTACCGTAATAATATCGGCCTCCTCCAATCCAATCCAATCCAATCCAAGATCACCACAACACCCATCCCCGGTTCATCAGATACATACCGTCGCCGACCGCGGCGCAGTCCATCCCCACCTGACGTGTGACCCCGCCGTTACATATGGATACGGATATGGACATGGATATGCCAAGGGGCCGCGATACGCCCATGACAGTCGGAGCAGGGGCGAGACAGGCCATACGACTGGACCCGACCCTCCGCCCCCGGGGGCTCAATCCGCTCAATCCGCTCAGCAGCAGCAGCAGCAGCAGTAGCCAGCTGCCCGACAGATTCTAGTCAGCCACGAGACGCACCAGCCCGATACACATAAAGAGATAACCCTAGTAATAATAAACGGACTGGGACAGCGGCCGCACAGGCGTACCTTCCCCCAGAGGCAACACACTGCCAGAAAGGTTCGGTCGGTCGGTCGGGTTTCTTTTCGATACCCTGCCAGAGAGGTGCTGCCAGAGAGGTGCTGCCAGAGAGGTGCATACCCACACACACACACCCCGCGGCAATGGTCACAGGTCCAGACGCGCCCAGACAAGTGCAGTTGAGCCCGGGGCAGTCCTCAGTGGGTACCTCAATGGCACACATGCCGTACCCAGGGTTCTATAGACCCAACCGGATCACGCGCCCTTGCCGGCCCGGCGCGGCCGGGTCCGACTCCGTCCACCCGCCTCCGCCTCCTGCTCCGGGGCCCCAGCAGGGACTGCCCCTGTCCCTGACCCTGCCGCTGCCCCTCCCGCCGCTGCTGCCTTCCGACCACGGGCCGCCACCCCGCCTGGGTTCGACTTGACCCGGGACCTCTTCCGCCCCTTCTCCTCCACCTCGACCTCCTCCTCCGCGTCCTCCTCCACATGCGCCGAGCCCCCGGCCTTCGCAGCCTCCTCGTCCGCCTTCTCCTCCTCCTCGCCAGCCTCCTCCCCTGCCGCCGCCTCTTGCCGCATCGCCGCCACCGCTTTCTTGGATGGCCTCCCGCGCCGCTTGCGGCCGCCAGCCGTCCCCGCGCGCGCCCCCGCCACGGCCGCGCCCTCCTCCTCCTCCTGGACCTCCTCCTCCTCCTGCTGCCGCTGTGGCTGCCGGGCGTCATTGTCAAGCTGCTGCCGGTCCTGCCTTTGCCCGGCTGAGGCCCGCGGCCGGCCCCGCGTCCTGCCCTGCTGCTGCTGCTCTTCCTGTTGTTCCTCCGGTTGTAGTTCTTGTTGTAATTTGCCCTGCTGCTGCTGCTTCTTGTCGTACTCGAGGAGAGCCGCCTCCCGGCTCCAGCCCGTCATGCTCTTGATGGGCTCGAAGCTGCGACGGTGTACGGCGCTGGGGCCGTGCCGCCGGATGGCCTCCATGTGGGCGGGCACGCCGTAGCCCTTGTGCTGCGCGAAGCCGTACTGCGGGTACTGCTCGTCCAGCTGCAGCATCAGCCGATCCCGAGTGACCTGGCGGCAGTGGCGGCAGTGGGGGTTCCCAGCAGGGACCGGGGTGGGACCCGTGACCGTGACGACATCATCGATGTCCATGTTGGTGCTGATGGTGTATGTGTGATTGTTATGTGCAGTAGGGTTTATGTGCGATTAGGTCACACGGAGAAGAAAGAGGGAGAGATCTCCACACCGGGGGAAGAGAGATGGGCCAGGTGGGTGGGCGCGCCGCCTCCCCGGGCAAGTCGCTGCGCTGCTGCCATGACCCTGACCCTGACCGTGACTCTGTCACGCCCTCGCAGGCAGCGCTCTTGCCGGACGGCCACCGCCTCCTACCCGACCACTCCACCCGATCCCCTCACCCACCCTTCCTTCCCCCCCAAGCCCGCCACGCATCCCTCCCACACCTTTGCGATGCAGCTGGCGGCCGCGATGCAGCTGCAGGTGGCGTCCCCCTTGACCACAGTGCGGGCGGGCACCGGCAGCTCCTTGGGCATCCTGGGGGTTGGGTGGGTTGGGCGGGGGGAGGGCGGGCGAGTTGGGTGGGGCGGGTGGGTTGAAACGTAGGGCGAGTGGGTTGGGTGGGGCGGGTGGGTGGGTGGGGCGGGTGCCACGCGGATGTAGGAACCCATCAGTAGGTGCCCAGCCGTGGTGGGGTGCTGGGAGTCGCCGAACAAACCCCGCAGTGACTACGTTTCACCGCCCCACCCCGCACCCCCATCCCCGCCCTCAGCCCCAGTACCACACCGCCCACCTGTTTCCGTCCACGAGAAGGAAATCCAACGCGGCTGCGGGGGCGGGGGCGGCTGCGGCTGCCGGCGCGGAGTGCTGCTGCAGCAGCTTCACAGCCGACTGCCGCATGGCGCCCAGGGCAGCCTGCGGGGCGGTTGCACCCGTGGGGGCGGCGATTGGCAAGGGGCGGCAGAGGGGGATACAGGAATTGGCAAGGGGCGGCAGAGGGGGATACAGGGATTGGCAAGGGGCGGCAGAGGGGGATACAGGGATTCGGTAGACATTTCAAACTGCACTGCTGCCGTTGCAGAGGAGGAGGGCTGTCGGGCTCCATCCTCAAGCCATTGATGCCCCCGGCCCCAGGTCCCCGCCTGGCTTGTCCCCCCCTTGCCCTGGTCGCCCGACCACGCAGGTGTGGAGTCCCAAGCCCCGTCCCCCCCGTGTACCTGTCCATTCGCCCGCACGACCCTTCTTCCATCCGGTCACCTCCAGCCGACGACCCTTGCAGTGCAGTGGTCTGCGGCCTCATCTTCATGCTCCTTCTCCCCCCCCTCTATTAAATTTAACGCCCGCCATGGAGGGTCCTTCCCTCCCTGTTCAGTGACGGGCCCCATCGGGCTTAGCCCCAGAGGAGCGCACGAGCTCCGGTCCTCCCATCGCAGCGCAGCGCAGGACCAGGACGCGCGTACCTCCTACCCACCCCCACCCCCTCTCCGACCTCCGCCTCAATCCGCCATCAATCCATCAACGCCCCCACCCCTCCCCAGCCGTCTGACTCTCCACCCCCACCTGAAGGATGTTGATGCGGTCGATCTCCTCGTGGTCAATGACCGACCTGCGGGGTCAGGGGGGGGTGCAGAGGGACGTGGATGGGGGTCGATGAAGCGGTGGGTGTCCGTGGAGGGTTTGGGAAGGGCGCCCCAACCGCAGTTTGACTCACAGACGCCTAGGAGCGGCAAGGGGGCGCAAGGCACCAAGCGCGCGAGGCACGACGCAGCGACGCCCGCCGCCCACTCACACGGCCCATTTGACCCGTGGGTCAGTGGTGAGCGCCTCGTATATGGCCTCGCGCTCCTCCTCACTGATGGCCTTGCTGTCGTTGAGGCCGGGGGGCGGCCGCCAGGGGGCGCTGCTGCCCTCACCACCACCACCACCACCACCCTCCGGCGGCAGCACCACCACCGCCGCCACCACCGGCCCGGCCAGGGGGCCCCGGCCCGCCTCGTCCGCACCGCCCACCGCCATGTAGCCCTGGGCCTGAGGGGGAGAGGGGGGCGGGGGTAGGGCGGGTGAGGAAGGATGCGGGGAAGAAGGCGACCGCGACAGGCCCATAATGGACATCGGGGAGCGACAGCGGAAGGGGGTATAGGACATTGGTAGACAGCGGCAGGGGTGTTGCGACCAAGGACCCGCTGCGACTCTAGGCGGAGAGGATCGTTCGGGAGGCTACAGGATGCCGACGGGTGAGGGGCGGTGGGGTATGGATTGGGGCGGTGGGGGAGGGGACGGCGGAACAGGGCGGCCCAAGGTGAGGAGCTCTACTTGCACTACGACCCGGGCCCCGGCCCCGGCGCGGGCAAGCAGCCACGGGGCCGGACTCCCCACCCGGGCCGCCGTCGTCCATCATGGGGGCCGCGCCACCCCCCCCGCACGCAGTCCCCCGCTCACCCTGGAGCGCGCGCAGCCCGGTCAGTCAGTCAGTCAGTCAGTCAGGCAGGCAGCTAGCCCGCACCGCTACCCCCCCTAGGGAGTAGGGACTCCCCACCACAGCCCGACCGGGTCGCTGTCGTCCGCCGCGCGGTCTCACCCGCAGCTGCAGCTCCATGTCGCGGGAGGGCCCGCTCCCGGCCTTGGAGCTGGGGGCCTTAGTGCGGGGGCCCGCACCGCCGCCGGGGGCCTTCTTGGCCGCAGCGCCGCGGGCCTGTGTCCAGGGAAGGAGCGCCGGGGGTTGCCCGTGTCTCTCTGTATATGTGAAGAGTGCGCATGTTGACGGCGGGTGGTGAGGTGGCTCGAGACAGCCCTCGATACAACGGATCAACGGGTCAGCGACAACCACAGAGGCACAAAGGTCACAGATACGCCCAAGACGTGCCTCCGGGGCCTTCGTGGCCGGGTCCAGGGGGCAGAGGGACAGAGGAGGGTTTACCCCCAACACAGATGCGATGCCGCGTGGCGTGTAGGGCGCCCTTCACGCGCTTTCCCAGCCGCCCCACAGCGCTTTGACGGGTCCCGGGGCTGCCCCACCCCCGCCCCGGGAGACGACCTGCCACTTCCGCCCGGACCTCCGTGGCCCCCGTGAAGTCCACTCACCCGCTTGGCCGGCCGGCCAGCAGCCCCGCCCCCGGCATCGCCCCCCTCTCCACCTCCACCTCCATCTCCACCGCCCTCCGCGTCCAATCGGTCTTGAGGCCCTCGGTGAGCCACCGCCTTGCCCTGGCAGGCGAACGAGTCGAAAGGCTGCTGCTGAGGCTGGGGCTCCTCCGGTGCATCTTCCCGGTCCTCCTCCTCCTGCTCCTCCTCCTGCTCCTCCTCGTCGTCCCCCGGAAGCGGCACATCAGCGACCGCTGCCGGCTCCGCGGGTCGAGGCCCTCCCACCCGGGTCGCTTTGCCGGCCGCCCGCCGGGGTCGCTGCTCCGGTCTGGGAGGTGGCTCCGGAGCGGCGGCCGAGGGCTCCACCTTCTGGTGCCGACCCAACCTCCGGGGCCTGCGCGCAGGTGCAGGTGCAGGTGCGGGGGACAGGGACAGGTGCGGGGGACAGGGTCGGCAAGGCGCGCAGAGGGAGGGGGAGGAGGTGGAAGGGGGCACCCCCATGCAGGACATCGGACCCCTGCCCAGTGCCCACAACTGCGCCAGGCCGTGTGAAGGAGGTGGCGGCAGCAAGACGACCCGATGGCACATGGACAGCCCACCGCCGCCATCCCCGCACACCCAAGCTGCAAGGGTAGACATGCCGCAGCGCTGCAAGACAGAAGTCGATACAGGCCAAATGGGGCGCTCGGGACATGGACATGACCACTAAGCGATACGTACCCGGCGGGCCGCTCGGTGTCAGGCGGGCACTGGGCACCGGGCGGGGCGGCCGCGACCTGGTCGTCGGGGAGCGCCTCGACCCCCTCCAGCCCGCGGGGCTGCTTGGTACCGGCGCGTGTGGAGCGGCGGGGTGCTGCTGAGGCGGCACGTGGTCGCTGAGGCGAGCTCATGATGCGGCTGGAGGCGGGTCCGTGCGGGAGGGCGGAGCAGCGCAGGACGGTGCGCTGGAGGGATGTCGCCCTGGGCAGAGACGCAGGCAGAGACGCGCTCGGCCCCCGCGACGAGCCGCGAGGAGCCGTTCTCTAGAGGGTGCAAAGAAGCAGTGAAGAGAGTTGGCAAGCCGATGAACCGCAATGGGGGACGTTTCCGGCAGGGATAGGTCATCTCTGTAGCACGACAGTCAAGGCCTCGCATGAGCGCAGCACACAATTTCATTTACCTGTAAATCAGGGAATTAAAGATGGGCGGTTGGTAGAGAGGTCGTTCTTGTGCGCTGTCTCGTAGAAATTCAAAAGTTGGCTATGGAAATGGCTCACAACCGAAGGTAATCCGCAGTCGCAATAAGTAAATACAAGCAGTGAATCACACGCGGGGTATCTGCTGTGTTTCGGAGACCCAGTTAGTTTTCTTTTGTTTAGGAACGGCGTACGGATCTGCATGTTTTCCCACATGCTGCAAGATAAGCCCATTCTCGTTACACTTTCATTACATGTCCATAAGCGGTGCTGCTGCGTTTTAGTGTCCCAGTCGGCCTCATATGTCGTCACTAGCG
Source organism: Eudorina sp. 2006-703-Eu-15 (assembly GCA_003117195.1). Classification (NCBI taxonomy): domain Eukaryota; kingdom Viridiplantae; phylum Chlorophyta; class Chlorophyceae; order Chlamydomonadales; family Volvocaceae; genus Eudorina; species Eudorina sp. 2006-703-Eu-15. Next base: position 115,575 of record BDSI01000139.1, read on the forward strand.
AACCATGGGCTCACCGCCCGCCCGGCACTCTGCGTCGGCTTCCGGAACCAACCAGTGCATCCCATCGCGCTAATAAAGCGAGCATGCCCTGGATCTGCTTCAGTTCGTGCCCGTTCCGCTCGGCTCTGGGTGCGGGCGGATGCATCTCACGCCGCGAAAGCCAGCGCGAAGGCGCCGGGCAAGGTCATCTGCATCGGCGAAGCACTCTTCGGTGAGCGAAGGGAGACCCCCATGCTCAATCCCATTTCAGGAACGCGCACGAGGGGCGCATTCCCCTCGCCCCTCCGCAACCCCAGCGTGCGGCCCTCGGTCCCCGCCTCGTGTCAGCAAGCACCCTGATTGGGGCGAAATGGGCCTAGCAGTCTGTTTGTCCAGTGGCTGTTGGTGCTCCTCTGCTATTCTGACCTGGGGTGTGTTCAGACGTCCTCTCGTCCGCCAGCGGACGGCAGAGAGCGGTTTCCCCGCTGGCAGTTCCCTCGCCTCGCCTCCTGCCTCCCTTTTCCTCCCTCCTTTGCCTCCCGCCCCTCCTTCAATAATAATACAACCCCCACCGCCCCCCACCCCACCCCACCACCCTCAGATCTGATCGCCGACCAGAAGGGCCTCCCGCGCGACAAGGTCAAGTCCTGGACGCCCCACGCGGGCGGTGCGCCCTGCAACGTGGCCACCGCGGCCTCCCGACTGGGCCTGGAGGTCACCTTCGTGACGGCGCTGGGGGACGACGAGTGGGGCGATAAGCTTATGGCGGTGTGCAAGGGTGCGTGGGGGGGCAGGTTTGCAAGGGTGCGTTGGGCGGGGAGGGATGGGGTACCGGAAAAGGGTAGACATATTCATAATGCGGATGGGGGGATGGGTGGGGGAATGGGTAGGGGGATGGCTGGGGAGATGGCTGGGGGGGATGGATGAGGTTGGTGAGGATGGGCTGGGGAGGTCAGGGCAGGTTGGGGGCGAGTCGAGGTGACGGCCCACCCCCGCGGGTGTGTGTGGCCGGTTGCGTGTGTATGCGACTATGCGTGGACGGTGTGCTGGGCCTGGGTGTGTAGCATGTGGGGGGAGGGGGCATACTGCGGCCGGTGCAGCGTCTCGGTGCCCGGGGGGGGGAGGAGGCGGAATGAGGGGGGCCTCCTCCCCGCTCCGTCCCGTCCCGCCCCACCCCGCCCCGCCTCATGACACCACCCTCCCTCCCACCCACCCACATACACACGCGCGCGCGCAGAGCGGGGTGTGCAGCTGCACGCGGTCCAGCGACCCGCGGGTCGGCCCACCCGCGACGTGTACGTGGTCCGCGACTCCACGGGCGACCGCGAGTTCTCCGGCTTCGGGCTGCCGGGCATCGGGGAGGGCTACGCGGACGCGTTCATCGACCCGGAGGGGCTGCCCCTGGGGGAGCTGCAGGTGAGGGGGAGCTGCAGGTGGGGGGAGGTGGGTGTCAGCGGAGGCGGAGGGGGGCTGGTCGGAGGGGGGTGAGGGTGGAAGGGGAAGGGATGGCTACAGGCTGGAAAGGTTGAAAAGGGAAAACCCGTGGGAGCGTTTGGGGCGCCTTCCTCGCGGCCCTGCAGAAGGCGGTGGGGAGCTGCGGCCATAAGGAGGAGGAGGAAGGGGAAGGGGAGGGGAAGGGGTTAAGTTGAAGGAAAGAAACCCGAAAGGGGAAGGGGAAGGGTAGTGAAGGGGCGGAGCTGGCTGGCAGTCAAGACTCCGCACCGCACCGCTGGCAGGCTGGAACAGCAAGGGGGATAGGCGGGTTGCGACACTCCCTTACCTAACACTCCCTCACCCACCACTCGCCACTCGCCACGCGCACCCCGCCGCCACCACCTGTCGTCGCGGTGCCCGGCACCCCCGCCGCCGCAGCCCGGATCCGTGCTGGTGACGGGCACGCTGGGCCTGTCGTACCCCGTCACCGCCGAGGCGCTGCGGCGGGCGGTGGCGGCGGCGCGGCGGGCGGGGGCCACTGTGTTCATCGACGTCAACTGGCGGCCGGTGTTCTGGAACGATACCCAGGTGGGGCAGGGAGGGAGGGGGGGATGTAGAAATATGGTAGACAGTATCGATCATTCAAACCGCGCTGCTGCAGGTGGGTTTTCCCTATGGTGGGTTTTCCCTGGTGGGTTTTCCCTGGTGGGTTTTCCCTATGGGCCCGCCGATGGGGCCTGGGGCTAGGCTGGGGGTTATGGATGTGAAGTGAAAGCGTGTCTGTGTCTGTGTCGAGAATGATACTCGAGGTTACAATCAGAGCCCGAGGTGGAGTCGCTCGGCCCACTCGCCCAACAGTTTTGCTCTGTTGCCGTACATGCAGGCGGCCAAGGACATCATCTTGGAGTACCTGCAGGTGCGGCGGTTTGAGCGAATGGCTGGGGGGAGGACTGAGCGCATCGAAGGGTGTGTATGTGTGTCTGACTGTCTGTGGGTGTGTGTGGGTGTCTGTGGGTGTATGTGTATGTGTCCAGGGGGGATCCAGGCGTCCCGCACCCGACTGCCCCTCATCGTCCTGTCCTGGGTGATGGTGATGGTGGGTCCAACAGCCGTCCAAACACCCGGACGCATACCCGCACCGCAGTCCGCTGACGTCATCAAGCTGAGCGATGCGGACCTGGAGGCGCTGCTGGACATCAAACTGGCGCTGGCCTTCATCAACCCGGGAGTGGTGAGGGGCAGGGGGGTAGGGGCAGGGGGGCCAGAGGGGAGGGGGGCCAGAGGGGGAGGGGGCAGGAGGGCAGGGGGGCGGTCGGGGGGAGGGAAGAGGGGGCAGGGGGGTGAAGGGGAGAGGGGGTGCGGGGTAAGAGGGAGGTGGCGGTGCAGCCTCGGCTGCACACCGAGGGACCAGGACGCCCCTGACGCCGCCCCTTTGCTGCGGCCCCCTGCGGCCCCCGCCTGCTCCCCACCCCGGCGCTCCTCTTCCGCCCCTCCGCCCTGCTGTGCTTCATTCACACCTTCGCACCACGGCCCCCTCCCGCGGGGCCCCCCTCCCCCTCCCCTTCAGAGTGTCCACCAATTTCCTATACCCCTCCCCCTCCCCCTCCCGTGGCCCCCCCTCCCCCTTACCCCCCCTCCCCTGCAGGTGGCTGAGCGGTTCCCCTCCGCCCGCGGGGTGCTGATCACGGCGGGTGCCGAGGGCGCCGCGTACTCGTTCCGGGGGGCAGCAGGGGGCGAGCTGAGCGGCGTGGTGCCCGCATTTGATGTGAGCGGCGGGCGGAGGGAGGGGAGAGCGACCCGGGGCGGGGGGAGGGAGGGGAGAGCGACCCGGGGGCGGATGGGGGAGGGCGAGGGGGAGGGGGAGTGTCTGTTTAGCGTGAGGGGGGAACACGGAGTGTGTGTTTGGTCGATTGCAAAGGCAACGTGCGCAGGCTCGGCAGCGCCCTGAAGATGTCCCCTCCCCCCCCCGAGCATCTTTGAGATGATGACAATCACCACATCTTTAACAATATGTGAGGTGTTCAACGGAAAGGAATGAAGAGCCAACCGGTCTTGGGGTCGGTTAGGTAGAATACGGTAAGGGCAGAAGCGAGGCGAGCCGGCCCTCACCAGCCCGTCAGGCCGTCCGCGACCCCACCAGCGGCTTTTCTCGGCCATCGTGTCAGAGGCTATCACCCTTCTTCACCTCCCGCTCCTGCGCCGGTCCAGTTGGCGATTTCCCGTACTCGTTAACCCCCTCCCCTAGAAGGTGTTCGAGTGTGCCTCCCTGGTCCCTGCCCTCCACACCCTGACCGCCCCACCCCCAACTTCCTGTACCCCCTCCCCCTCCTGTGCCACGCATCGGTTCCCCAATCCTTACCTCCCCCTCCCGCCCCTGCAGGTGGGGGTGACGGACACGACCGGGGCGGGGGACGCCTTCACCGCGGGCTTCATCGTCAAGATGGCGCAGGTGGGCTCCGGGGGTGGGTGGAGGTGGGGGAGAGAGAGGCACAAGCGAGGGCAAGCGAGGGCAGGGGCTGACCCGCGGGTCGGCGGCTTCTCCCCGGTAGCGTTCCTGTGAGGGTGGGAGGTTCAGTCGTGCAGCTGGTCTAGGGGTTTCGTGGGTGCTCCGCACTGCCGCCGCCTCGCCGTGCTGGCGCTGGTGGGGGTGGTGATGGTGGCGGTGGTGGTGGATCCCCATGGCAGTGGCTTGACGAGGCATCGTCCCCCGGCCCTCTCCCCTTGTCGCCCGCCGCCCTTCCCGCCTTCCGGCCCTTCCCCCACTCCTCGAACATGGTGCACTGCCGTACTGCCAGGCCGGCGGACTGGAGGCGCTGACCGCAAATCCGCAGCTGCTCAAGGTGAGAGGGGGAGGGGCAAGGGGAGGGGGAGGGGCAAGGGGCAGGGGGAGGGGAGGGGGAGGGGCAGGGGCAGGGGGAGGGGCAGGGGGAGGGGCAGGGGGAGGGGCAGGGGGAGGGGCAGGGGGAGGGGCAGGGGAGGGGCAGGGGCAAGGGGAGGGGAGGGGAAGGGGGAGGGCAGGGGGAGGGGGAGGGGCAGGGGCAGGGCAGGGGGAGGGGCAGGGGGAGGGGAAGGGGCAGGGGCAGGGGCAGGGGGGGGGGCAGGGGAGGGGCAGGGCAGGGGGAGGGGGAGGGGAGGGGCAGGGGAAGGGGGAGGGGCAAGGGGAGGGGGAGGGGCAAGGGGAGGGGGAGGGGCAAGGGGAGGGGGAGGGCAAGGGGAGGGGGAGGGAAGGGCACCTTTGCATTGGTGTGGGGGAGCAGCAGAGCAGGGGGGCTTATGCGTTACGGTGGGATGGAAAGCCCTCTCGGCCAGGTCTCGGCCCGCTTCTCGCGCACCTGCCACGAAGCCGTCACCACACCCCTCTCCCCTCCCACACACACACACCCGCCGCCGCCTCCATGCCTGCCGCCTGCTGGTGCCCGTTACCGCCCCTTCCCCCCTCACGCCGCCCCCCCCACACCCCCCACAGTTAAAAATGTCTACCAATTTCCTATACCTTGCCCCCCCCGCCTCCCTCCCCCCCTCCCCCCAACCGCAGGAGGCGGTGGTGTTCGCGAGTGCTGCGGGGGCGAGCACGTGCACCCGGGCGGGCGCCATCGAGTCGCAGCCCACCCTGGAGCTGGTGCAGGACCTGTACGACACCAGCAAGAAGTGGTACAACTTCTGGTAGTGGCGGGCGGGGGGGAGACAGGTGGTGGGCAGGGGGTGGACAGCGAGTGGGTGAGGGGGGCGTGCGCGCCTGGCCGGAGGGAGGGACGGCTTCGGGGGCATGTGCACCGAACGGACGGAGAGGGCTATGCGGGGACAAGCCGGTGACGAGCCTGCCTCGCTACCGGGTAAGTCGCGAGGATCTTTAAGAGGCGAAGGAAGGGGGGCTTGGGATGCGCAGCTGGATTGGCTGGAGTCTTGGGCTGCCGGGTACGGTGGTCGGTTTCGGTCCTTCCGTGCAGCTGCTTACGTGTTTTTTAGAGAAGAGACCCGCCCGACCCAAACCAAATACCAAAATACTTATACCATATCAATCGGCAATGTGGGGGGGGGCCGGGAGCGGCAGGGGTTCACTTGCTGTGCATCAGCGGGCGGGTGTATTGGTGGGTGGCAGGCAGGCAGGCGGTAACGGAAGTTGTAGCTCAGATCGGTTGGAGTGTGCTCGTCGGTGGGCAAGAGGCTAGTTCGTGTGTTCTGCGAAGAAACCCGGCAGAGGGCAGCTTGTGCATGTGTGTGTGTGTATCTGTATGTGCGCAGTAGGGAGAGCAAGGAATCGCGTGTGTGTGTGTGTTTGTTTGTGCCCCTGCGCTGAAGCGGTGCTTGGGGGGAGGGGGGCAGGCGCGGAAGCCTAAGCGCCACCCGTGCTGTGCGGTGCGGTGCGGGAGGAGGAGCAGCGCGTCCCAGCGCGGAGCCCGGGAAGAGTGTCTCTGCATTCATTACGATAATATACACCCCACAAACGACACACTGAAGTCAATGAACACCACATGCTTCTTCGTCGCTTAAGAATTGCAACCAATGAGCGCCATTCGAGTGCCATCCCCACGTTTCGATGTATGTCCGCCGCCTCTGCTGCGGAGAGCCGCCTCTGCCGCGGAGAGCCGCCTCTGCTGCTGCGGAGACCCGAGAGCGGCCGTGTGTGGCGAGAGAGGCCTGAGCCGCGGGATAGATAAGGGGCGTGGCCCAAGCTTGCCTGTTTGGGGGACTGACTGACTGACTGACTGACTGACTGACTGGCAGGTCGGCAGCCGTGGAGGCGGTCGGAGGACAGCGGGGGCTGCGGTACGACAGCGGCCCCACCTCCTGATCCGACCAGATCGTTGCCGGACCCTGCTGGATCTCAGTTCCGTCATCTCCCTGGGTATAGAGGGAGACCGCAGCGGAGGAGACCTCATACGCCCACTCAACAAAGGGGCACTTGCCGCTGCGCAGCCGCCACTGCAGCCCCCTCCCGCTGCGGCGCTGCCCGGCCCCACCCTTCACGCCTTCAACGGCTCCGAACGGGTGGGAGGGGCCCCGCCTTCCGCCTCCCGACAGCGCTCACCAAGCACACACACACCCGCCTGCGCCGCGCGAGAGGTACGACATGCACCACGCCGTGCATGCGGCACATAACTCGATGCCGATGATGATCACTTTGGTAGTGCCGACAGCAACAAAAATGACGGCAGCCAAATGGACAACTAACTGCAATGCACTTTCAACGACCCCACGCGACGCCGCAATGCACACACACACACACAGTTTCCTTTTACACACTCGCACCTCGCACATACCTAGGAATCGCTTAGACGCAGCCTCTAGCCAAGAGTCCCCCCTCTCCAACACACCCCTTCCCAGCCATCGCGTCACTGCCACTGCCGTGCACCACCATCATCTAACACAGGACCACCCTAGCACCCTACCCCCACAGCCAACTGCTAATTGCCAACTGCCGCACCCGCGGACTCTCAAATTGCGCGCGTCGTGAGGTGGGGATCCGCATCCCCCCTCCCCCCCTCCCTCCCCCCCTCCCTTCCCCCTCCCTCCCCCCCTCCCTTCCCCCCTCCCTTCCCCCCTCCCTTCCCCCCTCCCTTCCCCCCTCCCTCCCCCCCTCCCTTCCCCCCTCCCTTCCCCCCTCCCACATCACGAGGGCAAACCCTAAACCCCCTGGAGCCCCCGGGGACGTACCCACAGGCAGGCACCCCACATCACTCGGGTCAACCGTATACCCTAAACCCTACCCCACACACACATGTGCACATACACATAGACATACACGTATAAGGTACACACATATAACATACACGGGTTTCGACGGGTTTAGATCTTTCCTAACTAAACACACAAACACACCCGCATGCACACACTCACACGCAGGCCATCGTGCGCACATCATCCGCGATGCCGGGGACCAACCCGCATCCTAGAACCCTGAAGGACTGCCCCGCCCCCCTTTGGGCGGAAGAGGTCCGCCCCATTCTGAACTCCCGGGTTGCGCCGTCAACCCTTTCCGCCTCTCTCTCGCGGCCACGAAGCGGCCACTCCCCGCCCCTTCCCCGGCTGCACTGCCGCGGGTGGGTGGGTGGGTCGGGCGCACGAGCGCGCACCGTCTCCAGTGACACCTCCAGGACCGGCCCCCACCCAGTCTCTGCAGGGGCAACAGAGGGCGCGGGCGCACATCGCCCCCCGCCTTCTCAATTCTCACTGCGGGCTCGCTGCCCAGGGTTGCCTGCTGCCTGCGCGACTACTGGGACTCGACCGGACCCCGCGCCGCCGTCACAGATCCGCTCTGCGATCCCCTTCGACGCCCTCTGGGGTCCGCCGACCCGAACAGCTGCGATCCTACGCTCCTACGCTCCTACCTACCTGGCCCCACCTACCTCTACAGTTAGAAATCCTCCACACCCCACGCCTACAACAACAGCAGCAGCAGCACCAGCATGCAACTCACGGCCCCCAAGCCACCGGGCAGAGCTCCTGGCTGAGCCCACCAAAACTCATCCGCGCGACATGCGCGACCTAACATGCGAAGAATCCCCACTGGCCATTCCCTAACCGGCCGTCCCGCAGCAAGTCCTCCCAGCCGGCCCTCCACCAGCCACGACCCACCCGTCCGTTTAAATGCCGTGTCGGCAACATGTCACCACCTGGTGTAAGAATTATCCGTCAGCCGCGGCGTCTTTCGAGTGCCCATTTGTCTCTAGGGTTAAAGACCGCTAGCGACAGCTCGTGGGGGGAAGGGAGAAGGGGGGAGGGGGGCAGATCCCCCTTCCTCTCCCTTCTTCCGCCGTCCCCCCCCCCAGCTCCATCTGCGCCCGCCACCACCCGGCGTCGCCACCACCACCGTCGCGCCGTGTACTTGTGTTTTGTAGTTCACGGGGCCACCACGCAGCATCGCGTGCAGCATATGTGAGCAATGAAAAGCAGCCAGCAGCAGGCACGGCCCCGTTCGTTCGAAATCGCTTTCGCGCTGTTGCGGCCCCTTGCAGTGTGATCAAGGAGAGCACCTCAGCTCCGCCGCAGGTAGCTCTCACATCAGCTCAAGGCCGCAGGGCGACACAGGGGCCCCCCGCCTGGGCCCCCCGCCTGGAGCCGCCACCTGGGCCCCCCACCTGGAGCCGCCACCCGGGCCCCCCACCTGGAGCCGCCACCCGGGCCCCCCACCTGGAGCCGCCACCTGGGCCCCCCACCTGGAGCCGCCACCTGGGCCCCCCACCTGGAGCCGCCACCCGGGCCCCCCACCTGGAGCCGCCACCCGGGCCCCCCACCTGGAGCCGCCACCCGGGCCCCCCACCTGGAGCCGCCACCCGGGCCCCCCACCTGGAGCCGCCACCTGGGCCCCCCACCTGGAGCCGCCACCCGGGCCCCCCACCTGGAGCCGCCACCCGGGCCCCCCACCTGGAGCCGCCACCCGGGCCCCCCACCTGGAGCCGCCACCCGGGCCCCCCACCTGGAGCCGCCACCTGGGCCCCCCACCTGGAGCCGCCACCCGGCACCCTGTCCTCCCCCCTCAGCGACAGGTGACAACTGCGACAAAATCCCCAGCGGGTGCCAGCTCTGCCCCGCCCTGCTGCCCCGGCTCCTCCTGCTCTCACGTCCCTCGGCTCGGCTCAGTTCGGGCGGGCGCCCATCCCACGTCCGGGGGTGGGATCCCGTCCGGGGGGGAGGTCAGGTCCGGTCCGGGGGAGGTTTTCACGGCCAGCCGCCCGGTCGGTGGCGCATCACCGCCGCCGCCGCCGCCCTGGCCCCCGCCACCACCCGCCCCCCGGTGGTCTGCCACAGCACGGGGCCGCTGGAGCCGCTGGGCCGCCCGCCCCGGCCGCCCGCCATGGCCGCGTTGGCCAGCATGCGGAGCTCCTCCTCGTACTTGCGTCTGGGGGTCGGGGGGTGGGGGGTCGGGTCGGGTCGGGTCGGGTCGGGGGTCGGGTCGGGGCGGGGCAGGGCGGGGGGTCGGGGCGGGTCGGGTCGGGGCAGGGCGGGGCGGGGACACGTCCACGACCGCCGATTACGGTAGTGGTGATACCCGGGTAGGGGCTATTCCTCCTCTTAACTATCCAGTCACTGCCTCCCCGAGTAATGAGTAAGAAATGAGACGCAGGCCTATAGGGGGTCGGGACGGGGGGGGCCGGGAAGGGCTGCTGTAGGGGGAGTACACCCCACCCCAGCAGCCCTCGGCCAACGTCGGGCCCGATCAGATATGTAACGAACGATACACACACACACACACACACACACACCCACACGCGCGATTGGTTCTTTGCCCCTGCGCTGTGACGGCAGTTGACCGCGTTCGTACCCGGCGCAATTCGGCACCCGCATCTTTGCGTTCCATTTGCTTTGCTCGTTTTTTCCTTCTTACTAACAACTTTTAGGACCGTCGCGCTCACGTGTGTCCCTGTCTTGCCATCCGCCTTGCATGTCCTCCGACTTCGCTTCGATAACCACTGACGGTGCTGCTTCGCTTGGTGCTCCCGTTTCTGCATTCAGGTCAGTATCTTTTTCCTTCTGCACGGGCTGGGACGGTTGTGCCGGGCACTTGCTTGCTGTCGGCATCGCACGCGCTGTTGACGCATACGCCCTTGCTTTTGCTGCACCTTAGGATCAGTAGGTAGTTTAGGTAGTTGAGTTTCGACTGCATTAGCCTACGGCGTCATAGCCGCTACTTCTGCTGGCGTAACGGCGCCCACCGGCGCTCGACAACGATACGGGGCGCCACGGCATCACGGACTACACCACCTTGGGACTACTTATGGTCGACATACTTCGCCCTGGCATATTGGTAACTCTGGTCTCGGTCTCAGTCGTCGGTTGCATTACTGGACACGGGTCTGTTTTTTCGCGGCTCAGCTTTTCTCTTTGATAACACCCACACGCGCACCTGAACTCGCGCTCCTCCATGACCTCCGCCTCCAGCTCCGCCACCCGCGCCAGCCACTGGGCCGCCTCCGAGGGGGTCATCTCGTCCTCCCGCAGCACGTGCCGGTCGGTGACCTGCGGCGGGGGGATTGGGGGCGAGGGGGTTGGGTTGGGGGGTTGCGGGTTGGGGCCGAGGGTCGGCGTCCCCCCGGGCGGGTAGGTTCCAATGCCGGTGGGAACGGGGGGCGGGCAGGCGCGGGGTCATGTCAACCAGCGACCCGAGGCTCAGAATGAAAAGCACAGGGGCAGGGGTTCGACCGATACTGGAAGCCCGCTTTCCTGTGCGCCGTGCCTCGCCCTTCGTCGTGCCCCGTCATCGTCGCACCTGCGCCGGCTGTACTCAGAGGTACCTGTTCCCTTCCCGGTCATTCCCTCCCCTCATCCCCTCATCCCGCGCATCCCTCTCCCACGGGCGGGTGAGGCCTGAGCTCCCCCCCGACCCCCGGGGGGAGCACACCCTTCCCGCCCCCCTCCCCACGCCCTCCCCGGAGCCCGCACTCCCCACCCTAGAACCCCTACGTTTCCAACCCTCCCGCCCCGTACCCAGGAGGCTCCAGACAGGGACTTGGAAGATGTACCCCCCGCTGGGTACCCCGACGGTGAACCCGATAGTGAACCCCAGGGGACCCCGCTGGCGAACCCCCCCGCTCGTTGCCCCCCGATAGTCCTGTGCGGCCACTCACCGCCGTGAGCGGGTAGCTCGCCTCCGACTCCCCGCCCGGGCCGTGCCACCAGGAGGCGTGCGTGCCGTCGTCCGACGACCGCCCGTCGCCGCCGCGCGTCCGCGGCCGCCCGCCGCCGTACCCCCCGCCACCACCTCCGCCGCCTCCGCTTCCGCCGCCTCCGTCCTGGAACACCACCGCCCGCGCAAAGGGCAGCTGCGACGGCGGCACGTCCCGCAGCCCCACCACCACCGCCTCGCCGGCCGCCAGCTGCTCCTCCGCCCTCTGGAGCTCCTCTTGGGCAGCCAACCAGCGGGAGGACCCGGCGGCGGCGCTGCCGGCGGCGGGACCCGGTCCCGGTCCGGAGCTCGCGGGCCGTCGGCTCCGGGAACTGGAAGGCCGCAGCCACCGCTCCGGGGACCTGGGGGGCTGTAGCTGCTGCTGCTGCTGCTGCACCAGCTGTTGGCGCTGCTGCAGCAGCTGCTGTAGCTTGTTCTGCGCCTGCTGCAGCTGCTGGTGGTGGTGCTGGTGGTTCGCGGAGGAGGCGGCGGCGAGCTCCGGAGGTGGATGTGGGGTGTGGGGTTGGGAGCCCTGCGGCAGCGGCAGGAGCTGCGGAGAGGACGACGATGGCTGCTGATCCTGCTCGGGCTGCTGTTGCTGAGGCGGAGGCGGATGGTGCGGAGCTGCCGGAAGGTGCGGCAGCAGCTCATGCGCATGCGCGGGGTGCGGCCGCGGGGGTGACCCACCGCCCCTCAGCGGGCTCCCGCTGCCGTCCCGGGGTGGCGACCCACTGCCCCTCGAGGGCCCCGGCCCGTAGTCCGCGTCCGCACCCGCCAGCCCCTCCAGATAGGCGAGGCTGACCGCCGCGTCCGTCCCGCCCCAGCCCCCGTGCCCGTGCCCCGCCCCCGGCAGGGGAGCCGAGGCGGGCCCCGGGCTGTACCCCTCCGCCGGCCCCTGGCCCATGCCCTGACGGGGCGAGGCCGCAGGGCTGTCCATCGAGACTTGCAGGTGGTGTGCGGCGGTGAGGTGGAGGCCGCCGTTGGGGCCGCCGCGGGCGGAGCCCACCCGCTTGGGGTTCGCGGGCGGGTGAGGCTGAAAGGAGTAGTCCGCGCGGCCGCCGCCGCCGCCTCCGGCTGCGGCGGCGACGGCAGCAGCCAGGGCGTGCATCGGCAGCGCGTGGCGCGGCGAGTGCGCGGCTCGGCGGGAGGGGTACTCCGCCGCGCGTGGTCCGAAGGCGCGCTCCGGCGGCGGCGCGCCTTGGTGGCGGGTCGGGTTGAGCTGCTCGTGCAGCGGCGGCGGCGCGCTGGCGGGGAAGCTGGTGAGGCGCTGCAGCAGCTGCCGGGCGGACTGGGGGCGCTGGGCGGAGGCGGGGCGGGCGCCGCTGGGCGCCGCCATGCCGGGGAGGGGTATCCCTGGAGGGGAAACGGCGAGGCGGACGCCTGCGAGGGCCGCGGGGGACAGCACGGGCGCGGAGACGACGGAGCGGACGCCGACCACGTGCGGCGGCGCCTGGGCCACGGCGCCGGTGGGGGAGGGCGCCCCGAGGTGCACGGACTGGGGGGGCGGGGGGACCAGCGCGCTGAGGTTGGTGATCTTACGGAGGAGGGTGCTGCCGGCGGTGCTGCGGGGCCCGGGGCGCGGCGGGGCGGTGAGCCGCGCGTGCGCTGCCGCGTACTGCTGCAGGCGCTCGTGGGTGAGGCGCAGCTCGCCGTTGGGCGCCGAGGGCTCGCCGGACTGAGAGGGGCCGCGCCGCTCATGGGACGCGCGGTCGGGCTTCCAAGGTTTCGCGACGTGCTTGGTGCTGGTCACCACGACATCGCTTGATACGCGACGGTCATAGCCCCTGCGCGGCACGGGACAGGCACCGGCGTTGGACGTCATTCAGACGTCGTTGTTGCCGATGCAGGAAGGTGATATGGCCTTCAACTGCAGGAAGTCCTGCCTAATAAGGACAGGAATGCGTTTCTAAAGGTTTTTTAGGTTGCAGAACAATGCGAGTCGGTACCTGGGCTCCTGACGCCGCGGTGCAGAGCTCGCCCGGGGCTGAGGGACCGTGGCGATTGCCCCAGTGGTGCTTGCAGCAACTGAGGACTTTATAACGCCATCCACGCTCCTCACTGATTCAGCTACATTGCCCGCACGTTGTTGGCCGGTTGACATGAGGAAAGAGAGCCTGTTCTCAACTATCGAGTGATCCCATTATTCATGTACATTGATACCTTTTGGGGGAAAAAACTAATGCAGGGCGTCAGTCAGGTCATTTCGAACACCGTGTGGGCGGCAGTACGCAAGAAACTTAGATAGAGGGTCGCGACAGACATGATCGCACCTGAACAACTCGTTTTTGGCTTCAGAATTGTTGCTTTATGTATGTCAATTTGATATTCATTTCTTCTTGCGACAACCTTCCAGACACAGCCCGCCTTCTGCGTGAACGTCAGGGGATACTCAATCAGTCTCGCGAGGTCCCAATTAATCGCAACATGCTTGCACTTTTCATGAATGCTGTAATGCATTTCCTTTAAGTCGTTCGCTGCGCCTTCTTTCAGCAACGAAGCGTGAGGGCCTAGACGCCGCCCCAACCAAACACCGTTGGTCTGAATTCGCAACACATCAAATCTCAGACCTCTTGAATGTTAGCGTTGCCTGGCAAACCAGTCGGCCCACATTTCTCTCGGGCTCATCATGTGCATTAGTTGACCGAGGCTTTGTTGCACCCCGATGGCTGCTGTTTCGAACACATCCTCACCCAGCGTATGGGCGAGGAATACAAAAACAAGAGAAACGCTCACTGACGTCGTTCATCCTGGGGCTCCTCTGGACGAGCAAGGACGAGCCGAGCAGCCAGGTGGTGCCCGGTGGCGTGGGGGTCTCAGCCTTTTTCACTGTACACCTGCCTACCCAAGAGGAACAATTTCCCCAAGGCAGTGCTGTAACAACTCTACAACCAGCGCTGGTTGAGCGAGGCGTCGCGTGGGCCGCTGAGTGTCACCTTGGGGCCCATCTGCCAAGTCGTCCCGTGTCATCCCGTGCCATCCCCTGACAATGCTACAACCCAATCCCTAACATCAACTTACACAAAACTGAATGATTATTTTTTATTTTTTTACCAAGCTCCTGAATGAGGAAATGTAACAGTGGACTGAATGAACCCTTAGCGGGGGACCGGGAGGGACGTGGAGGGATCACCGGCGCCTACCTACCCGCTCCGCAGGCAGCGCAGCGCAGCACTCCGCACCCCACATCTCTCTCACATTAGCGCGGCTCACGTGTCACTTCTTCTTGCACTGCGCGCTACAACGCTCGATGCGCCCCGCCGTGCCCTGCACCGACAACCGCCACCGGGTCAACGTAGCACGTGGCGGCGGTTCCCTGCGCACCAGCCCTGATCAGCTGGTGGTTGGTTTTCGGTTATCAACAGCCGGCTGTGTGCCACCACACAATATACGGCGACTGAAGGAATGTGGTTGTAAGCACAAAGGCGTAACCCGGGATCGGGGCTGCAAGGCTGGCTTAGCTTGCGCTGGTGCCGTCGATCGATCCAACGCCCCACGCGACGACTCACTTTTGGGAAATAGGCAGGCAGGGCGGGTGTCCGTAAGGTGCCATTATTATCAAGGATGTTACAGCGGACCCCGCGGGTCATCGGTGACAGCCAACGGCGACAGCCGAGGCTTCCTCACCATACACTGCCTAAACGAACTGGCGCCACCATGGCGCTCCGGACAGGCTCCACAAGTGCACCGAAACACTCCCCGGGCCCACACTATCAGGGAACCACCCCGTCCTGAGAACCAACCATGGCAATAATAATAGGCGTTATCTAGCCCGCTCAGGGGGAGTTAGCCACCAGGGCGCCCCCACCGTATTAGGGGTAATAACCACCACCCCAGCCAAGGCGGGGTCACCGCTCCAGCGGTGGCCGGACCTGGTTTACATTGCGGCTGAGGCTGGCAACCTCTCGGTACCGCTACTCGGTCAGATGGTGAGCACCCCACCGGTGAGCCGCGCGACCTCCGGCAGTTTTCAAGCTCCGCACCCACGGACCCTTGTGTTACCGCCACCGACCCTGTTCACCACGCCGCTGCCCTTGCCCCTTGCCCCCGTCCTCATGCACGCAGCTGCTGGCACCGCCCGGCCCGCCGCTGCCTCCTTCCCCACCAACCGCACCAACCGCCCCATCACCACATCACCACAGCCCGGTGCCTCGTCTCGGGGCTTGACAGAGCAGGCGGCAGCGACGGCGGCGGCTGTGGGGGTTGCGGTGGCGGTGGGGGTTGCGGTGGCGGTGGCGGTGGCGGAGGTGAAGAACGAAGCTCCACATCCAGTGACCCGCTGGGTCGACCTGACCCCGGAGCTGCAGCAGCTTGTGGCTCAGCACCTGCCAGGCAACGACGTGGCCTGCACCTTGAGGCTGCTCAACAAGGCCGCCAAGGAGCTCTTGCGCGGCGCGACCCGGGTCCGGCTGTCCGAGCCGGTGCCGCCGCACGCCTTCGCCCGGCGCTGGGGAAGCCCAGCCGAGTATGACAGCCTGACGCGCACAGCCCGGCGGAAGATCCTGGCGCTTACTGCAGCCAGCGGCGACCTGCATAACCTCCAGGTGGCCATCGCCGCTGCGGGCTGCTTGCCGGACCGGACAGCGCTTGTAGGCGCATTGGCTGGGAATGAACCACCTCGCCGTTTGCGACTGGCTGGCGGAGCGGCTGCGGTGGGGCTGGCGCGACGCAGCGAAGGCCGTTGCCAGCAACGGCGACATCGACCGGCTCCTCTCCATTCTGTGGCCGGTTGGTGCGACTTCCGCGTTGCAAGTGGCAGCCAGAGCGGGCCATCAGGACGTGTGCGAGGAGCTGCTGGCGGAGTTTAGCTTCACCAGCTGGAACCTGGAGTGGGCTGCTTACTCGGTAGCCAGCAGCGGGCGTGCAGAGCTGGTGCAGTGGCTGCTGCAGCGCATGGAAAAGGTCGAGTATGCGGCCGCGCTGCTGCAGCACGCAGCGCACGGATGCGACCTGGAGGGGTTGCAGCACGTGCACCACACCCTGATCTCCAGAAGAGAGGATGGTGCGCGGCCGCTTCAGGACGACTGCGACAGCCACCTCCTCGGCGCCCTGACCAGCACCACCCCGGACTGGCGGGACAAGCTGGACTGGCTGCGGGAGTGTGGCTATGCGGCGCGCGGCATCTTCCATTGCAAGCTGCCAGCCACGCTGCAACCCGGCGAGCGCCTCGAGCTAGCGCGCCCAGCTGCACTTGGAGCTGGTGCCGGAGGGCGCGCGTGCTGAAGCTGCTTGGCGGATCCTCTGCCAGGGGTTGGAGCTCGCTGCACCTGAACTGGTGGGCTTCGCCCTGGAGCTGTGGCCGGCAGACAGGCTGGAATACCTGGCTCGCTGGCAGCCGGACACCAGGGAGGGGAGTATTGAGATGATGTGGCTGCCGGATACCCCAGCCCATGCGGTGGTTGCCGCGCGCGGGGCTGGCGGCTCGAGGTGTCCCTATCTGGGACCGCGTTAGCCGCAATACGGTACATCACAGCCACGGAAGCAGCGCCCTCGGGTGCTCTGCACGTGCTGCAGTGGATGGCCGGCGGCGGCGAGGAGGCGGCGGGCAAGCGATGAGGGGCCCGCAGTGGCTGGGGCGCCGGTGGCCGAGCTGGCGGGCCTGGACGGGGGCGGACCGGAGGTCAGGGCGCATGCAGCGGAGTATCTGCGGAAGGTTCTGAAGAGTTGTCAACCGGACCTGGTTTACATTGCGGCCAAGGCTGGCAACCTGTCGGTTGTGCAGTGGCTGCACGCACAAGGGGCGCATGGGATGAGGGAGTCATCAACCGGGCTGCGAGGTCGGGCAACGTTGCCCTCATCGAGCGGATTGTGGACCACTGTCCGCTGGCGGTGAGTTAGTGAGTCTCAGTCCATTATTACCAAGGATGTTACAGCAGACCCCGCGGGTCATCGGTGACAGCCGAAGCTTCCTCACCATACACTGCATGAACGAAACTGCGCCACCATGGCGCACCGGACAGGCTCCACAAGTAGTGCTCAGTCCATGTATTGCCCTAGTGTGGATCGCCGGAAGCAAGCATGCCCTACAGGATACCTGCAAGGTTCGTGTGTGGATCAGAGGTGTGGGTCGCGTCAAAATGCAGATGTCAGCATTCATTCGTGTTCCCATCCGGTCCCTTTTTGCAACAGGATACCAGTTACTGCTACGAGGGCGCCATCGCCAACCAGGACATGGCGGTCGTGCAGTGCGTGCCTGCAGCGGAAGGGTGTTGGCGCTGGGGCTGGGGGGAGGACCTGCTCCTCAGCCATGGTATGAAAGAAGGCTGCTGCGTGGAGTTCCTGTCCTGCCTGCTGGAGCAGGGCTGCAAGGTGAACTGGGAGGAGGCCTGGGACGCTGCACGCAGCAGTGTCGATGCCGACGCTGTTCGGGATTTCATCAACGTGAAACGCGCCCGCGCGCCCGCGCCATTCGCGCCCGCGCTTTCTCGTTAGGGTAGGGAGGCGGCGGCATCGCGGCGCGCTTGATTCGCGGCTGGTCCGGGTTCGAAAGTAGAGGGCTTCCTAAGAGCACCGATCGGTATTGTGCCATCGGCCCGAGGGGGCTGGTCACCGCTTATGCGAGTGTCATGCATTGTGCAGCCCATACGTGAACTAACCCTACCTGCTGCTGGATGGGTGGGTGGGTAGCTCTGTACCTTCGACGGTGCCCATCGATGACGTGATGCACGCTGGCGGCCACCTGAGCTGAGCTGAGCTGGGTTGCGGTCTTCCAGGCCAGCACGGTCTCTGCCTGATGCGGGCGTGCGTTTCGGTGCCGTACTGGACGGCGCAGGCGTGGGGGCAGCAGTTGATGGAGTTGGCAAGCAACAGGTTTGGTGTTCCTGCCGCCGCACACGCACGGCGCTGTTCGCGCCGGGCGAGGGGGGCCTCGAGCTCCTTCCTTCCGCACCCGCAGTGGCAGGTCGTGGCGGTCCGGGTGCAGTGGTAGACTGGGCACTCGTACGGACGGTGGCGCTCTGGCGCATCCCCTCGCTATGCGCTCGACCTACCTTCGGGGCGTGGGTGCGCCCCCTGTTGTGACTGATGACTTGGTTGTCTCACATCTGCAGTCGTCCGCTCCCGGAGCTGATCACGAGGGGCGCCTCAGGTCCATCGACCAGGTTATCATGGCCCATGTGGGGGGCGTCCTCTTGGAAGTCGTATGGGTCGTACTTTGCGGCTTTTGTGCGCTTCGTGTGGCGGAGGGCTTGGGAGTTCCTGCCCGCCACGCAGTACACGGGGTTGCTCTGGGCTCAGTACTTGGCGGCTAAGGGCACGGTGCAGGCGCGCACGGCGCAGCCTTATTGCTTCAGCACGGTTTTCACTGTGCACGATTTGCTAGGTTTCGAGAAGCCTTGTGACGGGGACAACGTCTTGTTGGCGGCTTTTCGGAAGGGCTGGGCGCGGCTGCAGGT
Source organism: Eudorina sp. 2006-703-Eu-15 (assembly GCA_003117195.1). Classification (NCBI taxonomy): domain Eukaryota; kingdom Viridiplantae; phylum Chlorophyta; class Chlorophyceae; order Chlamydomonadales; family Volvocaceae; genus Eudorina; species Eudorina sp. 2006-703-Eu-15. The sequence goes on from BDSI01000139.1 coordinate 133,983, forward strand.
TCCGCTCTCCGTGCCGTCATCGTTAGAGTTGGCCTTCAGCGCAGCGGACGCTTGGCGCCTCTACGAGTGTCTGCCGGCCGTGGCCGTTCAGTCGGACCTCTTCGTGCCGCTGCTGTTCGTGGTCCTCGATTTCTGTCTCTTCTTGCGGCCGGATTCGCTGCTGTCGATGGGGTGGGCTCGCGTCTCTTTCGTCGCTGGCGAGCCGGTGTTTCAGGATACGCCCCTTAGCTGGAAGAGTCGCGTTGTGTCCCCCGAGCAGGCGCCGGTTTTGCAGTTTCCCCTGTGCGGCCTCCTGTGATGGCCCCACACACATACACGAAACACGATGTTGCACGCGCGAAGGTATTTCAGCATTGCTTGCCGCGCTCCCGACCTCAACTGAGCACCGGTGAAACATCCGCAATGGTGCGGCGCTGCGGCCCTCTGGTCAGCTGGGCTTTGGGCGGTCCGTGTACACACGCCGCGTACAGTACACACCTGCACGCGAACCGCCGACTGTACATCATAGACTTGGGTGAGGTACCGTAGTTGACGCTACAACCGGACACGGTCGGATTATTAGCGAGGGACAAAGGGCAAACCTGCTTCCGTTGGTCACTGAATCGGTTGGAACCGTTAAGTCCTGCTCCTCCACGATTACGTAAGAATATGCAAAGGCGTACGACAGCCAGCAGAACCCCGCTGAGCCATTCAAGGTCTGAATACTTCCTGCAAACGGATCTACGCATCTTCGGTATCCCTGGTGTAAGACAGTACGGCAAAACCGTACAGAGCTAACAAGCTTAGAGACGTAGGGGCCCCAAATGGGATCCAAGCCGTCAGGTATTAAGTTTTTGCACGCTACACCAACAACACCAACGAGGTCCTCGACTGCCCACATACACCGACGACCCTGGGGACGCATCTTGACTACGGCCCCATACACGCGCGGCTGTCGCTTGGTCGCCAACACAGTGATGAGTCAGGGTCCAGGCAACCCACATCCTGCGCCATCACTACCATCGCCCAGTACGCAGTAGATAAACTCCACGGCACCCTGCTGCAAATTAACCATCGCCAATGTTTGCACTACTGACCATCCCTTTCCAACCCGGCGAAATGCAGATTGGGGAAATACGTAGGCGGCCTGGGCCTTGCCGTTCTGCACACCTTAAGTGGACTGGCTCGGAGGGGGAGTATGCGGAGGGGGCATGCGGGGCGGCAGCGGTGCTGCAGTCAGCGAAGCCCGGGTCGGTGCTGGGCTGTGGGTGCGTGTGGGTGACGTCGTGTCAAGTGGGCAGGTGCGGCGCCGAAGGACGAAAGAATGGGAAAGGGGGTATGATAGCCCACTGATAGCCCAGTGACCGAACCCAAGTTATAGATTATAAATCATTAAAATAAAATGTCTGCACGGAAGCGGGACTTTAGGTTCAGGTTCCAAAGGATGCTGCGGTTCCTTAACAGGCACCCGCGGCCGCCGTACAATAAACCTTTATGGAGTTGTCACCAGTTTGATGGGCTCGAAGTTATCGAAAGCAGGAAGTTGTATTCTTAGTCTGTCGTAAATTCGGCAGTTTCATCTGTTTATTTAACTCGATTAGTTTTTCACGTAGGTGTGCCCTGCAGGGCTGCAACCGACGGATTTCAGAGGCAGCGATCCTGCGAATCTTCATCAGCGCAGGGCGCAAAAGGACTTCTACGCCAATACGGTGAGAATTATTTAAGGAGTTTATGGTGATGTTTGGGGGGGGTGGGGGGTAATTCCCGTGAGCGGGCTTTGCCTTGGTGGAAGCCCTTGCGTGCATGGGCGGCTGCCAGCGCCAGCATCAGCCGGCAGCGCCAGCACCAGCATTGCATTGTTAGGGATATTATATGCGAGATTGTGGTATGTATAAGGGCTGAGCAAGTTCAGTGTGCTGTGCTTGCGCGGATGCATGAGGCAGCAGGGCAGTGGCGTTAATCCATCGTACCACTTGGGTCCACATCAAAGGGCGCATACATGCGGCCTATATAAAATGTTGAAGATGCACCTGCAAAACGGTCCGGGCGTTGACTGTCGTGGCCTACCAGCTCGGCTAGCAGCTTTACTTCGCCGAGCACGAACGTCATGCATGTGCACAATTAATACAGGAACATGAGGCAATGGGCATCCATTTTTGCACTCTCGACTATCCGCAAGCATAGTTGTTACGGTTGTCATGGCACATGTTTCATACAAATTCAGTTCGTGCTTCGGTCCAGCGGATACATAGAAGGACCAATACAAAATGCACATGGCGTTGTGATATTGTCTGCTGGGCATCACGTTGTGCAACGATGCTGCACCTTTCGCGTTAATTCCACTGCCCGCAACTGCAGCAACGATCAGCAACGACGACAGCGAGCGCGCCGGGGCCTGCCCGGTGCCGACGACAGGACCCTGCAAACCCTCGGCCCGGGTTGCATACATCGAGTCTACAGCGTTTTTACGAGGCCCCATCCGGCCCCTCTCTCCCTCTCTGTCCCTCTCACAGGCCAAGATAGCTGATCCCGCCCCCAACTGTCGCTGCTGGCCATCCGGCGGGCCACCACCTCCGCAGAGGTCCTCCATCGCCCTCTGCCAACCACCATGAGCTCCGTGGACTTCCGCGGAGTGATCCAGGGCATGGAGGATACGGCACTCTGGGATGTACGGCGAATCTCCCTCCAGGCCGCCCGACGGGACGAGCAGACCGCCGTACGGTATTTTGAGGACGCGGTCACCGAGGCCCTCCGGACCCTGGACCACACCTCCCTGGAGAGCTTGTGGGACGAGCTCCAGAAACACGACGTCGGAAAGCGCACTTTGCGCACCCTTGCCGCCGAATACAAACCCGTACGAATGCACGCGTTCGAGCCGGGTGAGCTGCGTGCCGCGTCGGTACGGTTCTGGGAGACTCTCCGTACAAATGACGACGTCGTACGGAAAGCGCTGGCGGCGCATGACTACCAGGCGGTGTGCGCGCGGCTGTGTAAACTCAGCAGCACTCTGAGGCGGGCGGTGGTGGGGCGGCTCGTGTACATCAACTGCCCGCTGCAGAACGTGGAGGAAGAAGTGGTGGCCACCATCCAGAGGTGCACCACCAACGAGCTCATGGTGGGATCGGCAGGGGCTGCGTTGTGGGGCTGTGTTGTGGGGGCTGTGTTGTGGGACTGCGTTGTGGGGGCTGGGGCGCTGGGTGTGTAGGGATGGCCCACATGTGGTTTTCTGGAAAGGCTCACTCAACCAGCTGGAGTGCTGGACAGGCGGGCGCGGTGCGCGGCTGCGCGCGCCACGCACCCAATGGCGGGAAGATGCACGAGTTGGGGGAAGGGGACGGACATGAATCCGCACACGCACACGCACAGCGGGCTCATCAGGACGCCAGCTATCCTGCCCACACCCGCGGTGTCCCTGCGACGCACGATGTGGCCGCCCCGCCCGCCGGATGAAGGAGACCGAGACCAAACCGGAAAGTCAAACGGGTCGTCGTTTTTCAAGACCTCCTGTACGCAGAGGTGGTGGCGGTGGTGGTGGTGGTGGTGGCGGTGGTGGTGGTAGTGGTGATAGCTGCCCGCGCCGCTTCTCGATTCCGTACTCCCCCCTTCAGACCTCCGGTACACTAGCTTGTCGCTTGTAGGTCGTGAAGGGGCACCGGCGCCCCGTCCGGCGATGTGACCCCGCCCGCCCCCTCCCCCGCAGAGGCTGGGCAGCAAGCTGTTCAACCGGCTGCACAGGACGGGCTCGCTGGCGGCTGCGAACCAGGACTTGGCCGGCAAGCTCAAGGAGTGCAAGACCAAGGAGGAGCTGCGGGCGGCGGTGTGCGACCTGCTGCGGGTCTTCAAGCGCAGGACGGTGAGGCCGCTGCGATCGAGTGCCGGTGGAAAGTGAGGGGCTGGGCGCAGGCGGAGGGCGTATGAGGGGGTAAGGAGGGGGTAAGGAGGGGGTAATGAAGGGGCCCCGCCGTGTCCCAGGTTTTGGTTTGAGCTGGACCCAGAGGAGCGCGGATGATCGGCATCCCGCTCTTGTACCGTATGGAGATTTCCAGGAGACTCCTAACCCTGGAACCCTATGGAGAGCTCCAGGTTTAAGGCGCCGCATGTGTATGTGTACGCGGCTCCCTGCCGCCTTGCACCCCTTGGCCCCTGCTCGGGTTCGTTTGTATTTCTGGGTGTTAGTTTCCTTTTCCTTTTACCCCCCTGCGCCCTGCCCCCTTGCGTCCCTTTCCCTCTGTGAGCTCTCTCCATCCCTGCGCCCCTGCCCCCCTTGCGCTCCCCAGCCACCCTGTCCTATCCGCCCTCATGAAACCAGTGTAACGGTCACGTACAAGGGCCGCCAGATCGCCGCCGCGGTCTGCCTCCTGGACCCCCAGCAGCAGCAACAGCTGCTGCGGCGGCAGCAGCAGGAGCAGCAGCGACTGCAGCAGCAGCTGGGACGGTCGTCCAACAAGGTAAGGAAGGGATTTGCTCTGTACGACAGTACGACGCAGCTAGATGCAAGGGCTCTGGCCTTCGCGTCCAGCAAAGTCTACAGCTCCGTAAGCCTCAGCGGGTTTGGTGGTTTGATCTTTATGACGCAACCGTTATGACAAGGTGGATCCTTAGCACCGATCGAGCGTTCCGGTCATGATCCTGCCCCCCTCCCCCCTCCCCATGTTCGCGCTCGGCTGCGGCGTCCCCGCGTCCCTGCTCCCCTCCCGATGGCCCTCTTGACACGGAGTTCATTCGCCGCGTCCCCACTTGCCCTCCAGGAGGCCGACGGGTCGGTGCCCCCCTCTCGCCGCACCTCGGTGCAACTGATGGCCAAGCTGGACAGCCGCGTGAGGGCGAGGAGGGTGAGAGCTGGTTTGGGGGGGGGAGTGGGAGGGGTTTAGATCCTCCAGGTTGGGCGCACCACATAATCAATCACCACGGAAGCACGGATGAGGTGGTCCTGCCCCTACCCGCCCCAAACCGTCCCTACCCGCCCCTACCCGCCTCCGCCCGCCCCTACCCGCGCCTACTTGCCCCTACCTGCCCCTAACTACATCTACGCGCCCCTGCACGTCCCTGGATCCCATCTGCCGTGTCTTGTGCTGGTTGGTCCCGCAGGACAAGTTTGCCGACCTGTTCGAACGCTACGACAAGGACGGCAACGGTGCTCTGCATGCCGAGGGGCTGGAGCAGCTGGTGGCGAGGTTGATGCCGGAGGCGACGGCGGTGGAGCTCAAACACATCACGGTGGGACGGAGGGGGAGGGGGGGTCCTGAGGCACCAACGGGCGGGAGGGAAGGGAGCGACGCTGAGGTTACGGCAGGGCAAGCGCAACTCCTGTCGGTCGCTCAACTTTGTCCAAAATCAAACCTTGCGGTGACGGCTGCCACTTCGATTCATAGTTCGCTCCGTTGCACTCTACGCCACGCACCTTTCCCCCCCCCCTGCGCCGGCAGTCATCTTGCCCGCCAAGGTCCTGCCCACCAATGATTCGCGCCGTCGCCCGCCAACGCGCCACCCACCACCCCGCCCTCCCGCCAGGCGATGCTGGATATCAGCGGCGGCGGCCGCATGACTCTGGAGCAGTTCCTGGCGGCCGTGAAGGCCTCCCTGGGAGCCGCCAGAAGGCTGCAGGCGGAGCGGGCGGGGAAGGAAGCACAGCGGGGGACAGATCGGATGTGCGGGTAGGTACGGTACAGTACGGTACCGTACTGTACGGTACTGTACGGTTGTGGTTGGCGATACCAATGCTGTGGGGATCAAGGCGGGGCAGCAATGTTCCCCGGCTGTGCATGTGTGCGGCAGTGCCTGCGGGCTGCGGAACCGCCAGCACTGCTCGCTGCGCCCAAGAGAGGTGTGTTGTGACCAGACCAGCGGCTCACCACTCCAGGCCTGCCCGAATGCTCAGCCCTCCGACATTGCATCTGTTCAGTCCAATTTCGTTTATATTTATGAGTATATGAGTATCGTGCCCCTGCCGTTCGATCCCGCCCGGCCCCGCCGCAACACCGATACCAACACCAACACCAACACCAACACCCCCCAGACGGTTCTTCGCCGCATGGCCGACTTCCTGAGCGACAACCGCGACACCGCGGCGGACGCCTTTGCGCGCTTCGACACCAACGGCGACGGCCGCCTGGAGCCCCGCGAGCTAGCCCGCTTCTTCGCGGAGGCGGTGCCGGGGCTGGGGGAGGACCAGCTGCGGTACCTGCTGTCGTACATGTACGAGTGAGTACGATTACGGGTCTTAGATGTATTATTTTTGGGCCTGGTACGGCAAAGAGCGGCATCGCTCCGCGCGCTGTGTGTGGTGTGTGAGGGCAGGTCTTCGGGCTGTGCCCTTGGGTGAGGGACCTTTCAGCAACCCACAATTTCAACAGTCATGTTTAGATGTTCAGCGGCGCCGACATTGACAACGACGGGGCGGTGCAGCAGCAAGGTGCTTCCGGTGTCCTGCCTGGCTGAGCAAGTCGTCCTGCCTGATCTGCTGGCTGTACCACAGGTTCGATGATGTCGACACCGGGGACGGCACGGTCAGCTTCCCGGAGCTGCTACACGCGATGCAGGCGGTGGTGAGTTAAGGGTTTGGGGGTGAAGGATAGGAGGCACGAACGGGGCCAGCTCCTGCGTGGAGGTATGGGCGAAGGGCTTCGGTACGAGGAGTAGTGAGCCAGTAAACGTAGCCGTGGGCGGGCTTGGAAGCGGTATGGGGCAGGGTCACTGATGGCTGGCAGGGGCCGCAATACACCGTACGGCAGGACACGCTGTAAAGACGTGCTCTTCCTTGTGCATCGCCGGCACCCTAGACGTTGGGCCTCTTGACACAGAGTTCATTCGCCGCGTCCCCACTTGCCCTCCAGGAGGCCGACGGGTCGGTGCCCCCCTCTCGCCGCACCTCGGTGCAACTGATGGCCAAGCTGGACAGCCGCGTGAAGTTCAGGAGGGTGAGAGCTGGTTGGGGGGGGGAGGGGGTAGATCCCGCAGCAGGGTAACTCCTCTTGGACACACTTCCGGATCAGTCACCACGGATCAGGTGGTCCTGCCCCTACCCGCCCCTACCCGCCCCTACCCGCCCCTAAGCTTCTCTATCCGTCCCTAACCGTCCCTAACCGCCCCTAACGGCCCTTATCCGCCCAAACCGCCCCGAACCGCCCCTACCCGCCCCTACCCGCCCCTATCCGCCCTAAGCTTCTCTATCCGTCCCTAACCGTCCTAACGCCCCTAACGGCCCTTATCCGCCCCAAACCGCCCCGAACCGCCCCTACCCGCCCTACCCGCCCTATCCGCCCCTAAGCTTCTCTATCCGTCCCTAACCGTCCCTACCGCCCCTATCCGCCCCTAAGCTTCTCTATCCGTCCCTAACCGTCCCTAACCGCCCCTAACGGCCCTTATCCGCCCCAAACCGTCCCTACCCGCCCCTATCCGCCCCTACCCGCCCCCCGCCCCTACCCGCCCCTACCCGCCCTACCGCCCCTACCCGCCCTAACCGCGCCTAACCGACCCTAACCGACCCTATCCGTCCCTACCTGCCCCTTACCGCGCCTACCCGCCCCTAACCGCGCCTAACGACCCTACCCGCCCCTACCCGCCTACCCGCCCCTACCCGCCCTACCCGCCCCTACCGCCGCCTAACCGACCCTAACCGACCCTATCCGTCCCTACCTGCCCCTTACGCGCCTACCCGCCCCTAACCGCCCCTACCCGCCCCTACCCGCCCCTATCCGTCCCTACCCGCCCCTACCCGCCCTACCCGCCCCTACCCGCCCCTAACCGCCCCCTAACCGCCCCTACCGCCCAACCCGCCCCTACCCGCCCCCTACCCGCCCTACCCCCTACCCGCCCTACCCGCCCCTACCCGCCCCTACCCGCCCTACCCGCCCCTACCCGCCCCTACCCGCCCCTACCCGCCCCTACCCGCCCCTACCCGCCCCTACCGCCACTACCCGCCCCTACCCGCCCCCTACCCGCCCCTAACCGCGCCTAACCGACCCTAACCGACCCTATCCGTCCCTACCTGCCCCTTACCGCGCCTACCGCCCCTAACGCGCCTAACCGACCCTAACCGACCCTACCCGCCCCTACCCGCCCCTACCCGCCCCTACCCGCCCCTATCCGCCCCTAAGCTTCTCTATCCGTCCCTAACCGTCCCTACCCGCCCCTATCCGCCCCTAAGCTTCTCTATCCGTCCCTAACCGTCCCTAACCGCCCCTAACGGCCCTTATCCGCCCCAAACCGTCCCTACCCGCCCCTATCCGCCCCTACCCGCCCCTACCCGCCCCTACCCGCCCCTACCCGCCCCTACCCGCCCCTACCGCCCCTAACCGCGCCTAACCGACCCTAACCGACCCTATCCGTCCCTACCTGCCCCTTACCGCGCCTACCCGCCCCTAACCGCGCCTAACCGACCCTACCCGCCCCTACCCGCCCCTACCCGCCCCTACCCGCCCCTACCCGCCCCTACCCGCGCCTAACCGACCCTAACCGACCCTATCCGTCCCTACCTGCCCCTTACCGCGCCTACCCGCCCCTAACCGCCCCTACCCGCCCCTACCCGCCCCTATCCGTCCCTACCCGCCCCTACCCGCCCCTACCCGCCCCTACCCGCCCCTAACCGCCCCTAACCGCCCCTACCCGCCAACCCGCCCCTACCCGCCCCTACCCGCCCCTACCCGCCCCTACCCGTCCCTACCCGCCCCTACCCGCCCCTACCCGCCCCTACCCGCCCCTACCCGCCCCTACCCGCCCCTACCCGCCCCTACCCGCCCCTACCCGCCCCTACCCGCCACTACCCGCCCCTACCCGCCCCTACCCGCCCCTAACCGCGCCTAACCGACCCTAACCGACCCTATCCGTCCCTACCTGCCCCTTACCGCGCCTACCCGCCCCTAACCGCGCCTAACCGACCCTAACCGACCCTAACCGACCCTACCCGCCCCTACCCGCCCCTACCCGCCCCTACCCGCCCCTACCCGCGCCTAACCGACCCTAACCGACCCTATCCGTCCCTACCTGCCCCTTACCGCGCCTACCCGCCCCTACCCGCCCCTACCGCCCCTACCCGCCCCTACCCGCCCCTACCCGCCCCTACCCGCCCCTACCCGCCCCTACCCGCCCCCTACCCGCCCCTACCCGCCCCTACCCGCCCCTACCCGCCCCTACCCGCCCCTACCCGTCCCCTACCCGCCCCCTACCCGCCCCTACCCGCCCCTACCCGCCCCTACCCGCCCCTAACCGCCCCTAACCGCCCCTACCCGCCCAACCCGCCCCTACCCGCCCCTACCCGCCCCTACCCGCCCCTACCCGTCCCTACCCGCCCCTACCCGCCCCTACCCGCCCCTACCCGCCCCTACCCGCCCCTACCCGCCCCTACCCGCCCCTACCCGCCCCTACCCGCCCCTACCCGCCACTACCCGCCCCTACCCGCCCCTACCCGCCCCTAACCGCGCCTAACCGACCCTAACCGACCCTATCCGTCCCTACCTGCCCCTTACCGCGCCTACCCGCCCCTAACCGCGCCTAACCGACCCTAACCGACCCTACCCGCCCCTACCCGCCCCTACCCGCCCCTACCCGCCCCTACCCGCCCCTACCCGCGCCTAACCGACCCTAACCGACCCTATCCGTCCCTACCTGCCCCTTACCGCGCCTACCCGCCCCTACCCGCCCCTACCCGCCCCTACCCGCCCCTACCCGCCCTACCCGCCCCTACCCGCCCCTACCCGCCCCTACCCGCCCCTACCCGCCCCTACCCGCCCCCCCCTACCCGCCCCTAACCGCCCCTAACCGCCCCTACCCGCCCCTACCCGCCCCTAACCGCCCCTACCCGCCCCTACCCGCCCCTACCCGTCCCTACCCGCCCCTACCCGCCCCTAACCGCCCCTACCCGCCCCTACCCGCCCCTAACCGCCCCTACCCGCCCCTACCCGCCCCTACCCGCCCCTACCCGTCCCTACCCGCCCCTACCCGCCCCTAACCGCCCCTACCCGCCCCTACCCGCCCCTACCCGCCCCTACCCGCCCCTACCCGCCCCTACCCGCCCCTACCGTCCCATGTACACGCTTGGATCCCATCTGCCGTGTCCTGTGCTGGTTGGTCCCGCAGGCCACGTTCGCCGACCTGTTTCAAAGCTTCGACAAGGACAAGGACGGTAGCGGTGCTCTGCAGGCCGAGGGGCTGGAGCAGCTGGTAGCGGGGTTGATGCCGGAGGCGACGGCGGTGGAGCTCAAACACATCACGGTGGGGTGGAGGGGGAGTGGGGGTCCTGAGGCACCGGCGGGCGGGAGGGGAGGGACGCTGAGGTTACGGCGGGGCATGGGGTCAGGAACGAGGAGTTGCAGCCTGCAATGACGTCGCCGGCGGCGCAGCAGCTGCAGCGTCGTCGTTGCTCGAGAACCGAATCCACCGTGCGACCCCCCTTTCCCCCATCGTGTCAGTCCTGGGTGTGAGGCCTTAGACGGGCACGGCTGGCGCTGCCGCCAGGGATAGCGCCGCATACGGTACACCACCGGCGTCCCCCCATGTCCCCAGCCCCATCACCGCAGCATCACATCGGCGACACCTGCAAGTCACCCACCGTTGTGATCAAAACCAAACCCTGTGGTGGCGTCTGCTCTATGGTAATATACTGCGACACGCGCCACTCTCCCGCCGCTTCTGCGCCATCGGTGGACCTGCCCGCCAACTGCCAACGCCTCGCCCGCCAACGCGCCACACACCACCCCGCCCTCCCGCCAGGCGATGCTGGATATCAGCGGCGGCGGCCGCATGACTCTGGAGCAGTTCCTGGCGGCCGTGAAGGCCTCCCTGGAGGCCGCCAGGCAGGCGGAGGCGGCGGGGGAAGGAAGCACAGCGGGGGACATCTCCTGGGTAGGTACGGTACCGTACGGTACCGTACCGCACTGGGTTTATTTGAGGTTGGAGATACCAAGGCTGCGGGAATAAAGGCGGGCCGGCAACGTTACCCGGCTGCTGGCCCGCCGTTCAGAGGGTCGACTTGGCCGCGAATAATGTGCGCAGCCGTGCCTGCTGGCTGAGGCACCGCCAGTACTGTTCGCTGCGCCCAAGAGAGGAGCGCTGTGACCAGGCCAGCGGCTCACCACTCCAGGCCTTCCCGAATGCTCAGCCCTCCGAGTTTGCTTCTGTTCAGTCCACTTAGTTTATTTTTTAGTATACGACTATCATGCCCCTGCCGCTCGCCCCGCCCGGCCCCGCCGCAACACCAACACCAACACCAACACCAACAAACCCCCAGACGGTTCGGCGCCGCATAGCCGACTACCTGCGCGACAGCCATGAGACCGCGGCGGCCGCCTTTGCGCGCTTCGACACCGACGGCAACGGCCTCCTGGAGCCCCGCGAGCTGGTCCGGTTCTTCGCGAAGGCAGTGCCGGGGCTGGGGGAGGACCAGCTTCGGTACCTTCTGTCGTACATGTACTAGTGAGTACGACTACTGGTCATAAAACTTATATCTTGAGCTGATACGGGAAAGAGCGGCATCGCGCCGCGCGCTGTGTGGGTGTGTGAGGGCAGGTCTTCGGACCTCACCCTTTGACGAGGGACCCTCTGGTACCGGCAATTATCCCCTGTTTAGATGTTCGGTGATGACGGTGTCGAGAAGGCGACGACGCGATGCAGCAGCAAGGCGCCTCCCCTGTCCTGCCTGACTGACCAATCCGCCCTGGCTGCCCTGCTGGTTTATCACTTGTTTAATTATGCCACCAACGGTGACGGCACCGTCAGCTTCCCGGAGCTGCTATACGCGATGCAGGCGGTGTTGGGAGGCGCAAGCGAGGCCAGCTCCGACGTGCAGGTAAGGGGAAAGCCCGGAAGGGCTTCGGTGAGAGTCGCTGACGGCGGGCATGGGCTGTATGTGCCTTTCAGCTGGACACACTAACAAGCGCTCCTACGCGTGCAACGCCCGCACCCTAGGCGCTGGGCCTCTCCACACCTCCGTCCGCCGCGTCCCACCTCTCGCCCTGTCGACTCCTTGCCGGGCCCACTGCTGGTGGCACGCAAGCATATGACATCTGTAATCATGACGCTCTGCGTGGTCGCCTCGTGGCTGCATGTGTGCGTGCGCGTGTGCCATCCATGCATGGTTGAATCGTTACGTAGCGATCCGGGCCTGACACTGGCCAAGGGCTGCCAATGCAGCCCTAACGCGCATGCATATGTGTCGGTTGCTTCCGCCAACCGATGTGTTCTGTACGGCTGCACGTACATCCCCAGGACGAGAGCTCAAGCGCCGCGTCAAGCAAGGCCGCCGACCCGGGCCCCATCAAGCCACCCGAGCCGACGCCCATTGACTTGCCGACACTGGCACCCGTCAAGTTGGAACGAAGCATAGCACACTCCTTCGGCATCGCAGTCGCCCGGGAGTACGAGCCCGGCGATCCGCTCGAGTGCATATACTGGGACGCCGCAACGGCCTGTCTTCGCACAAACGTGATATCGCCCATCGTACGGAGGGGCGAGGACGTGAAGGTCGGCGAACGCAAGGTGAAAACGTTCGCCCCTGCACGGAAGTACCAGGACGCTGCCCCTTTCAGAATTTACCGCACGGCGAAAGAGTTGCCGTTGCCACCCTACAGCAAGGATTGGGATCTGGTGGCCACCGTGACGCTGGACATCGAGGAACCAAGGGCAGTGGTGGACCCGGACGCATACGTCCTAGAGGCCACGATGGAGATCGGGGAGGACCACATCGCCTTCACCGCCCGGGACCTCCAGACGGGGAAACCTTGCAACATCCACATCGCCCTGGTGGACAAGTAGATGACTGCTGGCTGCCTGTCTGTAAATATATTCGACAGTACAGTAGTTTCTGACGGGAGGTCGACGGGCGCACCACTGCAGCACCTCTGTCCAAGCTGGCGCGCAAAGGGGTGTGTGGGGAGACCACATGTGGTGCGGAGGTGCGGAGGGGAAGGAGCACCGCCGACTGGGAGCTCTGCTGGCTGGCGAGTGCGTGGGACCGGGGTGTCGTACCGAGGTATGGGGACTATGCTGCTGCCCGTGTGGCCACACGCACACACACGCACAGGCCCCTCTGATAGTCGGTTCGGGGGCTGAAGGTAGTATGCACCACTGCACCTGCGTCCGATCTTGCGTCGTACTGCGTCCGATCTTGCGTCGTACTGCGTCCGATCTTGCGCGCAAATAAAGGGGCAGCGAGGTGTGCTGCGGAGGCGCACACGCGCCGTCCTTCGGCCAGGGCCGTGGCGCCGGCGGATGGGATCGCTGCTGGCCGGCACGCGGGACCTGCCGGGGGACCGTTTGGTGCCATAGCGCGACGTCGGGACCGCGATTGCCATGAGGCTCACTGGTTATTAGGTCGCCGGCAGGCGGACGAATGTGGGAATCGGTGTTGTGTGAATGACGTATATGTATACATAGATATGTGGGTGTATATGTGGGTGTATATGTGGGTGTATATGCGGTGTGCATGTGGTTGCGGCAGTCATCTTGGCTTGGGGCCCCCCTGCGGTGTCCGTATCGTCCGCTGTGCCCCCTGTGACTAGACCCCGACCCGGATGTCCCGCCTGGCGGCAAGCACCAACCCCCGTGACCCCCCGCTTCGGTATCAAGCCGGGCTTCCGTTGCAAGGCTTACGATTTGACGACAGACGAACCCCCTGCCTCGCTGTCAGTGCTATTGGGGGGCACACGGATGAGTGTGAGCGAGCGGAGAGGGTGTGTGGTTCTACCTTGCGGCGGAGACCGAAATGCGTATACGGCACGGTACCTGTCTGCACAGCGTGCTGCCAACTGTCGACAGGGATGCCTGACCACCTATGGGATTGTCGTCCAGGCGGAAAGGGTGTGTACGTGTGTTTGTTAATGGGTTTGGCCCACACCATGTGTGTGTGTGTGTGGTGTGTTTTCAGGCGGACAGAACAGGAGAGCATGGCATTCGGGGGGCAAAGTATGCGTGTATAATATGTACCCATTGCCCGACCCACCATTCATGTTTGTGTAGGAGGTTAAGGAGGGTCGTAGGTTTTACCCAACCGACATATCCTGTGTCGTGGTACCGTACCGTGTATGCAAGGCACGGGAGGGGATGGGCGACTGGGGGACATGTGGACGAATTACACAGCGATAGGATGCGAGCACGCGCCCGCCCTCGCTCCGAAACCCCGCATGCCGTACACAGCACTCACGTCAGCTACGCACGCCCTCCGCCCGGCCTCCGTCCCTCGATCCCCGACACTACCGACACCTAGCGGCCCGCCTCCACGCCCGCGGAGGGGCCCAAGGGGCCGGTCAGCTGCTCGCCCGGACATAGGGCCCTCCACAAGCATCCTCAATCACACCGCACAGAGGGGTTGGCCCGAATGCCGCATCCATCGCTGCCTCACCGTCCGCAGTATCACAGGCACCGCACAGGCCAGCCGGGGTTGGGGTTGTCCCGGGGTCCGTCTGATCGATGCCGCTCCGAATCCGCTGCAGTCAGCCAACTGCTGCCACCGCCGCGCACCCGCGCCAGCCGCTACGCCTCGCAGTCCCATGGCAGCGCGCCCGCCTCCACCCGTGCCCCCCACACAGAGAGGGCGCCGGGTCCTCCTGTGGCCTGGCAGCCGCGGAGCCCCCTCCTCCTCCTCCCCCCCCTCCTCCTCCTCCTCCTCCTCCCCCCCCCTCCTCCTCCTCCTCCCCCTCCTCCTCCCCCCCCACTGCCATACCGAGTGTCGTGTCACGAGTCTTGGCGCCGCCGCAGGCAGGCAGCCCTACGACAGGTTCCGGAGCCCCCTTCCGCCCCTCGCCACAAATGTGAAGGCAGGTGCATATGCAGTGAGTCAACCCGTCAAAGGGCTCTCGCCATCCACACCCGTGATGGGTCACGACCACACATCCACACAGCCTCGCCCTTGTGCGCCTCCAAGCAGCGCCCGCCAGGTCGCACTTCACGCACGGCAACGCAAAGTCCCGTCGTACCACGCCTTTGAAGTCCAACTGCGGGCGGACCGAGCCGACGACCGACCCGCGGGTCGCGATCCAACTCCCGGTTGTTGTTGGCGCGGCCATCTTCTGGGACAGGTCAGCTGCCGCGCACAACTGCAGTCCCAACCACCAACCATTATACCCGCCCGGCCCCCCAGGGCCGCTACCCAGGCCTCCGCCCCCAGTCGCTCCCGCCCAGCTCCCCCACATCCCCACCCGCACGGGCGCGCCCCCCCAACGAGCCCATTACGCTTTCTACCCCTCCCGATTTCGCACTGCCCTAAGCCCCTATCTCACAACATCCCTTGCGTTCTACCATGTCTATCTTTCTGTCTACCTACATCCCCCTCCCCCCCGCCCTCCGGTCCAGCCCCCTTCCCTCCCTCCCTCCCGGGTCCCATATCCCCTTACACGTTGAACCTGAACAGCATGACGTCCCCCTCCTGCACCACGTACTCCTTGCCCTCCAGCCTCAGCGCCCCCGCCTCCTTGGCGCCCCCGTACCCCGAGTACTTGACGAAGTCGTCGAAGGCGATGGTCTCCGCGCGGATGAAACCCTGGGGTGGGGTGTGGGGGTGGGGGTGGGGGGTGGGGGGTGGGTGGGGGTGTTAAAATAAACCGAGAGACACGACTTGCGAGGACCCTAATTGCGCACGCGGACGAGTGAGGCGGCACCAGGGTGGGGGTGTGTGGGGTGAGGGGTGGGGGTGGGGGGTGGGAGGTGAAGGGGTGGGGTGGAGGGTGCAGGGTGGAGGGTGGGGTGGAGGGTGGGGGGTGGGGGGGTGCAGGGTGGAGGGTGGGGGTTGAAGGGTGGGGGGTGGATGGGGGATGGAGGGTGGTAGCAGTCCCCGTCACGTCGTGTCTCCGTCGTGTTCCCGAAACACCATCATCCACACACACCCGTCTCCCTCAGCAGCCCCCGCCCCCAGGACACCCTCCCTGGACCCATCCCGACCCTCCTCGCCTCTCCTCCTCGCCGCCTCCAGACCCCTTGCAGACAACCCTGCGGAGCATCGCCGCCGTCGCCACCAAGGCGCTCCTCACCTGCCCCACCGCCACCCCTCCTGCTCCTCCCATTACCCCCACCCCCTTGTTGGCCACCCACCCCGCACCTTTTCGAAGTCCGTGTGGATGACCCCCGCGGCCTGCGGTGCGGTCATACCCTTGCGGATGGTCCAGGCGCGGGTCTCCTTGTCACCTGCGGGCGTGGGGGGGAGGGCGTGGGGGGGGGGCGGGGGGGGGGGGGGCGGGGGGGGATGCGCGGGAGGGGGGGGGGCCGTGGAGGGGCCGTGGAGGGGCGGGGGCTCGGGTCGGAGCAGCGGGGCGGGGGGCTGGGAGGGAGTCGTAGGGTGGGTCGCACAGCAACAGGTGGGGGGTGGCCCATTCCTCCCCCTCTGGGAGCAGCAGCTGAGGCACAGCTGAGGCACTCCGGGGGACCCATTCGCAGCAGGAGGAGGAGGAGGCTGTCAGCGGTCGTGGTGCCGCAGCGAGGTGCCGACAGGAAGTCACCTCACCCCGCCCCCCCCGCGACGGAGAGGACACATGCCATGTCCAGGTGCCGCCCCGGTTTGAGACCGAGGAGCGCCGTACAGCCGTGACTCATCCACTCTTAAAACCCTAAAACCCAAACCCCCACCCCTATGTGCGCGACGTACCCTACCCCCTTCAGTTCAATAAAAAAGACAGCGAAACCCTATACCCTAACCCCCCTCCCCAACCTCCCCAGGCCTCCAGGCCCCCCCCGCCCCACCCCACCCCACACCACCCCACACCACCCACCCGTGGTGAAGTAGGTCTGCAGCCCCAGGGTCGAGTAGGTGGCTCGCACCAGGGAGGCCAGCCCGCCGTCCGTCACCCCCAGGCTCTCCAGCCACTCCTTAGCCTGCACGGGCAGACAGCCAAGGCACGATCCACCACCACCAGGGGGGTGGGGGTGGGGGTGGGGGGGAGAAGCGTCGGGAGATGGGGCCGGGAGACGGGTACACGGGCGATGGGTACACATGAGATGGGGAGGGGAGCCGGCGGGGGCCTAGGGCCTAGGGCCAGAGGGAGGGACAGTGCGTGCCCCTTTACCCCTCCTGTCCGTGAGCCCGAGGGCCGCCCTGCCCTCCACCCAGACGCACACACCCTCCCCAACCCCACCGTCGGGCACAGCTCGAGACCCAATAGCACACCCCACCCCGCGGCTGGCAGAGCCCCCTCCCCTTTCCTCCCCTCCACGACCCCTCACCCTACGGCTGGCAGCCCTCATCTCCTCCTCAGCCACCCACCCTACGGTGCAAGCCCCATCCCCCCTATCCTCACCAATCAGCCCCAACCCCCCTCCCGCCCCCCCCCCCCCCCTCAGCCCCAACCCCCTCCCCGCCCCCCGCCCCCCTCCCCCCACACCCCACCTCCTCCTTGGGCAGCTCGTTGAGCTCCGCCTCCACCTTCGCGCTCACCACAACCACCGACACACCCTCCTCGGCAGCTCGGACGCGGAGGGCCTGAGGGGGGGGGAGGGGGGGGAGGGTTGAGGGGGCGGAGGTGGAGGGTTGCGGGGGGATTGGGTTGACGGTGCAGGCGGGGTAGCGGGAAGGCAGGGCCAGGAACCCAGGAACTTCGACTTGCAGCGAGGGGGGCAGCCCTGGGAACCCGTCGCCTCCAGCTCCCCAACCGCCAACCGCCAACCCACCTGCACGTGCTTGTTGTTGGCGCCCTGGTCGGCCAGGTCGTCCTCCACCACATTGGCCGCGTAGATCAGCGGCTTGAGGGTGAGCAGCCCCAGGCCCTTGACCGCCGCCGCCTCGTCCTTGCTGAGGGACGCGGTGCGGGCGCCCTTGCCCGCTTCGATGGCCGCCTGGATCTTGGACAGCGCGGACAGCTCCACCTCGTCGCGCTCCGCCTGCTCGCTGCTGGACTTCTTGCCTGGGGAGGAGGTGGGGGGTGGGGGTGGAGGTGGGAGTGGAGATGGGGGTGGAGGTGGGGGTGGAGGTGGGGGTTGAGGTGGGGATGGAGGTGGGGGTGGGGGTGGAGGTGGGGGTGGAGGTGGGGGGGTATAGGAAATTGATAACGGGGGGGAGGTAGGCATGGACGTCGTGGAGAACCGAGCCGCGGTGAGGTGTGCCCCCCCCCCTGGGCTCCCGTCACCCCCCTTGGTAGTCCTTGCGAGGAAGGTTGCAAACCCTAGACCAGTCTACCCGACACCCACACACAGAGCTCGGTCGGGCGGGTTCTTTTTCTAACACACACACACAGCTCTTCTCGCGGCTCAGTACTCTTATATACACACAGCCCCCTCCCCCGCCGCACCTCCTCCCGCCCCCTTCCCCCGCTTCCCCCTCCCTCTCATGCACCACCCCCCCACCCACCCTTCTTGAGCCGCTCCACCCTCTTCTCGATGACCCCCAGATCTGCCAGCGCCAGCTCTAGGTTGATGACGTCGATGTCGTCCAGGGGGTCCACCTTGCCGGCCACGTGGATGATGTCATCGTCCTCGAAACACCGGACCACCTGACAGGTGGGGGGAAGGGGGTGGGGGTGGGAGGGGGTGGGAGGGGGTGGGAGGGGGAGGTAGAGGGAGGGAGGGGGAGGGAGGGGGAGAGGCCGGGGCCGGGTTGGGGCAAGGTGGAGGGTTAAAGAAAGGGAAGCAGTCTACTTCCCGCAACGCTCACACGCAGTTCTCTTGCACGATCCCCCCCCACACCCACCCCCACCCACCCAACTACCCACCCACCCACCCCCGCCCACCCCACCTGGCAGATGGCGTCCGTGTTCCTGATGTTGGTCAGGAACTGGTTGCCCATACCCTCGCCCTTGGAGGCGCCCTTGACCAGTCCCGCAATGTCCACAAACTCCACCGTGGCGGGGATCTGGAGGGGGGAAGGGAAGGAGGGGTATAGGAAATTGGTAGGCATATTTATACTTTGGGGGGGGAGGAGGGGGCGACTTCTCGCGGCTTCACTGTCTTTGTTGGCAAAAAGAGGCGGAGGGGTGGACAGGCGGCGGGGAGGGGGACATGAAGGACGTGGTGACACGTGAGGAGGAGGAGGAGGAGGGGCGAGGGGGCAAGAATGGTCGACGTTGGAGGGTTGGAGGGGCCCGGGACAAGGCTGTGCAGCACCGCCATGGAGGGGCCCGGGACAAGGCTGTGCAGCACCGCCATGGAGGGGCCCGGGACAAGGCTGTGCAGCACCGCCATGGAGGGGCCCGGGACAAGGCTGTGCAGCACCGCCATGGAGGGGCCCGGGACAAGGCTGTGCAGCACCGCCATGGAGGGGCCCGGGACAAGGCTGTGCAGCACCGCCATGGAGGGGCCCGGGACAAGGCTGTGCAGCACCGCCATGGAGGGGCCCGGGACAAGGTTGTGCAGCACCGCCATGGAGGGGCCCGGGACAAGGCTGTGCAGCACCGCCATGGAGGGGCCCGGGACAAGGTTGTGCAGCACCGCCATGGAGGGGCCCGGGACAAGGCTGTGCAGCACCGCCATGGAGGGGCCCGGGACAAGGCTGTGCAGCACCGCCATGGAGGCGCGAGTCACCCTCAGACCCGCACGCGAGTGGTCTCGCCCGCACCCCTTGGCTCGTTCAGACCCCACCAATGACCCGTGGGTCGCTCGCTCCTCTGCCTCCTCCCCACCTCCCGCGGCTCCCCACCCTCCGACTCACAATATCCTTGGATCCCGAGATGCCGCTCAGCTGCTGCAGCCGGGGGTCCGCAACCTGGCGGGGGAGGGGGAGGGGGTAGGGGGGGGCGGGGCGGGGTAGAGTGGGGCGGGGTGGGGCGGAGAGAGGCGGAGAGAGACCATTCCAAAGGTCAGGAGGCCACGGCGGTGTGCAGTGCAGTACAGTGCAGTACAGTACAGTAGGCACATGGGGCAAAGGGAGAGCGGAAACTCGGCACGAGATGGGTAGCTAGGGACGTCATGGGCCGGAAGCCCCCCAGGGTGGAAAGATGCTCCAGGGGAGCCCCCGCAACGCCCTTCGAACCCACACGTCGCTCTCTCTCTCTCCCGCCATCCAGCCCAGCCTAAAACCTGAGAACGCCCCTTACCCAAACCCCTCCCCCCCTCCTTACCTGCACGATGCCCACATTGGGCTCGATGGTGCAGAAGGGGAAGTTGGCGGCCTGGGCCTTGCCGTTCTCCACCAGGGCGTTGAACAGCGTCGACTGGATCGAGGTGAGGGGGCGGAGGTGAGGGGGCGGAGGTGAGGGGGCGGGGGGATGCGGGGATGCGGACAGCGCGGAGCAGGGCCGCCGGGGCGACAGTGCGAGTTTCTTCAAAGTCAGGCCAGGTCAGTTCAGGTCAGGTCAGAGGGCGTGTGGCAGGTCACGCCCTGTCGCGCAGTGAGGGCTGCAACCGGTGCATCGGCCGCCGCCCTGGCCATGGTGAGGAACGTGCCAGTGTACGACGACGTTCGGGTCCTACCGTACCCCGACGACACGCCTCCGTCCCTTCGCCGATGGGAGGCGATGGGGGGATATCCCCCGGGCGCGCCCATCCAGCGGTGCTCCGACGGCAGACCCGCCACAACCGCAGCCCCGCCGCCACCATCGGCAGCGACATTCACCTCCCCCCGCCCTCCCCCCCCAATACAAATCTGGCTACCAGGGCCCCCCCCCTGCGCCGCTCGACCCCGCCCTCCGGTGCTCCGACTGCAGCCCCCCACAGCCACAAAGGGGTCGAGCTCCTTTGTGGCTGTGGGGGCCTGCAGTCGGAGCGGGTGATCACGTCACTAGAGGGCCACCTCAACTCCCGGTTGAAGAGCTGTGTGTGTGTGTGTGGGGGGGGGGGGCGTAGGGCTCGGCCGCCCTGCTTTTCCCTCCAGCCAGCCCCACCCTCACCTTGCCAACGTTGGGCAGCCCCACAATGCCCGCCTGCAGAGCCGCGACGGTGGTGGTCCTGCAGCGGCAGCAGAGGGAGGAGGACAGCGGTCCCCGGGGGCAGGAGGGTAGGCTCGAGGAGATCAGGAGGTGGTGGTGGTGGAGGCCCGCGAAGGGGTTTAAGAAAGCGAGCGGAGCCGAAGGATGGCAAGCGCCGATAGGTTGGGGTCCGGGGAGGATGACGGCCGCTGGTGCCGTGGCAAAACACTGCTACCAAGGGAGCTTCTTCCACGTCCGTTGCGTTCTTTGGCTCTGCCTGGCTGTGCAGATGAATGTCACGGACCGAGGGTCGGTGCAGGCCTGGCTGGAGTGTAAGGAAGCTGCCATCGCCCAATAGTTGGTACTAAAAATATATCATAGAACATCAGAGATTCTGTGAAACCAATACAAGGATATCCTTTAATGCCGACTGCGTCTTTGCGGTTGGCTGCACATAATTTGATGACCAGCAAAACAGAAATTAAAGCTAATAAAATGCGTGAAACATGGTCAAACCGAATGTGGTAGCGTGGTGCTAGACGTTTGTGGACAACTGTGGGCCGCGAACGGCATCTCATGCAAGCGCCGCCGGAAGCAAATCAACGCACCGAATTGAGCGCGATCCAGAGGGCGGACGCACGGCGCAAGGGGAAGAGCTGATCACCACGCGGTGCAGCAGACCGCGACCGGCTGTCAGCGGCGCACCAGAAAAAGCCCGGCACAATCGCGTCGCCATTTCTGTTGGATAGAATAGATATAAACCCAGTTACAAATAAATTTGCAGCGTAAAACCAGATGCTCCGTCCTTGGCAATTACTCACTACTGCAACACTTCGCAAAACGCCGGTCGAGATATATCTGAATAACGCGCGCCTTTTCGGCCGCTGATGGAGTTTACAAAGTGTTTGCAGAAAGAATAAGGACACGCCCTTCAAACCACAATCGGCAACCACAAACGAACTTCCACCGCGCTCCGAGACCGGCAACCTTCATGATCCCATGGGTGCTTGACTGGTCGTTTGTCCTGCAACAAAAGAAATCGAGAGACATGGTAAGGGATTAGGCACTCCATTCAGCGCTTAGACGCTGCAGACGGCTAACGAACCAGCGAAAGCACTCCTCCGAACCATGCTGAATCCTCTCCAAGCCGGCTTCTGATGCATGGTATACGTTCCATAATCCCTTGATTAGCCTCCAGTCTCACCTGCCGCCGCAGCTGCCGCCGAGAAAGCCGCGATGCTCTGATGTTGCGCCCGCAGCGACGCCGCCTGCTGGGCCGCCGCGTTCAGCTGCGCCGGGCTAAAGGTCACTGCCGCCACCGGCGCGGCCGCGGGCCGGGGCGCGGACACCACCTGCTGCTGCATCACCGTCCCGTACGGATTCAGCACTGCGGCGGGGTGGCGGAGGGGGGCACGGCGACACAGGGGGCGGGTCATACACCTCACACACCGTCACAAGTCCTGAGTCTCACTCACCCGGGGGGGGGAGGGGGCACTGTCAGGTTTGCGTGGGACACGGACAGTTCTAATACTCGGGATCCACTCGTCGCGGGCAGGAGAGGCCAACCACCGACCTCACCGGCACCCCAGCCCAGCCACGACCCCACCCCCCGTTCGGTGCAGTATTCCCCCAATAGCCCCCGCTGCGCATGCGGACCGCATCCAGACCCCACGGACCGCATCCAGACCCCACGGACCGCATCCAGACCCCACGGACCGCATCCAGACCCCACGGACCGCATCCAGACCCCACGGACCGCGTCCAGACCCCACCGGTCACTAGAGTCACTGCGTCCAAGGATGCCGCGAGGGGGTCGCTTTCGGGGCGCTATGTACCCAAGGACCCGGCTGGACCCCCACGCACCGCACCACCCCGCCGCACCCCACCCTGGTGGCCCCCCCAGGGCGACGACCTCCCGGCAGGAACCGCTCCGGGCCCGACCCTCTCTCGCCCCCCCCCCCCACACACACACACCACACGCCCTTTTCTCCTTGATAACACACCACACGCCCTTCTCCTTCCCCCGCCAAGGGAGGAGAATGCTTCGGCGGTCTTTCCGTTAGGGCTGGGGTAGCAGCCCTTGGCCGGAGCCAGACCCGGTCAGATAAGCGCACCGTCACCGCCTCAGCCCCCCCCCACCGCCTTGCCGGGTGGGTGCCCGAGCCACCCATTCAGCTCTGGCGAATGCAGTCCCGGACTCTCCCACCTGACTTCCGACCGACCGACCGACCCCTCGACCGCCATCGGCGCAACACTCACGTGGGTTGAAGACGGCGGGTCTCGCACCCGCAACACCGGGGACCTGCGGGTTGGGCAGCGTCAGGGTGGGGTCCAGGGTGGGGTCCAGGGTGGGGTCGGGTGGGGTCCAGGGTGGGGTCGGGTGGGGTCCAGGGTGGGGTCGGGTGGGGTCGTGGTCGGATTGGGCAAGGCCGTAACAGTTCGGGACATCATCTGTGCCAGATAAACACTTCGGAGCCCGGCGCGTTGTACGACAGTACGGTACCCGTACACGGCGCATCAACGATGAAGGCCGCCGTCCAGCTGGCCCACGCGCGCATCCCACCCGCCCCGCACATAACCCGGGGGGGATCCTGTCCCGCACCCCGCACCCGGCACCCTGCGTGCCTTCCCTGTCCCCAAACTCCCCCCTGCAAGGCGCCCGCACCCGCCCACGTCTGCCTCAGGCCTGAAAGGGTTCTAGGGCTCCCCGCCTGGCTCTTGTGACGACGGCGATGTGACGAACGACACGAAACGAGAGACGATTTTCGACGAGTCCGAACGCTGCGCGTTACTGCTCTTCCCACTCGCCCGCTGCCGCTGTGTGTGGCCCCCGGAGCGGCCCTCAGGAGCCGCAGCGGGGCCAGTTTGTCAACACACCCTGTCAGTTTGTCAACACACCCTGTCAGTTTGTCAACACACCCTGTCAGTTTGTCAACACACCCTGTCAGTTTGTCAACACACCCTGTCAGTTTGTCAACACACCCTGTCAGTTTGTCAGTTCGTTGACCTCGTGTCGGGAGCGGACCACGTCCAGCTGTACGACCAACCCACTCCGGTACAACCGTCACGTGTTTTGACCCGACCGAACCTCCTGGCTCCAGCCCAGACCGCGTGCGTTTAACCCCTCTGTAACTACCTTCCACTGCCTTCCACTGCCTCCCACTACCTTTCACTATCTTCCACTACCTTCCATTAACTTCCACACTGCCTCACTCACCTGCGCAAAGGCGATGCCGCCCGAAGCCGGATGGGCCGCCGCTCCCGTCGTCACGGGACGCGAGGCCCCGCCGCCGCCGCCGCCGCCGCCACCGCCGCCTGCGTCATCCCGGCCGCCTGCTGCTGCCGACCCGCCGCGGCCGCCGCGGCCGCTGCCATGGCGGCCGCCCCCGCCGCCGCCGCCGCCTGCTGTTGCTGTACCTGAAGCTGTTGCTGCTGCTGCTGCTGCACCGCCGCCGCCGCCACGGGTTGCTGCGACTGCGTTCCCGCCGCGGCGCCGGCAGCCGAGGTTGACGTCGTCCCTTGCCCCGCCGCCGCCACCGTTGGCGGGGACGACGGCGACGCCGACCCCGCCGCCGGCTGCCCAGCTCCTACCCGCGCCTGCGCCTGCGCCTGGGCTTGGGCCTGGGCTTGGGCCTGCGCTCGGGCCGCTTGCGCCACCGCCACCACCCGCGCGGCCCTCTGCTGCTGGTGCTGCTGCACCGCGTGCGCCTGGGCCTGCTGCCGCAGCGCGTACTGCCGCTCCTGCTCCAGGGAGGCGGAGCGAGCCAGGGCGGCGCACATCTTGGTGCGGGTCAGGAGGGTGCGGATGTTGTCGAAGGCCAGTCGCTCGGCCGCATCGTCACCCCCCTGGAGCACCTGGGGGGGCCGGGGGCGGGGGCGGGGGCGGGGGCAGCCGGGAAGGGGGTTGCGGCGTGAGGATGGCGGGGGCAGCTTGGGGGACGCAGGAGGGGGCAGGAGGAGAAAACTGCCACACGGGGTCATTCGTCGTTGGGTTTATGACGTCACCGTCGCGAGCGGGGGAGATGCTGGGTGTACGGCGGGGAGTCACGACAGCGCGGTGCGGGACGGGATGACGACAAGCGGGACGGGATGCGCAACTCGGAAAGCAAAGGAGTGCAGTTCAACCGCGGGAGGAGGGCGGAGAGAGCTACAAGTGCGGGAATGGCAAGGCAAGGTTCGTGGGGGGTCCGGGAGCGACATATCAGCAGCTTGCGGCATGTGGTGCGCGTGGACCTCGAGGACGCTAGCACGGCAACCTCCGCGAGCAGACTTCCTAGCAAGAATGCGAGGATCATTCAAGATGTCATATTGTTCATCCCTTCAAAGCCGCAACGGCGTTGTCAGGAGACACCGGCTGCGCCAGGGACATGGTTGTCCTGCAGTACTATTCGCAGCCTTCCCGCACGGCGAGAGGCCGCAGCCCTACTCACTACTTGGATGTGCGCCCTCAGGGACTCCACGTCAGTCTCCGTCTGCTGCCAGATGGCGCTTAAGCTGTCCGTCGGTCGTGCCATTCCTAAACCTGGCGTTGCGCTGACAGGATGTTTGCCGCGCGATGGAAGGCGCCACCTTCGTTGATGACGATAAGAGTCCCAAACAATATGATAAATGTTCTTTTGGTGACGTTGTTAGAAACCCGCGGAACTTTCAACCGATAATGTGAACACGGGAGCGGCTGCCTAACCTTTCGTTCTGGCTAACACGTGCATTGCAGAATGGACAGGATACAAGTCGGTTTGAATGTTGCTGACACACGCCTTCGGCTGGGTTTGCAAATTGGTTTGACGTACACCTTTGCCGTACGAGCCCTGCAACACGGAAAATCAGTGTGACCCGCGATGTTGCTTGCGGTCTTCTCGCGCGGCTTCCCCTCGTAATCACAAATGCGTTTCACCAGATTATTTTTTAGAATATCAATTTCAGGCCGGTTGCAGTTCGGGCGCGCACCCTCGCGGGGGGCACTCCGAGCACGGGTCCAGCCTCTGCCTGCCCGACCGCAGGAAAGCGGCAGGGCGAGAGGAAACACCATCAAACTGGGGAGCTGTACGCAAGGCGGCCAGCGCCCTCCCGACCGCAGAAAACACACCGCCGCAGGGCCCCAACCGCCCTACCTGAAATTGCACCGTTCAGGCGATTGTCCTTGGCCTGCACTTGTCGCCGGGCTGGCTGTGCCCGGGCGGCCCGGGCCTGTCTCCCTTCGACCCCTCCCGCCCTGGGGGCCTCTCAGGTCACGGATCAGTCATTCAGTCCCCGGAGGAAGGACCCCTACTTTCCCCCCCGGGGGGGGGGGGGCGGGCCCCCAAGGATCAGGTGCGGCACCCGGCGCCGGCTACAGCTACAGCCCCCCGCCTGCTACAGCCGGCCTGTCCAGACGAGTTCAACACAGGGTGACGTTACCGGGCAGGACGAACCATGGATACCAGATCTCCCAGATGCCCTCCGCCCCGCCCGGGGCCTCCCACCCAGACACCTCTGATGTGTTGCGACGACTCCTCCAGGGATGGGCGGACCGCATACCTCCTTTAAGGGATATCCCCGTCCTGCCGTACTACGATTCGGACGCGGCTTCGCAACCTGGATTCCCGAAGAGATGGCAGGAGCTCTGCGCCCCACGACGCGCCACCAAACTCATCCACGCGCCCCCACCTCCCGCACCTTTGGCTCCACCCGGGGGTATACACCCTCCGGTCTTGCTGCCCAGAGCCGCAGCCCTCACCCCCCGTGACAGCGCTGGGGTCAGGCGGGCAGGTTAAGCACTCCCCCCAACCACCGCTATCGCGCTCCGCCCTACATCGGCTCTTGCCTCCACCCCGCCCCGCCCCGCTTCGCCACCCCGCCTCGTCCCGGCCCAGGTCCGGCCCAGCCCTAGGTGGGCGGCACCTTCACCCGGGCACCAATTGCGACGGCCGTCCGTGCCCGGCACCAGCTTCGTCCAGCTGCCGCCGCC
The DNA here is from genome assembly GCA_003117195.1 of Eudorina sp. 2006-703-Eu-15. Taxonomy (NCBI): domain Eukaryota; kingdom Viridiplantae; phylum Chlorophyta; class Chlorophyceae; order Chlamydomonadales; family Volvocaceae; genus Eudorina; species Eudorina sp. 2006-703-Eu-15. The sequence continues at coordinate 160,662 of BDSI01000139.1, forward strand.
TCCGGCGCCATCACGTGCCGGTGACCAAGTCCTCTCACTCGAAGGGTCACTCGAAAGGAAACACACACCATCGGTTACCCCAGCGCCACACAGCCCTCACCTCCGCTGCGCAAATTTATCGAGGAAAGGAACCCCGCGTTGGGTCCCCTCGCCTGCGGGGGCTGATGCTCCCCGCCCGCCCCCCCCCGGAACGCGAGGGGGCTGATCCTCCCCGCCCCCCCCAGGGCACCTGCGGGAGCACACACCCTAGAGGATACGAGCCACATACGGGGGTTCACACCCACGCAGCCATCTCGGCCCCGCCCCCACCCCAACCCCATGCCATCCCATCCCCTCCCATCCCCGCACAACACGGCGCCGCCGCCGCCGCCGCCGCCGCAGCAGCAGCAGCAGCAGCGCTCGGGCAGCAGCAGCAGCATTAGCAGCAGGTACGTACCCTAGGGCCGGGGCATGCGATCCGGACAGTGCGCTAGCCCCCCCCCCCGTCGTCCGCCCCCTCACTTTCCCCCCTCACCCGGCGGTTGGGCGCCCTCGACCCGGTATCCCCCGCGCCCCGCCTGCCCGACCGCCGCCGCTTTGCGGCAGGGCGATGCGACGGCCAGGTGTGGTGTGGTGTGGTGTGGCCAACGACGACACGTTCCTGGGCCATCCTGGACCATCCTGGACCTGCCGGCGGATGTGCTCATCCCCTGCGCGGTGGACGGCACCATTCACACAAGGACAACGCTGCCCGCTGCCATCTCTCCTCAATTTCCTCGTCATCTTTTCATCCTCCTCCTGTCCTCCTCCTCCTCTTCCTCCTGCTCGACGTCCTGCTCAGTCCTGGTAGTAGGGGTCGTGCAGGGAGGCGCTCCAGCTCTGGTTGTACTTCTTCTTGTAGACGGCGGTCTTGGGCTTGGCGTTGGTGTGCTTGAACTCCTTGGCTGTGGGAGGGAGGGGAGATGCGGGGCCAGGGAAGGCGAGGGCGGGTCGTCCGCCGTGCTGGGAGGCCGGGGGCCAGACCGCAACAGACCGACACCACCCACCCATCTCGACCCATCCACCGACGCCAGAATGATCATCCCCCCCCCACACACACATAGGCTCAGTGTCTTTTTACCATACACGCACCTAGGTGGCCACAGGGATGGGCGAGAACAGGGAGCACCCCCTCCTCTCACCCGGCCTCTGCCGCGGAACCTGGCCCTGCCACCAACCCACCACATGCCGCACCTCGCCCACCCCACCCCACCTCACCTCACGCCGCGAGCTGCCGAAACCCCTAGGAACCCCTAAGGAACCCACAACAAACAAACAAAATGCATCCCACCTAATCCTTGTGTGCAAAGACGTGCATCTCTCCCCGGGAGATGGGGGTACCGTACCTGGCCCGACCTTACCCTGAGTCGCCAGTTTCGTCTTGTCCGCCTTGCCGGTGGGAGAACGACCCGCGGTGGCCCCCCCGGCCGCGGTCGCGGTCGCGGTCGCAGCCGCGCCGCCGGCCGCTTGACCCGTGGCCCGTGGGTCGGTCCAGGGGACGGCGAGCTGCGAGTTGATGGGCGGCGGCGGCACGTGGCCGATCTTGAAGCCCTTCTTCACCGGCTCGTCCTGAGGCGGCAAGGGGGGGGGGGCAGGGACGGCGGCGGGGTTGGGGGAGGACGAGCGCGAGGGGCGGGGGCGGGTAGTACTGGCTTTGCTGTCTCGATTGACACTTGGGCGCAGCGTTCGTGTGGGGTTGGGGGTTGGGGGTTGGGGGTTGGGTTCGGGAGCGTCAGGCCGGCCAGGCGGCCACCACTGCACTGCACATTCCCAGGCGGTCCGCGGTGCCCGGGCGGGTGAGGGCGCTGACAGGGCCGTGGACCCCCCGCTGGCGAACACACGGGCTGCCCCTCGGGGGGTGGGAAGGTACTGCGCCCCTTTCGGCGTAGACGCACGCTGCCTTCCCCTCCCCCCTCCCTGCCTGTAGTAGGGACACAGCCCGAGACACCGAGACACTTTAGACACCTGCACACCTGCACACACACTCACGGCACTCGAGCGGACGCGTCAGGTCTGTCAGCACACCCTAGCGTTTCTCTCCCCCCCCGGCAGACCTTTACGATAACTAAAACCCCACAGGGGGGAGGGGCGGGGTCAGGCACCTGGAGGTGGAGGTGGAGGTGCACCCCCTGGACCGAAGACAGAGCACCCAATGGCATCGGGCCATGGTCATCAACCGTGCAGCCCCCTTACTCTCCTACCTACCGACCTACCAACCTAACCTCTGCGGCCCCCTTTCGCCCTCCCTTTCCCCTTCCCCCACCCAAAACCCCAACCTCCCACCCCCCGCACCTGCAGCAGCGACGCCGTCCGGTCCGTCTGCGCGGGTCGGGGCGGCCTCTGCGGCAGCGTGGTGCGCATTACGGGGTCCGCCACCACCAGCCGCCGCCGCCACTCCTCCGCCTGGGCGCGTCGGGCGGCCAACAGCTCCTCCTGGAAGGGAGGGAAGGGGGGAGGGAAGGGAGAAGGGGGGGAAGGAGGGAAAGGGAGGGAGGGAGGGAGGGGGTCGGGGTCGGGGTCGGGGTCGGGGTCGGGGTCGGGGTCGGGTCGGGGTCGGGGTCGGGGTCGGGTCGGGGTCGGGGTCGGGGTCGGGGTCGGGGTCGGGGTCGGGGTCGGGTCGGGGTCGGGGGCGGGTTAGGGGAGGGGGAGGGGGAGGGACAGGGAGGGGGATGGTGTGGGGGAGGGGACAGGCGTTGGCGGTTTAATGGATTGAGGGGTATGACCGCGGAAGCAGAACGCTTCGGCGCGCTTCACTGAATGTCGGTTGGAGGAACTGCCATGGACTGCCATGAGCTGCGCTGTGCTCCAGGCAGGGATAGGGTCGGGGACCAGGGGGTGCGTGTCTGGTTGGTGGGGAAGGGGGTTTGGACGTCGGTCGGGGTGGGGCGCAGTTGGCGTCAAGCAGGCGGGATGCAGCGGCGGCGGCCAGAAGCCATTTGCCCCAACCTCCCCCAACCCCCCAACCCCTCCCTCGTGCCCATACCGCTATGCCGTACCTCCTGATGGGCGTGGATCGTCTTCCAGTACTCCGCGTCCTGGCGGGTGGACCGTTGGGGGGTCGTGTGGGGGGCGGGTAAGAGGGGTGGGAGGTAAGGGGGGGGTCATTGAGAGGGGTGGGAGATAGGGGGGGGCGGGTAAGAGATCCGGGCGGGTGGAGATGGGAGTGGACGGTGGGGCACTCGCAGACAGGCAGACGTGAACAGAGACATGGCTCAACAACAGAGGATGGCTGGAGGGAGAGGGGGTTTTAGGATATTGGTAGACACATTTATCAGGGGGGGGCCAGATCTGATCTGATCTGATCTGATCCGCAGGTGGGACGAGCGGGGCACACGACACCCTTGGAACGAATCCCGAATCAAGCCCCGCATGAACCCCGGAACGAATCCCCGAACGCGCAATGGCCCGAACGCTTTCTCGCAAGAAAGTCCACTTGGCGCCTTGTGTACGTGTCCCGTCCCGTTCTCCACCCGGCCAACACCCGAATACGGTACAAGGACCCCACCCCCCTCTTCTGCTTCCCCCCCTTCTTTCCCCCCTTCTTTGTCAAGAAAGACAGCGAAATCGCCAATCCCCCTCCAATCGAAGCACCCCCTCCCCTCCCCTCCCCTGCCCCCCTCCCCCCCGGCCCTCACCGTCCCGAACAGCCCGGTGGGCTCCCCCCGGATGGTGGTCCTGAAGTCGGCTCCAGGGAGGACGCCCCCGGGTCCCAGCCCCGTGCCGGTGCCCCAAGACCCCGCCCCCGGGCCCCCGGACAGCACCCCGGGGGGCGGGCGGGGGGAGGCGCTAGCCTCCTCCCAGGGCTCTTGAAGCTCCTCCACCCTTGGGGGGGGAGGGAGGGAGGGGAGGGACGGGGGGGTGGAGGAGAGGGGGCGGGGAGGTGGGCGGAGGGAAGGGGCCCCGACGGAATGAGCCCCAAAGCGGGGGGGGGTTTGCTGCCCCAATGTGACGAGGAAGATACCGGTTAATAAGATATGACACCAGGCATTTCCATGTCGCCCGATTGTCGCCTCATCCGCCCCTCTGTCCCCCTTTTGGTCCACCCAAAAGAACCGCCCCCGCCCCCATCCCCCCCGCCCCCCTCAGCCCCAGCCCCACCTGAACTGCGAGGGTTTGTTGGGATGCGCCCGGTACTCGGCCCGGGTGCGGGGCGCCGGCCACTTGAAGGGCGAGGGGTGCGGGTACCAGCCCCGGGTGGTGGCGTCCTGGGGGCGGGGGGGAAGGGGGGGTTAAGAGGTGGGTGTGGGTGTGTGGGTGTGTGGGTGTGTGGGTGTGTGGGTGTGTGGGTGTGTGGGTGTGTGGGTGTGTGGGTGTGTGGGTGTGTGGGTGTGTGGGTGTGTGGGTGTGTGGGTGTGTGGGTGTGTGGGTGTGTTAGTCGGTGGGCAAGACAAGGCAGGGTGCGTGTGGAGCTGCACCCCCTCCTCCCCCCCACCTCCCCCTCCCCCTCCGCCCCCACCTCCCCCCACCTCCCCCCAACACCCCCCCCCCCGCCTCTCCCCACCTGGCGGCTGAGGGTACCCGGGAGGGGCTCGCGGTGGGGCCGCTGGGCGGCGGCCATCGCGTCCAGGTCCTGAGGGGGGGGCGGGGGGGGGGGGCGCAGAGGGCGGCGGAGGGGGGGGAGGAGAAACGGGTGAGAGGATGGGGGAAAGCAGGACATTGGGAAGGCTCAGGTGGGTCGTGGTAGGGAGGGGAGCGGCAAGTACTTTGGATAAAGCGTAAAGAGATGGGAAGGCTGAGGTGGGTACGGCAAAACGGCGCACACGGTACGGTAGACGGGATCGTCCCATCCGGACGGGGCTGTGCGCGGAGGCCGTCCCATGGGTCAGCCGGCCCCGCCTGACTTCTTCCCGCTCTAGTCCCCACCCACTCGTGTCTAGGGTTTGGCTTTGACATGGCCGGTTGCCTCCCCGGACCCCAACCGGCCGCTGGGCCTCCAAAGCAAGTTCCCCTCCACCGCCCTCCAAACCATAGCCCCTCCACCACTCCCGTGCACCCGCCCGCCCGCCCTTTTGTGTCAATAAAGACAGCGAAATCGCGAAACAATCACACCCCCCCCCGGCCCCCCGGCCCCCCACACACAGCCCCCACCTGCTGTGTCAACGTGCCCGCCCTCCAGGCCGCCACCACCTCCTGATGGGCCGTGTGGGCGGGGTTCCACTCGCGCCAGGAGTCCTGGGGTCGGGCAGGGGGCGAGGGGGGGAGGAGGGCGGGGAGGAGGGCGGGGAGGGGCGAGAGAAAGAGGAGTCAACAAGACTGGGGTTCGGCGGTGTGTGTGTATAGAAAAGAAACCCGCACGGTGTGTGTGTGTGCGTGTTGAGTTGCCCTCGAGAGACAAGGACAAGGAGCTGCACGGCTGCACGCGCCCCCGGGAGAGCTCCCAATCTATGCAGGGACTAGCAAGCAGGGGGCGGCAGGGGGCGCGGGGAGGGGCAAGAGGGGACATAGGGGAGGGTCCGGGACCGTACCTTCCCCCCCCCCTCCAGGAGGGGCCCTAGGAGGCTGGAAACCCGTCATCAGCCCGGCCGGCATGCAAGGGACGCCGGTCGCCCAGGCAGACATGCCGTGCCCCTGTCGTACCGTACCTTGAGGTGCGCCGTCTTAGCCTCCAGGGCCTTGAGAGCCTCCTTGTTGAGCGACACCCAGTCCTGGGGTTGGGGTGGTGGGGGTGAGGGGGTGGCGGGGTGGGTGGGTGAGGGGGGAGAGGGGGGAGAGGGAGGAGAGGGGTGGGGGTGAGGTGAGGTGAGGTGAGGTGAGGTGAGGGGGATGACAAGGGGTGTAGGCAATTGGATGACACGGGGGACCGGAGGCAACGTGGGTGACGAGCGGGAATGGAGGGGCCGGAAGGGGCACAGCCCGGGGCCCCGTGGTCGGTGGCCGGTCCCCTCCCAGGCACCTCGGACACGCTCCGACCCCATCACATGCGCAACACGGCCTACTGTCCCCGCCATGCCAACCTCATGTAAAACAGCGAAACTGCGAAAAGTCACCGATTGATTGGGTACTAGTTGTACTGTCACCCCCCCTTCCCCCCTTCCCCCCTTCCCCACTCCCTGCGGCTTCCCAGCGCCGCTCCCCCCCGAAGGCGGCGCCCTGGCCCAGCCTCCTGCTTGGCGACCTCCTTACCCCTCCCATCCTCGCCTCCCCCTCCCCCTCCCCCTTCCCCCCTCCGCTTCCCTCCTCTCCCTCTCCTCTTCCCCTCCCCTCTCCCCTTCCCCCGCCCCGCTCCTCACCCGGCCCAGCCGCCTCGCCCGCGCCTCCCTCCGCAGCCGCAAGTAGTCGCTGTTGCGCGAGTCCAGGGCCGCCAGCTGCCGCTGCTTGCGACCGCCCTTGCCGCCCTTGCCCCCTTTGCCGCCCTTGCCCCCTTTGCCGCTGCGGGCCGACCGCCCCGACCTCGCCGACCTGCCCGACCTGCCCGACCGGCCGGACCGCCCCGACCTGGCCCCGCTGGAACGACGCGACCTGGATGACCTCCGGGAGCGGTTGGACTTGGAGGACTTGGCCGACCGGGAGTCCTCCAGCAGGGCGCCCATGGCGGGGCCGCCGTCCTCCTCGTCGCTCTCGGGCTCGGCCTCCTGTACGACGGAGTGTACGGCATGGTATGGTACGACACTGTATGTGTATGTGTGTGTGTGTGTGTGTGTGTGGTGGAGCGAGATAAAAAACCTGGCCCAAGACGCGCCCAGCCGAGCAACAAGGTGTGCGGGAAGGTGGAGGGGCCCCTAGGGTGAATATCTCTCTCCTCACTCACGAAGGGGGCCCGTCACCGACTCGGGGGACGTGGTGAGGTGACGTTCCCAGCACGGGTCCGGACACCTAGACCACCGCCACCGCCGCAATCACCCACCCAGCCACATAGTGCAAACCCCCCATCCCGACCACACTCCAATTTCCTGTACCCAACCCCCGCACACACACCTCCCCTCCCCTCCCCCCTCCCTCCCTCCACCTCCCCTCCCCTCCCCCCACCTCCACGCCCAGCACATCCGCCGCCAACAGCTCCCCCCCGAACTTCTTGTCCACCAGCTGCAGCTGCTGGGGGGAGGGCCACAGCGACATGTCGTACGCCTGACGGGACCAGGCGGCCACGGAGCGCAGCGCACCCAGCCGCCGGAGACCCTAAGGGGGTGAGGGGGTGAGGGGGTGGGGGGGTGGGGGGGAGAGGGGTGAGGGGGTGAGGGGGTGGGGGGGATGTGGAGGTGAGGGGGTGAGGGGGATGTGGAGGTGAGGGGGTGAGGGGAGTTTAAGGAGGGTGAGGAGGGGGGAGGTGAAGGGGGGGGGGTAAGGTGGGTGCGAGGAGTTTAAGGGGGTGAGGGGGCACAGTGGCGGGAGGGGCGAGGGATGTGGAGGTGCAGGTGGGTGAGACTCCACACACAAGGGGGGTTGATCGGTGAGCGTGAGGAAGACATATGAGAATACAGAGAAACATGAGAAGCAGACATGGTGGGATCAGGACGGGGACGGGGACGGGGGCGGGGATGGGGGCGCGTGAAAAGCAAAAGACGCGATGGGGCCCCTTTCCTTGCCGTCACGTGATGGGGCGGACGAGTGTTTCAAGATTGCGGTCGGGAAGGGGCTGCTCAAGGCGAGCGTTCCCTGGGATGCCCCCTCCTGCCCGTCCGCCCCCCCGCCCCCCGCCCCTCCCCGCCCCCTTCCCCTTCCCTTCGCCGCCCCCCCTCCACTCTTGCCCGCCCGGTTACCTGCACGCAGTCGGGCCGCACCCTCCCTGTCGCGAAGCTGCCCGGCTCCCCCAGCAGCCGGGCCAGCGGCGCCCTCAGCTTCACGATCCAGAGGTCCACCCCCAGAGGGGCGTACAGGCGGGTGGTGGAGCGGAGGGCGGGGGAGGAGTTCAGCAGCACGCAGCGCCGCCGCCAGCTGTCCTCGGGCTTAGGGTCTTCTAGAGCCCAGTCGGCGACGCCCTGAAGACCGGGGGGAGATGGGGCGTGAGGAGGGGAAGGAGGATGGGGGAGGGGGAGGGGGGAGGGGGGATGGAGGATGGGGAAGGAGGATGGCGGATGGGGAGGGGGGAAGGAGGATGAGGGGGGAGGGGGATCGGGGGAGGGGGGGGCCGTGGTGGGATGGTGAGGTGGGTCGCCGTGGTGGTGTGGGGGCGGTGCTCGCGAGTGGCTGGGTTGGGGGTGGGTTCCGGGCCTGTGGTGAAGTTGTTGTTGTGGTGGTGGTGGTGAAGTGGTGAAGTGGTGGTGGCGGCGGATTGGCACGTGATGAGGGATGAGGGATGGGGCTGGGCAGCTCCCTGTCCGTCGCCCCAGCCCACCTCCGCCCTCCCTTCTCCCACCCGCACCCACCCAGCGGCCCTCCTCCCCACCGCAGCCACCTGTGCCCCTGAAACACGGCCCCGGCCCCCCATGGCTACTTTCACCCTCAGACCCCACCCCACCCCACCTCGCACCCGCACTCCTGGAGCCTCTCCGCCCCTTCGCCATCCCCCCCCCACCGTCGTCCTCGCCTACCCATGTCCAGTACCCCCACCCCCCAACCCCCCAACCCCCATTGCCACCCCCCCCCACTGCCCCCCCTCCACACACCCCCCCAACCCCCATTGCCCCCCCACACCCCCCCCCACTGCCCCCCCTCCAACCCCCCCCACCTTGATGATCTTCATGGCCCCCTCCGCCAGCCCCTCCACAACGATGATCCGCTCCTTGCCGTCCACCAGGTGCCAGCCCGTGAGCAGGTCCAGGGAGCGGTCCGAGGCCTGGTCGGGGGTCAGCTGGGTGGTGGACAGGGCCTGGGGGGGAGGGAATGTGTGTGGGGGGGGGGAGGGGAGAGGAGGGGGGGAAGAGGGGAGCAAAGGGACGAGCGAGGAGGGGCAGGAGAGGGGGTGTGTCAGCAGGGTAGGGTCAGCGGCGGTTCGCAGTCCAGGAACTGACCTTGCCCGCACCTCCGCTGGTTGTTGGTTTGACGACCGCCTGAAAGCTACACCGGAATGCTGCCATTAACTGCATGCCTGTTCATAACCCACAGTATCAACAGCCAAGGCGCGTTCGGGTTGTGGGGGCCTTGCTTCCCTCTTACCCGGGTGGCAATGCGCCCCGCTGCCCCAGGCGGGGTGGCTGCTGCCCCGCCCCTCCCCTGCCCTGTCCTCCGCTCCGCGGCCTTCCCTTTCCTTTCCTTCCCTGCCCCCCCCCTTGTCTCCCTCCCCCCCTGGCGCTGCCCCCCCCCCTCTCCACCTGCAGCTCCCTCATCTCCAGGTGCACCCGGTCTATGTCCACACACAGGCGGTCCAGGGCCTGCTCGGCGGCGGTGGGCGGCTCGTCGGGCTCCACATCTCCGTCGCTGTCACCTAAGGGGGGGGGGAGGGGGAGGGGTGCATAGGAAATTGGAGGGGGGAGGGGTGCATAGGAAATTGGTAGACTTTCAACTGGGGTGGGGGCCCCGTCGGGATTGGAGGGAGGGGGGATGTGGCGGGTGGGAGGGGGGAGTACTGGACAATGGTGGGAGGGACAGAGTGAGGTGTGTCATATCCGTGGTTTCGTTGTCTTGCATCGCACGTAAGGGACATAAGGCGTGGTGGGGGGGAGGGGGGGGCTCGGCCAGCCAACGGCCAACACCATGCCAGGGCGGGGCCATCGCCGCGCCGGCCCACCATTCCTCGACCGCGACCCACGGGTCGGCATCACCCCCCACCCTCTGCTTTGCCGTACTCACTGTCGAACAGCACGTGCCGCTTGCTGTCGTTCTGCGCCAGCATTCCCCCGAGACCGTACGACGGCGGCGACAGGCTCTCCCTCCGCGGGGGGATCGCCGGCCCCGGCGACGACGCCCGGGGCCCGCCGCCGCCGCCGCCGCCGCCGCCGGGGCCGCCGCCACTGCCCCGCGTCGGCAGTGCCGTACCGGGCGCCCCCGGCGCGCCGCCCAGCTCGGGCATACTGAACAGGCTGGACGAGCGGCGGTGGAGGGCCGAGTTGCTGCTGCCGGATGAGGCCGAGATGCGGGGGCCGCCGCCGGCGGCGTCGCCGTCGGCGGCGGCGGCGGCCGCCGCCGCCTCCAGCGCGCGCCGTCGCAGCTCGGGCGGCAGCAGGTCCGTTGGGAGTTTATCGGAGGGCTCCTTTAGCCCGAGCTTCCAGGCGTTGTTCTTGCGGAGGATGTCCTGCAGGTGCAGCCAAGGGGAGGGGAGGGAAGGGGGAGGGGAGAGGGGGAAGGGGAGAGGGGAGAGGGGGAATATAGGAAATTGGTAGACATATTTATAGGGGAGGGAGGGAGAGGGGGAGGGGAGAGGGGGAGAGGGGGATACAGCTCCTTGGGTCAGGTGGGTCACGACTGAGGAGAGCGCTGCGATGACGGCCATTTGAGAGCACAGATGCGGTGGAGGATGCAGACAGTAGTACGGAGTAGTACGGAGGTCCAGAGGACGACCCAGACTATATGACCACCCATTACATTGCCCCCGCCCCTGTGGTCGAGCGCCGACACCGCCAAAAATACCCACTCGATACTCGTTGCGGGGACGCCCCCGGTTCCCTCCCCTTCCCCTCCCCCCCACCCCTCCCCCCCCCCCCCTCCCTCCCCACCCACCCCCATTCCCACCCACCTCCAGCATGTGCATGAGGTCCGAGTCGCGGTAGTCCATGATGAATAAGGCCCGGCTGAACACCCGCAGGGCGGGGTCCGTCCCACGGGTCGCTTGCAGGGGGGCGGCGCACCGCACCTCGCCCTTGAGCACCGAACCGGCCTGTCGTGGCGAGTAGGTTGGGGGGCGGGGGGGGGGGGCGGAGAAGAGGTGGTTCCGGTGCGGGGGGAATCGCCGGGGAATAAAAAGGGAAACAGCCAAGACACACCCAGCCCGGCGACAGATACTTCCGGGGGTGAGAGGGCGTTATGGCGCCGTCATCTACCAATCGTCGTCCCCCACGTCGGGTGGTGCAGGAAAGAGAGCAGGGCGTGTGTATGTAAGGCACAGCTTTATCTTGCGACTCATCCCGTGCCGTACCATGCCGTACCACACGGTGTGCCGTATCATGTCGTACCTCTGTGTAGTTGCCCGGCCGCTTAGTCCAGTCCAGGGAGGCCGCCCCGCGGATGGTGGTGTGGGGCGCCAGATTGACATTGAAGCGGAAGCTGGTGTACCCCCTGGCCAGGTCCAGAAGCGACACCTTGGCCAGAGCGCACACGTAGCCCTCACTCTCCGGCAGGACGGGTTTCGGGGCAGGGGCGGCGGCGGCGGCGGCGGCGGCCGCCGCCGCAGCCGCGGCTGCCGCCGCTGCCGCGGCCGCTGCCGCGGCAGCTCCGGACTTGCCCTTGGCGGGCGGGCCGCCGCGGCCGCGGCGGCGGCGGCCGCCGCCGCCGCCGCGGCGGCCGCCGCGGCGGCCTTCTCCTCCTCGTCCTCCTCCTCCTCCTCCACGATCGCAAACTCCGGCGGCTCCGGGATCGCCGTACGGTCGTGCACCTCCACAAGTAACGGCGACTCCCGGCACAGCGCCAGCGCGCCCTCCCCGCCCCCGGGCAGGTCCCCCGCCAGAAACACCTCCGGCTGACCAAACAAGATGTAGCGACTGCCCGCGCTGGGGGGCACACGGGAGATGGCGGCGCCAGCGGGGCCCGCCAGCACCACCCCACCGCCGCCGCTGCCTCCGCCGCCTCCGCCGCTGCCTCCGCCGGTGCCTCCGCCGCCGCTGGTCCTCCCCGTCCCGGCCGCCGCCGCCGCCGCGGCGGCGGTCGGGTAGTCGAGCAGCTGCCAGGGGGACGCGAGTCCGGGTTGCTCCCGGGGGGGTACCCCGGGGGGCCAGCGCATGAAGAGGGCGGGAGGGGCGCAGTTGGAATCTAGTTGGAGGCGGGTGGCGGGAGCGGCGGGGAGGCCCTTGGCCTGCGGGGGTCGGGGGGCAGGGGGGCGGGGGGCGGGGGGCGAGTCAAGAGGAAAGTGGGGGGAACGGGAGGACAGAATAGGGAGCGGCCCAAACCCCGGCCCCGCTGCCGTACCTTCCGTACTCGTACGACGATGGGGTTGAGCATGGTGACCAGGTCGGGGTGCAGCAGCCCGATGGGGTCTCCCGGCAGGTCCTTTGGTGGGGGAGGAGGTTGGGGGAGGGGTTGGGGGAGGGGGTTGGGGAGGGGGTTGGGGGAGGGGGTTGGGGGAGGGGAGAGAGGGGTGGGGGAGGGGGAGAGAGGTCGGCAGCGCGGGGGAAGAGCAGGGCGGCGGGGTGCGATTGATGTACGGCGATCCGTAGGTTCAGACACAACGACACCCTGTATGGTTTTTCCGTTTGCACGTGGCAAGATAGTTGCGATGGGCAACCGCTTTTCGCCAGGCACATACGGGGCGCTGCCGGAACCCTCATGGCATCACACCACACCACACCACACCACACCACACCACACCACACCACACCACACCACACCACACCACACCACACCACACCACACCACACCACACCACACCACACCACACCACACCACACCACACCACACCACACCACACCACACCACACCACTCCACTCCACTCCACTCCACTCCACTCCACTCCACTCCACTCCACTCCACTCCACTCCACTCGTGTTGCCTCACAGGGCAACTAGGTAACGCCCGCACCCGCACCCGCACCTTGAGCTCGGGTGGCGGCGGCGGCTCCTCCTCCTTCTTCTTCTTCTCCGCCGCAGCGGCGGCGCCCTTGCGGCCCTTGGCGGCCGGCGGTGTGGGCGGCGGCGGCGGGGGCGGCGGCGGCACACTGAGCAGCTGCAAGTCCGCCTGCTCACACCGGGAGAGAGGGAAGGGGCGGGGACAGGGGGTATAGGAAATTGGCAGACATATTTTATACTGCGCTGCTGACAGAGCGAATATTGGGGGGAGGAGGGGGCACACAAGCACCTCCTCTCCTCCTCTCCGGCCCCTCTCCGGCTGCAGGGCCCGCTCTGTCCCCTGCAGCCCCCGAACGTCACTGCCCGCAGGTTCTCAACTCCACCACCCTAGACGGCCCATGTCCCTCCCCCTCCCCTTCTCCCCTTCCCCTCCCCCTCCCCCTCCCCCCCTCTCCCCCTCTCCCCCTCTCCCCCTCTCCCCCTCTCCCCCTCTCCCCCTCTCCCCCTCTCCCCCTCTCCCCCTCTCCCCTCTCACCCACCTCGATCGCTTCCGCCACCTCCTCCATCGTGTTCGGCATCCCCTTGGTCTTGTCCGGCCACACCGCCGCCGAAGTCTTCTCCCCCACCAGCAGCCCGCTGCAGTCCAACATCAGTACGGCAGAGTAGCTGCGCATCGGCGTCGGCGGCCGCACCTCCGCCGCCGCGCCGCCCTTGCCCTTCGCGCCCGCCGCCGGCTTGGCCTTGGGCGGCGGCGCGCCGCCCTCCTCCGCTACCGGCGTCGCCATCGTCACCGACAGCGCCAGCATGCCGTGCGACGCCGCCAGCGACCGTACGGCAGCCTCGTCCACCGCCACCTTCACGTGGTGCTCCAAGTCAACGGTAGCGTACGGCAAATTGCCAGCGACGGCGGCGGCCGCAGCTGCCAAGGCGGTGGCTGGCTCCGCCGTCGGCTGCGGCGGCGGCGGCGCCGCCGCCGCCTCCGGCGGCGTTGGCGGACGCGACCCCGGCGGCTCAGGCTTCACCGGTTTGTACGGCCCCAGGACCTGTTCCGGCCCCGTGAAGGGTGTGTACTTGACCGTCAGCACCAGAGTCGCAGGGTCCACGGGCTTGGCGAGCAGCAGCGCCGCCTCCGCGGCGGCGGCGGCGGCCGCCGCCGCCGCCGCGGCAGCGGCAGAGGCCTTCTTGGACCGCGCCGATGAGGGCGTGGTCGGCTTCTTCGGCGGCGACTTGCCACCCTTGCTGCCCTTACCCGGCGGGGTGGCCTCTGGGACGGGGCTGGGCGGCGGCTGCGCCTGCGGCGGAGGATCCTGCGGGCGGGGTGAGGGGGGGGGGTGCGACCCATGGGTCAGTGGCGGCCGGCGGAGTCCGTTCAGACGTAACTCGAACCTTCGTCGCACCCCTACGCCACCGCAACGATCTGGGCGCCAGGCCAGTCCCTCCCGGCACGGGTTGTCAGCTCCCCTCCCCTCCGGTCCCACCTGTGATGCTGGTTCCGGAGCCGGTGGCTTGAGGCGGAGCCGCAGCTTGAGCCTGTGGTGGAGGGGTGGAGCCCGGGAGGAGGAGGAGGAGGAGAGCTATGGTTGAGTATCTACGCGTCATACAGCGACCATGGCCGTGACGGCGGGAAAGGGTTCGGGGCGCCGCTCCCGAGCCCAGGCCCCCTTCCTGAACGAACCCAAGCACGTGTATGCAACCAGCACTGATGCCCCATCTGACTGGGCTCCTGCGGTGGCGGCTGTACAGTTTGCATGAACCGGGAGAGACACCCGCTCGCGCCTCGAGGTGCTGAGAAGGAACGCGCCGGGGCACTACTGCCACCATCCAGCAAACAAGCGGCTGGGGATATGGGGGGTTAGGGTGGAGCACCTACAGGGTGTGTGTGTGCAGGATCCCCGCGGGGAGGCATCCCCTGTGCAGCAGCGATATGCGCATGTGGAGGAGCACGTTGCCCGGTCAACTCACACCACGTGTATCTCCTGCGATGGCCCCACGGGTGGTGGCGGTTCGACCGGCTCCGGCGGGGGTTTCGCCCTGCAGATGAAATAGAGAATGCAGATCGTGTCGAATGATAACGTTGAACGTTGTGTGGCTGGCCGGTTTTTACGCACTTCGGTGCCATGGAGCCCACTCCACGTCGACCGCGTCCGGCGAGAAGTTTTCCTAATTATGGAACATGTATATATTCAGACAATGAAACCATAGCATAGTCGTGCGCATTTGCTACGTTGCTTCTCCGTGGTCCTTAGAAAACCAACAGGGTGACAAACTAAACTCTGCTTGCATTCTGGATTAGTTGCAGATTAATAAGAATAGTATGAAAAACAATATGTTCGCTTCTTTCTGGGATTTAATTGGGTTACGGACTACCGCCTACAAAGGTGCTATACGCCATGCCATGACAAGATCAAGACTATTTTCTTCACGTTGTGAACTTATAGCTGCAAAAACGTTTTGAGTATGCACACAATTCTGGAAACTGGAACCATGTCCGTTACCCTTCAACGACGGCAACTGCTAATCTCCGTCCTCGCACTACTAAGGTAGATTCAAGCACGCGGCAGATGGAGATAGGTGAAGCCTAGGTCCTACGCTTGATAAATGTATCTTTGGCATGCCAGCTCCTGGCACGTCGCATGCTTTGCCGCTTGATATTTGGGCGCCTGGCCCAACGTGCAGCGATACCTGACTGAGCGTGGCACGTCCTCCCCCTAGCACTAGGACGCAGACTACCCGAAGACCTGACACATGGGTCTCCTTCCTCGGTAAGAGATCCAAAAGAGGAAGAGATCCAGAAGGACCCCAGGTAGTGTCACACCTTTCGGCACTTGGGCCATCCACGCCGCCCTCCCTACCGATGCCATTATTGCCCCCGCGCGCCTTCCTGGACCGCGGGACTGCGCGGCGGCGATCCAGGCAAGGGGATCCTCAACCTGTGCTTTAAATTTGTCAAAGCACCAATTTGTCAAAACCGCGGCCAGATCCACGACCGGTCCTGCCAACCGTTGTGCACACCGATTCTGTAAAGTACTTGCCAGCACCATGAATCCGAATGTCTAGAAACGGCGTCTCCACGTCAGGATCGCAAACCCGTCAGCGCCTGAATGCAAATGCGCCCAGGCCCATTCAATCCGCTGCTGCAACCCCACAACGAACTCCATTCCTGACGACGCGTCAACGGCACGTACGTAGCTTGGTCAGTCTTTACAACAAGAAGTCAAAAGAGTTCTGGCTGGGTAGGGGTTGATGAGATGGGATAGGTGAGGTGCCCACGAAGCCCTATCTGGGCCCCGTGGAACGCCGGGTCGGGTCTAAGAAGTCCACCTCATACCCGTCACAAGACGTCAACCAGGAACGGTTCCACTGCCATCCCCTCCAAATCGATGCACATCTGCAAGTTACCATACCCGTACTGTACGAGGATCGTACTGTACGTGATGCGCAGAGTCCCCGCCGTACACGCAAGTTCGTAAGTACCGTAAGTTCGTAACATGCACAGAGCCGCCGCCTCGATACCTCGTCGACAGCGTATGCGACTCGTGTTCAAGCCGACGCAGCACAACGTCTGGAGGCGCCTAGAGAAAATGCACCAACGAAGGTTGCAGAAATACAACAGCAAACCACGTGTGCGAATGTTAACAATGGGTGCGCCTCGTGTACGGAAATACAGGCCCTGCGTTGACAGCTTGCTACGTCAGCACAAATCCCCGAGTCATGAGCGATGGCAACGCCGAGGTCTACTTCCTTCATCCAAACGCCGAACGACGCCGCCCAATCGCACCACAGAAACGTAAAGCGACCCCCCGCAGGGGACGTTTTGTGCCCGGCAGCGGGCAGACCAGCGACTGCGAAGCTGCAGGTGATTTCGTACGCACATACACACACAGACAGTAATGTACACTACCCGCGCAAGGGGAAGTCGGTCTGCCGAACCCCAAACGAATCTGATTCAGAACGGGTCCGCGATGCCCCTCCCTCGACCTCCACCCCTTCCATGCCCCGTTTGTCATGGCGGCGATCTCGACAAACCCCCCTGGAGCCTGGACTCCCGGCGACCACACAGCGCTGCGGCCGCCGTGCCCCACTGACACGCACGGCAAACACAGTCAGCCGAGTACGGAGCGACGCGGGGACCAGGGACGGCGCACCCATGCCACAGCGCTCCCCCTTTCATTGCACATGCGCGCACAGACCCGGCTAGGTGCGGCGCCATGCGCCGCATCCCGACAGGCCCCGCCCCGCCCCGCCCCACGCCACCGTGTCGCCACCGTGCACGCACCAGACGGCATGTAGCGGAGCGGCACACAGGCTCACTCGCGCCCCGCCTACGCTGCACCGGACTGCACCGGACTGCATGCACGGGTGTGCTCCTCGCTGCCGGACTCGCCGATAGACCACCCAACCGCCCCCACGTCCCCGTTCCGCCCGCGGCGGCGCCCCGCTGTGACCTTCCACCGCAATCCCGCAAACGTCATGCGCGCAGGGTAACGGCAGGGGTCGCTCACTTCTTGGCAGGCGCCGCCTTCTTGGGAGCGGCCTTGGCCTTCTTGGACGCGGGCTTCGCCTTCTTCGGCGCCGGTGCTGGTTTCGCCTTCTTGGCCGTCCCCTGGGGCCGGGCGCGGACAAGGGGTTGGGAGCTTGGGACCGGGCCTTATTAAGTAAAGGAACATGCACAGGTAAAACGGACCGCGTGCAGAGCTCGAAGGTTAGCCAGCACCGCATTGTATGTAACCGTTACAAGGTGGACCCGCATCCCGACCGCATTATGAAGGGGGGCGCGTCCTATGATCATCCGTTGGGGGCGGGTCAACAACTCTTATGGGTTATGGCGCTGCAGACTGCTTCATGCCGGGCGCGGGGCTCACCTCGGGCCGTATCTTGTTCGGCGGCGGGGCCGTCTTGCCCTTGGGCTTGGCGGGCTTGGCGGCCTGCGCGCGGCAGCGGCCGTTGGCGTACGTAGGGTCTTACCATACAGGTATGGGCATCGATTCGTTGTCCATGAGTAGCAAACGAAGGGTCTGAGCC
Source organism: Eudorina sp. 2006-703-Eu-15 (assembly GCA_003117195.1). Classification (NCBI taxonomy): domain Eukaryota; kingdom Viridiplantae; phylum Chlorophyta; class Chlorophyceae; order Chlamydomonadales; family Volvocaceae; genus Eudorina; species Eudorina sp. 2006-703-Eu-15. The sequence continues at coordinate 178,233 of BDSI01000139.1, forward strand.
CGCGTAGGGCGCCCCGCGCGCGGATGCGGTTCAACGAAGAAACCACCAGGATGCAGACCACAACCTGAAGAGGTCTACCGCGGTTCTGCGATCCCGGGCGGTTCCCACTACCGCACTCTAGGCGCTGCGCGAGGGAAGGCAGGCACGGGGCTGCTTCCGCGGCACTCGCACGCCGCAATCGAAACGCACTTTTTTGATTGGTGCTGCGGGCTTCTTGGGCTTCGCCTCCTTCTTGGTCTCCTTCTTCGCCTCCTGTTTGCCCTCCCGTTTGGGCTTCTCCTTTGGCTCCTCCGCCTTCTTTCCCTTTCGCGGCGGCTTTGGCGCGGCTTTCTCCTGCGCCTTCCCGACCTCCTTCTTGGAAGCCTTCGGCTTGGGCGGTTGCTCCGCCTGTATGGGAAAAGGGAAATATAGAGACGATAAAAATGGCGGCCCAGCCGCACAACGTGGTGGGAAAGCACCGCGAGACAGCATCCACCGAACCTCGGGACGGCCGCGTGGAAGGAGGAAGCGTAGAGCGAGAATTGAGCGTTATTTACATTAATATCTTAGGATGTCATGTTGACTTAGAACCATTCCAAGCAGCCGCTGCAGAGCTGGAGGACAAGGGCTGCAGATGCAGGTCAGGGGACTTTGTCTATGCGGCCTCCCCCAAGCTCACCTTGCCCTCCTCCTTCTCCTCCTTCTCGTCCTTCTCTGTAGACGGTTTGTGAGCCTGGAGGTTGGGACACCGGTGCAGGAATGCCGTTGACACGTCCCGCTCGACAACGAAAGACGTCAGACGAACCTCAACTGTCCTCCGAGACACTTTCCATAAGTCAATCATGTTCCTTTAGTACTTACACAAATAATCATGCATTTCTGATAATGTCGTGCCACACCTTCTTCAGGGTAGCCTTCAAGTCCTCGCCAAGCTTAAAGGACGCCTTGACCTTGACCAGCTTTCCTTGCAGAGCGTAGGTCTTCAGGAAATGCGCCAACTTCTTGTGCCAGTTGGGATCGTGCAGGTCTGCGAGCGAACCAACCACCCGAACGTTCTCGTCAACATACGGGTCGCGCGAACGAGCCTATTGCGGCTTTCTCACAACTTACCTTTCCCGTACAGCTCCTCAATTTTCTTCGTGATAGCTTGCTGGCTTGAACCTGCGCATCGGGCGCGTATCGTTGTTACGTGGACAGCCGCGAACCGTGCGGCACGCATTTGCACGGCTTGGCGTGGCGGGTCCCCGTGCCCCACCTGTCCGATCCTTCAACGCCGTTATGGCCTCGGAGATCATTTCCACGTACGGCGGGTGCGTGGGCGGGGCCCGGGGCTTCTTTGGCTTTGCAGCGCCAGGCGCCGGGGCACCAGCAACAGGAGCAGCAGTATCAGCCATGGCGCGTCAAGAGGAAAGAGTGGGTCTAAGTCTGTAAGGGGTTCAGGGTTAAGAGCGCGCCGTCAAAATATTCAAGGGGAAATGCGTATAAGGGGACATCGCAGAGGTGAAACAAAAATGCCCTTCGCTGACAGGCGCCAGGCCCACGGGACCATGAATCCAGGGGAGGCCCACCTGGCACAGCGCGAATATACTGCCAGGGAAAATGTAGATAGTTAGAATGAATATTATTTTATTTTTCATTTTGTGGGTGGGCGCACGTCGCGTATCGGTGTCTTTTGTGACCGTCGCTTGCGCTGACTATTTGGCTGCGCTCAAGGAAAGTATGAATTGACAGGAATTAAATATTTTATGTTATTTATATTCATTCACAAATTTTAGCTGTAAGCGAGGTGTATCCACTTCGTCCGGTAAACCGTTCGAAACGTCGGCAGGCGTGGGCGTTCGATGACGAAGCACCCGCTTCACTGAGAACCGTGACCTCTCACACTTGCAATCCATTCAGATGATATACTGCGTCTAAAATTGATCATGCTACACACAACACGCGCCGCCAGCGAAATGTCCCATCGTCGGAAAGCTGCGGGAACAAGTGCCGACGTGTGGAGCACTGAGAATGTCACTCCCAGAGCACCCATACAGCCTGAAATAATCAGGGAAGCACGGCTCCGGCTAATCTCCCGAGAACGCGGCGTTGGTTGGCTGGTCAGCATGCGCCACCTCCATTTCAAATCCAACCCCAACCTCGCCCCGCTGAACCCGGCCGACCCGGCTGAACAATCTAAAACGCTACGGGAAGTGCATCCCCGAGGTTCTTGCGGGATTTGTAGGTCAGTAGCTGCCAATGCCAAACATTCATGGGATACCGTGCATCGCCTTGCCGAACAGCAGAACAGGCCCCAACTCCGATCGCCTCCCCCTTACGGTACACAGGATGTGTTAACCCCCTCGTACTCGTTGACCAGCAGCTCCTCTGAACCGCTGGATCCTGCCTGGCCGAGATGCGCACATGTCTGATTCGCGCCGCACCTCGTCCCGGCCCCTCACCGCCCTTCACCGCTCAGTATGGCCGCACCTCAGGCGTCGTGCGCCGTTGCAGGCATCTGGGCGTTAGGAGGAGACTGATTGGTCGTGATTGATGCCCGTTGAGGCCGTTTGGAAGAAGTTGGGAGATAGCAATGTTGGGGGGACCCCCGCGCGCGAGGAGAGGAGAGAATGCACTGAGAGGAGCAGTCACCTAGAAAGGAAACGGCGGAGAGGATGGGGGCCAGAACGGGATATTGGTGCAGCTCAATGAATCTCTATGGTGCCCTCCCCCCGGGGCATCTCCATCGTCCCATGGGACTCTCTCCTTCCAAAGGTAGCCGCGTCCCCTCCTCCTTCACGGCCGGACGACATGCCAAACCCACCCTTGGGACACCGATGATCATCCCACGCGTTGATATTTGCATCGTTGATATTTGCATCATTAGATTATCCTTAATAATAATCATCACTTGCAAAGGGAAGGAGTAAGCCCTCAGCCCTCGCCTCGTGCCCGCTGGACAGCCACGCCAGACCCGCACAGCGGCCATTATCCTGAAGCAAACAGCTCTCGGGAGCGGTACACCTCCGTACACGGGCCGTACCCCGGATGTACACGTCCGCGGGACACCCCTGAAATGCCTTCATCCCCCGGGGGCACACACACAAGCGGGTTGCAATTCTAAACACACAAGCGGGTCTCTTCTCTAAACATACGAGCGAATGGGAGTAATCCACCTCTGCCTGTGTTTGTGCGTGTCCTTTCTTGTGCGCGCTTCGGCGGAGGCGGACTTCTGTGCGCTACAGCGATTGACGCAGCAGGTGTTCCCCGCCGCGGCTGGGATCGGGAACGAATGGCCGCAGCAACCCATCCTGGCGGTTTTGGGGGAGCAGAAAGAAGTGCACAGCACCCGTCGAGGTCACGGCCTAATAATTCCGTGGGTTTCGGAGGGGACTCAATGGGGGGAGTGGCGCTGGGGGAGCGAGCGTGACAGGGAGGGTCCAGGCGTGTCTTGAGGGAGGCGTCGAAGAGTGTTTGGAAGGTCGAGTCGCCTCTGTTCGCGCCCGAGGGTCTTGCTTTGGGAGGCAGCAGTATGTAACAGGCAGCGCCGGGCATGGTTTGTTTCTTTCCCTTCTCGTATTGGCAATTTTCTTCTCCTGGCAAGGCTTCCCTTGCGGCGGGGGCCTGCGGAGTGCGTGGGTAGAGAGTTAGTTCTGCTGGGTGTGTGGGCGCGGGCGCGTAAGATGTGTGGGCGCGGGCGCAGGCACCATTTGTTGGGCGCTGCCCGCCGGAGGAACGCTACTCCCTTACCCCTTACCGCGGACGGGACGTAGGCATACGACATTCCGGCCTGACCGCTGCAGGCTTGAGTGGTTGTACGGGGCCGTAGCTTATGCCAGTGACGGCTGCCGTTGCCGAGCTTACCCCACACGGCAAATGCCAAGGCGGTGGGGGACCCTTTTGCGACGCATCACCACTTCACCAGCCCACGCCGGAGGCATCGCGATGGGCCGCTAGAGGTCGATGCCGTTTACGGGATTATTCACTGTCCTCTTGAGCTGCAGCTGCCGGGGCGCAGCATCCCGCAACCCAAAGCCTGAGCATCGCCTGAGCATGCGCAGCACAACAATCAGCGCTCGCTCCCAGCCATTCTGTAGGCTACACTCTTCAGCTGACCACAATCCCGGCACCGGCGCCTGCACTGCTGGCGTCGATGAAGGAAGTGGCTACGTCAGCGCCAGGCAGCAACCCCTCTGCAGCACCTGACACAGTCCTAGGCTGGCGAGTCGCAGCACACGGAATCACATCCAAACTGTAAGTAGGCCATCGACGGCGTTGGTTGGCATCCGCAGGTGACACCCATTCCACCGCGGCCTCGGTTAAGCGCTGAGGTGATCCAGAACGTCAAAAGCGTCCCCACCTTCCCCGCGTGTCACAAGCCCGCCGTTCAACCGCATACCAAATGCTCGCGGGAGTCGAACCCGCCACCCATCATATGGTGGGTGCCACCAGAGGAACACCAGTCCACCGACGCACCCAGCAACCTCGAGAAGGACTTCACGCCGAGCTGCTCACGCCCACATGGGCTCTCTGCCAACCTCACAACGGGTTCCGTCTTGGCTCTCCCGCCGGCAAGGACAACTCTGATCGCATTGACCGCATTGAATCACTCGCTCAACCCCGCGAAGGCGGCAGTCTGCATGGAACGGCATCCTAATAATAATGGAACGGCACGGCGCTGCTGAGGTCCGGAAAGGCAACAACCACCCGCAAATCCCAGCATTCCACTTCCCCGTTACCTTACACCTGACCTCCCACATGCCCACACGCCCTCACATGTCAGTTGTCGCGGGTGGGAGCGTCGGGAGAGGCGCCATTGCGGGTAGGGGCGGTGCCGTCGTGGGGTGGGAGATGGGAGCGGCACCGCCTGGCGTGGCGTCGCTTTGCGACAGCGACCCCCAGGTGCTGTCCTTGCGGCGCCGCGGCGCCCAGCAAAGGCTGCTGTCCTTGTGGCGTTGTGGCCTCCGCAAGGCCTGCTTTGCCGTCCGCGCTAATTTCCATGCTGCTGTGAAGCGACGAGCTCTCGGCGTTCTGTCCTAGCCTATTATAGTGCAAAGTTTTCATCCAGCCGTGAGCGCGAACAATCATACATCACGCCACGTTCTCCGTTCGGTTGGCCCGCGATGGCAACCGATGACCGTTACTGTCGCTGCTGAAACGGTCCGCGGGGGCAGGCGGTGGCGGTTGCGGCGGCGGCGGCTGCCGCTGCTGGGAGGGGGGCGGCTGCGACGGCAGCTGCACAGCGCCGCCGATGGCTCTCAACAAAAGCGCCTGATGCAGCACGTCCCCAGCACTAGCCACCAGCTCTTTGCCAGTGGCTGCAGGGGCTGTGGCATCTAGTGCAGCAACGGACCTAAAGCGGCTGAAAGTTCCCCAGCGCACCGTGGCGTTGTCGCTGCAACTGTAGTACTGGTGATCGAACTCGACATGCCTCGTGCTTGTTAACCAAGCAGCCGTGACATGCGCCATTGCAAACGTCCAACTGCTGCTGCTGATGCGACGCGGACGTGGATGCGGGACTGGGTTCGCCGTACAAGCCGCGCGGCAACGAGGCCTGGGGCCCGGGCGGGTCCATCCAGCTACTCAATTCGCCCGGACCAGCTCCGGACGCGGGCCGCCCAACTGCTGCTGCTGCGAAGTGGACGCGGATGCGTCGTCACCGCAAGGCTCACCCGGGTCGTCCCGCTCTGGCTCCATTTAAATTGACAATTGGACAACGTTCAGTATATCATTTATACACAAATAGGATAAGCACGTTGTAACGTGCACCGATACCATATATTATACAGGCGGCATGAGGATCTGAGACTATCTACTACTGTAGCTATAGCGAACTGCTTTTCGAGGACTCATCCTGACACGCCAAACGTTTCTTTTCATGCAAATTGTACGTTACAAACTTCGTCCGGTCACATACACGCTCGTCTGTGACTTTGCCGGCCTGCGCAATGAATTCTATACATATTGATAAACTTCTTTTGATGATTTACGCTTGTAACTGAATTGTCGTAGACCTCAGCATACTCCAGGGTGGCCTCGCTGCGGGTCCGGGGCCGCACGCCCGCTTGCGTGTCAAAGCTCATCAAACTTTCTCATGTGATAAATGCTCGAGTTATTTTGCACGGCGGCCATGCGGCCAGGCAGCGGGACACTCCTCACTGCGGAAATGGGGATAGGCGTACGTCGCAGAGGGTCGCGTGCTGCGCCTGGTGTTACCGCTTTTGCCCTTCCCGGCCCTTTGCACTCCAACCCGCAATCGGACCCCTCCCCAACTTACTGGCCGCAACGTGCTGCACCTCAAGAGCCCATGTTCCGGGTCCCCACCCTCCCACCCAGGCGAGCCCCTTCAATGCCATCCTTTGGCCAGGTCCTGCATCCCAGTCCCGGGCAGCCGGGCAGCCGGGCTGGTCGTTTCAGTTTTGTGGTTCTCCGTTTTTCAGCGCTCCGCTCCGCTTCCGCGGGGCCTGATCTCCCTACAACCCCCGCCCCCCCTTTCCCCGCCTCACTCTCGCCGCTCTCCCACTCCTCCCCCGCTCGCACCACTCACCCACCAACACGCCGCGCCCGCTCACCCTCCCAACACAAACAAGTCTCCCGCTACTGCTGCTACCTCTTGTCGCACACATACAGGTCGTCACCGCCCACTGCCCACTGCGGTCCGCAGGGGCTATTGCTGCCGCCGGTCCTCAGTCAAAAGCCCCGCGGGCGCCGCCTCCTTCCTCACCGCCTCCGCCCCCGCCTCCGCCCCCGCCCCAGCCTCCGTCCCTGGAGCACTCTGCGCCGCCGTCACGCCCGCCACGCCCTCCGTCACCGCCGCCTCCGCCTGCGCTCCCGACGCCTCCGCCGCCTCCGCCGCCTCCGCCGCCTCCCCGGACGCCGCCGCCGCGGCGCCCGCGGTCTCACCCTCCGGACGGCTCTTCCGTACCGCTGCCGCCCTCCGGGCCGCCACCACACGAGCACGGCGCTGCACGGGGCATGGACCGGGGGGGCATGGACCGGCGGGGCATGGACCGGGGGGGGGGACGGCAGGACAGGTGGATGGGGTTGAATGGGGATGAGCGGGTCGGTTTTGGTAAGGACGAGAGGCGGTCGTACAGGCAACTGTTGCCGTACTCGCAGTACTGACGCCAGGTTACAGAGACATCCACCGGCTTATTGCTCCACCCTCTCATGTCTGATCCCACCCGTCACCTCCCTTCCACTGGGGGCTTTCCTCCCCACGTTCCTCCTGCCCCTCCTTCTCGTCCTCTCCGCCCCCGCCTGCCCCCCCTTCCTCCTCCCCCTCCGCCCCCTGGGTGTGCCCGGGTTCGTTCTACGGGTTTATTTTTTCAATTTAATCCCCCTCCGCCCCCTCCTCCCCCTCCCTCCCTCCCTCCCTCCCTCCCTCCCTCCCTCCCTCCCTCCCTCCCTCCCTCCCTCCCTCCCTCCCTCCCGTACCTCCAGTGTCCTCCTCAGCCCCATCCGCTGGTAGGTGGACACCAGCACCTGCGCCACCAGGCTGCCCGCCAGCGGCGCCGCCAGGTTGCCGGTCAGCAGGAAGGCCGCACCCGCCGCCGTCACCTGGGGGCGAGGGCGGGGGAGCGTCAGGGGGGGGGTGTCTGGGTGTAAGAAATTGGTGGACATATTTCATACTGGAGGGATATCATGTGGTGAGGGTAAGGGGGGCTGCGGGGGATGAGCGGTCCGGGGGTCCAGGCGGGAGCTCTAGAGGCCAGATGCCCCGCCGACGCCCACGCTTCCCCGGGACCCCGAACCCCCCGCCCCGCGGCCAACCCCCTCACGACTACAGCCCCCGCCCCCAGGCCCTAACCTCAGCCGCTGTGACCCTGTCAACGGAGACCGAAAAAAGCATCAAACCAACAGGCTGGACGCTAGCTGTTCCCCCTCCCCCCCCTCCTCCTCCTCCTCCTCCTCCTCCTCCTCCTCCTGAAACTGTCCACCAATTTCCTATACCCCTCCTCCTCCCTCCTCCCGCCCCCCAGCGGGCCCCGACCTGCCCCTGCCCCTCCCTCCCCCTCCCCCTGCCCCCCCCACCTGGTACACCTCCCCCTCCCCCTGCCCCCCCCACCTGGTACACCTCCCGGGTTCCCTCCAGCGCCCACACCAGCGCCCCCTGCACTCCGATGGAGGACACCAGACTGGTCTGAGCCGCCTGGATACGGGCCTGGGGGGGGGGTGGCCGGCAGATGGGCGGGGCCAGCCGGGATGGGGAAGGGGGAGGAGGCGGAGGAGGAGAACTGCACGATGAGAAAACATCCAGGCACGGCATGACGTAATCGTGTACTCATGACGTAATCGTGTGACTCAGGCGGGGTTGGTATGGCCCAACGCCTCGCAAGGCGAGTGTTGGTTTCGGCGCAGGATGCACGAGGGGACTAGGGAGTGACAGGTGGTCCCTCGGAACAGAGCCGGTCAGCGCTGGAGATTGTGAGCGACGGGGGGCCGGGGGGCCGGAAGCGCAAGCGACGGGGGGTGCAGGGGCCTGAAGCGGAAGCGGAAGGCACGCGGGAAGGGGAGCAGGGCTGGCACTCACGATCGTCCCCTGCACCTCGGTTGCCTCACGTCCGGTTCTTAAACATCGCGTCGATTGCGGCAAACTGCGCTGACTGCATTGGAACAGCGGCCGGCGGTAGGGTGGTGCGGGGGGCAAGGGCATGCAGCGTCGCGCGCAGCGCTTGCTTCCGCACCGACCCACCCGACCCACCGACCCACCCGACCCACCCGACCCACCCGACCCACCCAAGCCACCTGCCCACCCACCTGTTTATCCCGCTCCTGACGCATCTGCTCCTCCGTCACGTGATGTCCCATCAGCCGCTGCTTGCTACACGTGAACACAATTGCACGTGCCGTGCACCATGGGGCGGGGCCCGGGGCAGGGACGCGTGAGTGGAGATCCGTGCCTCGGGTGTGGCAGAAAAGAGGTACGGACAGGGCCCACCTTGTCACGTTCATTTATTTCCTTTAATGTGCACCGTGCGCCGGCGGCCATTTCCGTACCGCCAACGGCCAATGCAATGGCCCCCGACGGTGGACCCGTCGTGACGGGATGTCGGGGAGGGCAAGCACACAGGCCGCGTCTGTGGAATGCGTCACTGACCCACGGGTCGGTCCGCGACGCCCTGGCCCACACCGCCTCACCCAGCACCACATCTTGACTGCCCACACGACTCAGCCAATGCACCCTCTCTGCCTCGCCGCCCTGGGCCCTGACCACCGCCCACCACCTCCCATCGCTGCCCACCGCCGCCGCCGCCCTGCCCACCGCCGCCCACCGCCACCCACCGCAGCGCCTTGGCGGCCTCCTCCGCCTGCTCCTCCTGCACCGCCCGCAGCCGCTCCGCCACCCGGGTCTCCTGCTGGGTGAGATCACGAGGGGGAGGGGAGGGGGCGCCGGCCAGGTGGGGGGAGGGGGTAGGCACCTCGGTGAGCGGGTGGGGTGGGTACAGGAACATACCGTACTCATTCTGGGCTGCTGCCAGAGCAAAGGTCCGGTGAAGAGTTACCTGGTACCAGGTACAGGTCCGGCACACGTCCGGCCAGGCCCGGTACTGGACCTGTACTGGACCTGTACCAGGATCTCCAGCGATGTGACCACTACACCGCTACCAATTTGTAGGGGTAGTGGGCAGGTGAGCAGGAACACTGGGCAACGGTCCAGGCGCGCAGGCTCCCTGCCACCCGCGCGCACTCGCCGCGTCCCCAAAACGCCCACCCACCCCGCGGTGTGCACCGTCGGAACATCTACGCTCCCATCCTCACCCGGGCCGTACACGTACGACACCAAGACCATGCCGTACATCCCGAGCGATCAACATATCCATAGAAACATGACCATATCAGGCCGCACCTGCCACGCCCGCACCGCGAACGCCGCTGCCCCCAGCGCCACCCCCGCCGCTAGTGCCGCCCACTGCGCCGCCGCGGCCGTGTCCAGCTGCAGCAGGCCCCCTCCCGCGCCGCCGCCGAAGGGCAGCGCTATCAGCTCCTCCGCCCCCGCCTCGTAGGCGCGGTCGCGCAGCCAGCGGCCAAAGAGCGTCAGCAGTACGGCACGGTACAACATCTCGTCCGCTAGTACGGCCACGAGGATGACCGCGGCTTCCTGGACCTCCGTGAGACGAGCCCCCGGGTTGTTGCGAATGGACGACTCCTGCGCAGCCGCGTGTGAAAAAGATAACTGAGCTGAGGAAAGCGAAGTCCAGCGCAACAGGCGATGTAGGCGACGGAAGTAGATGACACCCGCGTGTGTGTGTTCAGTGAGAAACCCGCCCGGCGTGTGGATTTAGATAAGAGACCGACGTGGATGTGTCTGTGTGTTTGTAGGCAGGCAGAGCAGGAGGTCGTGACATGCAAGGCACATGGCTAAGCCCGGAGATGTCCGTATGTATGTCACACGACTGCCCCTGGCCCAGCAGCCCGTATAACCATTAGCGAAGTACATAGGAAGGCTCGACCTGTGTGTGTCTGTGTGTGTGTGTGTGTGTGTGTACTACACCCTTGATCGCCCCACACCCTTCACCCCCACACCCCCAACCTAAGCCCCTACCCCCGACGCCGTCGTGTCGCCTGGCCAGGAGGGCCTGGTGCGGTCCATTCCTTACCAGACCTTTGCTCTGACATTCAGCGCAGTGTGAATACGATATGCCTACCAATGTCCCACACCCCTCCCGGCCCCGGCCCCCGCCTCAGCTCCTCTCCCCCCCCCCGCCCCGCCGTCAGCCCGTCCGGACCTGCATCAGCTCCAACGCCATACGCAGCCGTTGCGACACAGCCCACCAGGTGCCCTGCGTCGATGGATCCGTACCACCCGCGCTGCCTCGGCCGCTGCTACTGCTGCTACTGCTGGTGGTGCTGCTACTGGTGCCGCTGGTGCTACTGCTGGAACCGCTGCTGGCTCGGGAAACGGAGTCAGCAACAGCAGTAGCAGCCCCGCCGGCCGTAATCTGAACCGCCTCCGGGGCTGAAGTGGAAGTTGGTGGCGACGAGGTCTGCTCCGCGTGTCGTACCGTCGTACCGTCGACGCCGTTCTCCCCGCTACTGCCGCCGGCACGGGTCGAGGCAGTAGCCGCGAGGACGTCAAGCGACAAACTGGCTGCCGTACCATCTACACCAGGGCCGGAAAGGTCACAGACGGGGGATTTCGGATATGGTACGACTAAACAAACACGGCACGTCGCACCACTATGGCGTCCATCACACGCTCTCCCCCCAGCATCCCCCCCGCCATGCTTGCACGGAAGCAACCTATGCCACATGTTGCTACAGCTCCCTCGTTCCTGCACCGACACCCTCGCTCCCGGCCCTCCCCTGTCCCCTCAGGTTCCTCTTACCCTGCCCTCCCCCCTGCTGCCCCTGCTGTGGCTCCTGCTTCGCCGCCTGCTGCTGCTGCTGCTGCTCCTTTGGCTGTAGCAGCTCCGGATCCACAAACAGCCGTACCAAGGCCGCCGCGTCCTCCTCCCTCGTGGACCAGTCGGGGAGGCCCACCACCGCATCAAACACCAGCGCCGGCGCCATAAGGCCCAGGCCCAGGGCCACGTCCGCCGTATCCCAGTGCAGGCCGCCAAAGGGATCGATGTGCGTAAAGGCCGCGATCAGTACGGCAACCGTGCCGTACAGGCCGCCGTACTCCGCCAGCAGCAGGATCCAGTACCGCAGCCGGAAGGACAGGCGGCCGTCGGGGCCGTCGTTGGGGCCGTTCGGTTGGGGTTTGTTGGGGTCCGGGGTGGGGCCACCCGGTCCATTGCGTCGGGATCCGGTAGGGCTGGGCCCGGGGCTGGGGTTGCTCGCGAATGCGATGGGGCTGGGGTGCGGCTGGGTGGGAGGCTGGGGTTGAGACTGCGGGTGGCCTGAGGGACCGGGGAGAGCAATGACTGCCTGCTGCGCGTTGGCTCGGGCTGCAGCGCTACCTGGTGTTCGCAGCAAGAGGCTCACAGGGGGAGAGGTGCTGGGCGGCTGATTCTGGACAAGGCGCTGCCAGGCGACGGCGTGAGGTGCCCGCCCCGGGCAGCGCAAGGGTCCTCTCTGTTGGGGCGGAGGGCACAAGCACACAGGGGATGAGCTCCAAGAGGGAACTTCACATAAAAATGAAGATGATCGGCATTATAAGCCACGCGCCCGTGAATGCGCAAGTGAGACTTTAGGGTGAGTGATACGCCACGTTGATGGGGCAGGAAGGTTCCATGCCAGGGCGATATTCATTTCAGACAATTGTTACTTACTTTCTTTCTAGAGCATCTCGTCTGTCTACCAAATTCGTTACTTTTTGCATACATTTGGTTCGCTGGGATGTTCTCGTCCGACCGGAATTATGATGGCAAACAGACGCAAGGTGCGTACAAGTTGGTTATTCCTATCTGAGACAGGGATGATGACAATGTAATTGGTGATTCAATTGATTGGAAGCCAGCAGGGACTTCGTATTTGTCATACAACAGTGCAGTACGCACACATTATTCGGAATCGCAGCGCAAAGTCCGGACGCGCAGCACGAACCTCACCGCGCACCTCTTCGGAGTCAAATCTCATTGCAGAATTAACAGTAGATTTGGGCCACTCCCGTGGTTCACAGGCCCACGGAAAGGGGCCTTTCATAACCAGCACGTACTCTGGCTTGTTGTATCGCAACGCCGTCGCTGCGCATTGAGCCTAAGCCGGCTTTGTCCTAGAGCCCGATCCGGTGCTGACTGTTCCGCATTGTTAACCAACTTTAAACGGAAAATATCATGCTGCGCCTCGCCACGCAAACCTTCGGTGGCGTAAGCAGTGGCGCGACTTCAAAACTAGATGTATTCCTCGGCAAGGGGCTGCGCTTTGTGTCCGCGACCTACGCAACGTCAGCAGCGGACCCGGTGTCGGGAAAGCTGCACATCTGCGTCGTCGGCTCTGGGCCAGCCGGCTTTTACACCGTTGACAGGGTGAGCTCGATGTCCACCGCAGCAAGTGCAACGGCGTCGTTGCAGTTGGTTGCGCCACCTGTCGCCGGGTCGAGTTACTCGAGTCTTGCCCGTACACGGCCTCCTCAACCTTGCGCGCTCTGCAAAGGAACCCGAACCCGAGCGTCCCCCTCCCCCCATTCACGCCCCTCCCAGCTCTTCACCATCACAGGTTCGCAGCTGCTCCTCGTCACAGCGCACAGTTGGTTGTCTTGTCCGAGCCACAGCGGACCCGCATGTACCCCGCTGGACCTGCGTGTCTCTACATGTCTCTCTAACGCTACCTACCGGATGATCCGTACCATGCCGTGCTCTCTCCCTGACGCTGCTCCTCCTGTATTGCCTGCGGCCACGTGGCCGGGCGCCCGCGGACACCCCACCGCATCCCCCTCCCGTGGCCCTCCCTCCCGTCGCAGCTGCTGAAGCGGTACGGCGACGGAGTCCACGTGTCCGTGCTGGTGAGGCGGACCCCCGACGGACCCCGACGGTGGAGGGCGGGGCACTGCCAGCTGCGGTTGGCGCTGCGCTGCACTGGGGCGAACACACCTCTTGATGCGGGTTTCTCTCATCAAAACACCTGTTGATGCGCGGATGGCTTTTGATGATGCCCGGATGCCGCCTCCGAGGCCAGTCCGCCGAGGGACGGAGGGGCCCCCCGCGGTTGCACGCGATAACCCCCTCTTGCGTGCACGGCAGCCTTCCCAGCCGCTTCCGGGGTGGTCGGGTCAGCAACCGACCCGGCAAGGACGTGCGCCCTGACTGAGGTCCTGACTGTACGGCTGCGTGTACGGCACCCCCCTCCTCCCCCCGCAGGACCGGTTGCCGACTCCATTCGGCCTGGTACGGTCCGGAGTGGCGCCTGACCACCAGGACACGAAGGTAGGTCGGCCGAGCACGTGTCCCAATTAACAACGGTCAACTAACAACGGTCTTAACGGTATCGCAGCGTCGGACTGTTGTGCTGTTGTTGCTGCTGTGGGGGCTTCCCGCGTTCCCGGTCCAGTGGCAATACCAGTGGTGGCTCCAGACCCCCGACGGCGGCCCCCTCCCTCTCCTCCCCGGACCCGAACCCGGACCGCCCCTCTCCCTGCCGCTCCCCGGGCCTCCCCCTCTGTTCTTTCTTCTCCCCGGCAGAACGTGACAAACCAGTTCAGCGCCGTGGCCGCCGACCCGCGGGTCAGTTTCCTGGGCAACGTGCTTGTGGGCCGAGATGTGGAGGTCAGCGAGCTGCGCGCGCTGCACCACGCGGTGAGTCCAGAGGGGTGTCCAGAGGGGTGTCCATGTGTCCATATGTGTGGGGGGGGAGGGGAGGGGGAATGAGTGGGTGGGCGGGGGACATATCCGTGTGGGGGGAGGCGCCCTCCGAGGAACATAACGACTCGCCCCGCTGGTAGGTATGGCTGTGGGTGTGGCGTGTGGGACCCCCTTTGACGATCCTCGGGTCGTGAACGCCTTTTGGGGGTGGCCGGGGCCCTGCAGGGCCGGCCAGAGGACAACCTCGGGCCATTGCTGGGGTTCGGGGGTCACCATCTGGGCCACCGCGCGCTGGTCATTGGGGGTTTGGGAATTGGGAGGGTTGGGAGCTGGGCGACAGCAGTAGAGCGGGTCCACTCCCGTGTGCAGCTCTCTGGGCACACACACGGGCGGCTCAGCTGTAGGGGCCAGGGATGGGGTCTGGGATGGCAAGAGGTTGACGGTGGGGGAGGCCCCCCGCACGCCACACCGTAACCCCTCTGTACGGTGTGAGTCCCCGAGTCGCTCCTTGGGGCTTCCATCTGCCCACGCCCCGCACCTCCCCTTCGCGTGCGTCCGTACATAACCTGCCGTACGTTCGTACACAGGTAGTCCTGGCGTACGGCGCGGAGAGCGACCGGCGGCTGGGCATCCCGGGGGAGGACGGCCCCGGCGTGCTGTCCGCCCGTGAGTTCGTGTGGTGGTATAACGGCCACCCGGACGCCCGCCACCTGCCCATCGATCTGTCCAAGGTACGGCAGGGCTGTACGGCAGGGCTGTACGGCAGGGCTGATGGGGGAGGGCGGCATGTAAGGCCCCAGCGGGTCGGAGCCAACATCCGGTGGTGGTGGCCGCCAAATGACCCAAGCGGTAGTAACATTCGGGAAATGAAAGCTACCCGGTCGCGGGCAAGATACAGCAGGCAAGAGACGGTACAACCGACCCCACAACCGGCCCCACAACCAGCAATGCAACAACCCGCCCGACAACCGTCCCTCCAGGTCCGGTCTGTGGCCATCTGCGGTATCGGCAATGTGGCTCTGGACTGCGCCCGGGCGCTGCTGGCCCCGCCCGCCCGCTACCGGCCCACCGACATGGCAGCGCACGCCCTGGCGCAGCTGCTGGGGGCCCCGGGCGGGGCGGGGCGGAGCAGAGTGCGGGAGGTGCACCTGGTGGCGAGGAGGGGGCCCGTGCAGGTGAGTGCGGTGAGGGGGCGGGGAGGAGGGGCAAGGGGAGGGGGAAGGGGAGGGGGAAGGGGAGGGGGAAGGGGAGGAGGGGTGATACAACACCACTACCACCATCACCAGGCCCATCTACCTCCCCAGGCCGCGCCCGCCCCCCTCCCCCATGAAATGCAAATGTGTTCAGGAAACAGCCATATGACCTGTATGTTGACTTGTAAATGTGGCGATGTGTATCGGTACGCGTATATTTAGCGAGAAGCCGCCCGAAGCAAACCTTGGAACCCTTCCTCCCCTCCCCTCTCCCCCCATCCCCCCCCCCAAAGGCGGCCTGCACCCCCAAGGAGCTGAAGGAGCTACTCACCGAGTGCAGCGTGTCGGCCCGTACGGCAGCAACCGACCAGCTCACGGTTTCGGAGGCGGACGCGGCGGAGATGAAGGCCACGCGGCTCAAGCGGCGGGTGTTTGAGCTGGTCTCCAAGGCGGTGGCGGACGCGGCGGCGCCGGCGGGGGCGGGGGCCGCGGACGAGGCAGCCCGACGCGATCTGTTCTTCCAGTTCTACCGCAAACCGGTGGAGGTGCTGCGCGGGGGCCCCGACGGGCACGTCACGGGTGGGTCGGTGAGCCCGTGGGTCGGTGAGCCCGTGGGTCGGTGGGTCGGTGGGTCGGTGGGTCGGTGGGTCGGTGGGTCGGTGGGTCGGTGGGTCGGTGGGTCGGTGGGTCGGTGGGTCGGTGGGTCGGTGGGTCGGTGGGTCGGTGGGCCGATGGGTCGGTGGGTCGTTAGGAGCAAACACACGGAATTACGAAGCGGCGCCGATGGTTGGTGCGATTACCTCCCCCTTACCCGTCCGGTGTAACGATTCGGTCGTGCCCCTCCGTCAGCTGTTCCTTCCTCATTCGGTCCTACGCCACAGTCAGGAGTCCCTGCCTCATCAAGGGGTTCAAATTCAGATTCAGTTCCGTTCGGTCGCGCCGCGCCGCGCGCCCTTCCCGCCCGTGTCGTCCGTTCCGTCGCCCACAGGTCTGCGAGTGGAGCGCACTGTCGTCCAGTCCGCCGCCCCCGGCGCCGCGGCCGTGGCGGTGGGCAGCGGCGAGTACGACACCATCGACTGCCAGCTGATCCTGAAGAGCATCGGCTACAAGGCCCTGCCGCAGCATGTGGGTGGATGGCGCGGTGGTGGTGGGGGGCCGGCGGGCTGGTTGCTGGGTGGTTGATCGGTTGGTTAGTTGGTTGGGTGGGTGGTTGGGTGGGTGGTTGGGTGGTTGGTTGGGGCGTCGCGGTCAGAAAAACCTCAACCTCATATACCGTATGGGAGTCTGGGACTGGAGCTGGGAAAGGGGGGCCCGTTCGGGTGACTCACTAACAGCCAGCCTTCGGAGCTGTGTGGCAGGTAAACAACAACCCAGCTGTGTGGCAGCCGGGGCGGACCGGTGGTGACTCAAGGGAGGGCCGGGGGCGCATCCGGACTCGTCGTCCCACAGGAAGTGCCATACTGACCCCTCCGCCCTACCACCCTCACGTCAGTTCAGTCCGGGTTTGCCTGCCAATTTCTTTTTACCCCAGCCACCCACAAGCCCCGCGCCCGGGCGCGCCCCGTACACCCCCCCCCTCGCGCTCCCTCATGGCCGGCCACTCACGTCGTGTCGTACCTCGTGACGGCGGACTGCCGTACATCGCAACACGGACCCGCCAGAACGTGCCGTTCGACAGCCAGCGCGGAGTCATACCCAACCTGGAGGGCCGGGTCATCCAGCAGGTGCGTGGTACGGCACGACTTGTACGGCAGTACGGTAGTCCGTCGAGCGTTCGCACGGATGCGGTGCCGTACTCGACGCCCAAACCCTAGCGAGCCGCAGTGGGCTACCCCGGTCGCACACGATACGAGGAGGGCCCTCCCGTGTTCGGGGGGAAGGGGAGGGCTGTGCGCTGCCTCGGTCAAGGGATGGAATGTACTGTAGTACGGCATGTCGTAGAGCGGTTGGTTGGGGGCTTAATGGCGACAAGCAAGTCCTGGACGAAGAAAGGTCCTCACACGAACCCCACGGTTCCTTTGGAGAATTGTCAAGGAAGGGGGCTAGGGGGGAGGGGGAAGACGCGCGCGTCGGATGGTCGCGAAGGATCCTGATGGGCTTCCTCCTGATGAGACCCAAACCCTAGACCCCCGTCCCCAGCCGCTCTCCGAACTCCCTATTCACCAATCAACCACTTCCCCAGTAACCGCTTTCTTAGTACCGCAACCGCTGCCCTAGCAAACTCACATGCTCCTTTCTCGTCCACCCCTTCCCTCCCTCCCCGCCCCTCTTCACGCCCCATCTCTGCCACCCTCGGTTGCACTGCCGCAGTCCAAGCCCAACGGCAACGACGCCAAGGGCTCCTCGCCGGCCGCCGCCGCCGCCGCCAGCGGTCGCAACGGTCACACCAACGGTAACGGTAACGGTAACGGTACCGACCTGGGCCTGTACGTGGTGGGGTGGCTGAAGCGCGGCCCAACGGGCATCATCGGGACGAACCTGGTGGACGCGGACGAGACGGCGGCCAGTGTGGTGGCTGACACCGACGCGCTGCGGGCCGCCGCGGAGCTGTCCCATGGGTCATCGGGCCCGCCGGGCCTCGCGGGCCTGTCGGCGCTGCTGCGACAGCGCGGAGTGCGGGTGGTGGACTGGCGGCGGTGGCGGCTGTTGGACGAGCACGAGGTGTCGGTCGGGAAGGCGGAGGGGCGGGTGCGGGAGAAGGTGACGGAGGTGCGGGACATGATGAGGGTGTGCGGCTACGATGTCGAGTGATGGACGGACGGGCGGGCGGACGGACGGACGGACGGACGGATCGATTGCGCCTTGGGTACGACGATGTACGACGATGTATTGATGGACCCATGGGTCTCGACGGCCGAATCAGCCAAATGTACGAAGAAGGATCGGTAGACCCAAGGGTCGCTAGGGTTTATCCGACAGCATCTGAATGAGTTGCGGGAGACGCGGCGGCGCGGGGCGGACGGCGGCGGCGGTGGCCAACGTTGGTTGCCTGATCCGCCGTCGTGGAGTGAATGGCGGAGAGGCGGACATGACGAAACGGTATACGGCATATCTATATCCATATAGGGGGGCGTGCCCCGAACTGAATGTTATAAGTAGGCTGGCTCTGCGGCTGCCTTTTGGAATCCCAATCCTTTACTGCCAGACGCCCCTGATGCTGCGGACGGTGGAGTTGTGTGGACGGCGGGTCGTTTGCGGGCGGTTGGTTGGGTGCGTGTGCTGGGGTGCAGTTAGAGACTGAGGACTGCAAGCATGCCTCGGAGGGCCCTCCGGTGGAGGCTGGTGCCACGCAGGTGAGGAACGCAGCGCCCCTGACGCCGCGAAGGAGGCGCATCGCTGCCTCTGTGTGCGGTGTGTAAAAGAAAACTGAATGGGCGGGGTGTGTGTGTGTGTGTATGTGTGTGTGGTACTGTGGTTTCGGCCGGGTGTGAACGTGTGATGGGATACACTGTACTGTTGATAGGGTACGAGTGCGCGCATGTGCACGTGCACACACCAGGGCGTCGGTTTGTAGGGCCGGGTGAGGGCACATGTGTGCAGCAGCCCTCGAAAGGTGGAAGCGCTACCGGTGGGGTGTTCACAGGTACATGGGGTTCGTGGACGGACGGCTCCGTCCAGGACGGACCCTGCGGACGGACCCACTTTGCTTTTTTTCCCGGGCGGTCCCGCCCTGGGGTGGTATACATGACCTGGGTGACGACTGGCAGTGGTGGGGCTGGTGGTGGTGACGACAGGATGGGGCTGACTGACTCGCGCGCACCGTGTGCCTGCGTGGCAGCACGTGCACTAGGCACATCCCAGGACGGGCCCTACATTGCCTCGCACCGACGGGATCAGGGAACACAGCCATTCGATTCGGGAAAAAACCTCGTCTCAGGGGCCAGACGGGCAACCTCTCCGAACGTCGGGGTCGAGACATGCCTGCTTACTGCTGCGCGCAATCCCTCGTTGGCCCCAAGCTATTGGAGCCGACCATTACATCTTGGCCACTGCTGCCGCCTCGACAGTACGGTACTGCTGTACGACGCAAAGGCTTACCGGATGGCTGGGAACCCATTTGGGCTCCTTATAACGTGAGCGTCTGTACGGCTCTTTGCTGTACCAGCTTACAACTGCGACAAGACAGGCACGGGTTACACACACGCGCACAGGCCATGACACCCGGCCAACTCCGGGCGAACAAGTCCGCGGACGGCCAAGTCCGCGGACGAACCGCGAGCCTGCCGAACTTTCCCAGAGCCCAGACCGAGCTGCAACTCCGACGCCAGCCGCCCACTGCAGCCCCCGGCCCCCCCGAGAAACACGGAGAGGCTCCCGACCCGACGATTTGAGCACTCCCGAAGTAAGGGGCCCACGCCCGTGGATCAATCTTCCAGAGGCCCACCCCTCCAGTGGCCTAACCCTACGCCTCCTCCGACCCGCGTCCTCACGCGTCCTACCTACGTCCTCCCGCCCGCCAGCTCTGCGGAGCGTGCAACGGTGCACAGACTGCAGCGAAGCGACACGAGGCCCGCCTGCTGTGCCGCTGCCATAGAACAGGCCGGTCGGACAGCCGTTGCGCACCCTCCCTCCCTCCCCTCCTCCCTCCCTCCCTGGACCGGAGCGGCAGCGACGAGGCGCTGAGCATGTGCCGCGAGCCCCTCCCGGCGGGCTGCGACCCAACCTCCACCTAGAGAGGGCTCCTGTTCCACTCGTTCACACACACGCCTGGACGCAAGCCTGGCTAAGCAAGCGCATCTACTAAGCACACAATCCACAGTGTGGGCCTATTTCCTTAACACACAAAAATGCGCATCGTCACAAACACAGACGTCTTACCTAGATAGCACGCGCACACGCACAGCTGCAGGCGTCGTCACCACTACTACGCCGCCGCCGCCACCTGTAACGGACGGGACGCGAACACCACACAGGGCGGCGGCAACCGCACACACGAAACAACACGGACGCGGATGCGGATGCGAACAAAAGCAGCAGCGCGAAACCCCCTGCCTGCCTGCGTGCCTGCCTGCCCACCTGCCGGCTTTGCCAACGCGCTCCGGCCGCCGCAACGGAGCACGTGAACCGCACCGAGACACGGCCGCCGCAGGGAAAGAATGGAAAGATGATCGATACTGTCCGGAACCTTCCCGGTCGGGAACCCTCTCCATGCGCCGCCACCACACGTCGGTCCATCAAAAAACCCACAGACGCAGACAACCTGGTGACAGGCCTGTGCGGTGCTGCCTTCTGGAGGCGTCATCGCGGCCCGGCCCCGGCGGGGCCACACGCGTCAGAAGGTGCCCACGGCACCGGTTGCTGTTATCATGTTGCTGCTGCTGCTGACATCGCAGGGGATGCGCGCCACATTCATATCCTGGGTAGCGCACCACACCTGACAAGCTCTCCAACCCCCCTTAAACAACCAACCTCACATGCGATACGCAGTTGTTTGCTGGTCCACAAAGTCGCGGCAGAGGCCACAGACACCGCAAAATAACAAAAGAAGAATGAGAGTGAGAGGGGCTGTTGATGCAAACGTCTTGGGTGCATACACGAAGGCGCGGGGTCGGCTCGCACTCCCCGCTCCCCCGGGGGCCTGCAGAGATCCCGGCGATGCGATGCGGCGCTTCTGTCGACAAGCAGGCCAATGGCGAATGGGGATCAAACGACACCCAACAACACCACTCGGGTTGGCAGTGGTCTCTCTGGCACACGGCCCCCCACACAACTGCACGCATACACACACAGCACTATATTGCACACACGCACTCATGCACGCACACGCAAACACACTGTTGGTCATTACACGCACATACACACGAACTTTGGCTCTCTCCATTGCACTCCTCGGGAGACACGAACCCGGAGCCATCACACACGCACACACACCAACCGACAGAAGCACAGTTACCATGCGGGCAGGCGCTCTCAACATGTCAGTTGGTCGCGACATACGCTGCAAAACACGGCACAGCTGACACGGCAGACTAGCTGACACGACAGAGCTGACACGGTACAACGTGCAGACGCTCCCGCTCGGATGATTGTACTGCACTCGGTGATTGCGGTTCGTACAGTGCACGACCAAAGTCGTTCAATGGCCCCCGCACGGCCTGGTGGTACAAAACCGACGACGACGGCTATGACGACTGAACGGCGTTGGTGACCCCCACACAGCACCCCGGCATGGCTGACGTCCCCCACGGGTCCTTGAAAGCCACAGGTTGCACGGTTGAGGCGGCAGCCCCCAACCAACAAACCACACACCACACCACACCACCACCGGCACAGCTGCGCACAGTCCCACGTCAAGAGTCGGACAACCAAGGACGCTCTGGCGCCCTCCCGCTCGACCAAGAAGGTGTCCCTCAGGGGAGACAACACCCTGTTGAGAACACCGACCGCATCGGCCCAACGGCAGCAACGTCCTCCACCCAAGAGAACGTCCGGTTGCCAACGGCTACTTGAGCGCACGACACGACACGTCACCGTCTCGCGAGGTGAGGTCACTGTACATCAGGTGTGTGCCAACACCAGAGACCCTCCCTTCCCTCCGGGGTCGCGCTGCCGTGCTAAGCACACAGCGAGGCAGGAGGACAAGGCGGGACGCCTCGCCTCGCCTCAGGCCTCGTGCCTTGTCCATCCAAGACCCCATCCAAGACCATGAGAGCAGCACCGACCTCCATCACCTCAATACGATGGTGTCCAACCGCGAATCGACATCGCACCGAAGCGCCTCGGCGGCAACCCCCCGCCCTGACCCACAAACCGTCCTCCGGTCCCTCTTCCCGTACGACCTCCAGGAGATCGCCTCCAGGAGATCCCAGGAGATCGCCCGTGAGGTGTCCGTCGCACTGTACCATGTGGACATCCAGCGTCCTGGCGTCACGCCTCAGACTTCGCCATCTGCCGCTTGCGGCCCCGCCATCCGCATCCTGCCCCGCACCACGTGGGTAAGCACCGCTTCAGCTGCGGCGCACGCGCAACAAACGCCGCCACGGCTGGCCGGACACTGCCCAGCCCGAGTGGGACACCCCCATGCGTCCTCACTCCACCTGTTGGTCCACCCACCTACCCACCCACCCGCGCGCGGTAAGGCCCGCAGCGGGTGTTCAAAAGAAACAGCCCAGACACACCCAGCCCATGCAGCGGGTGGCGTCCGCGTCTCCGAAGGAAGGAACCGCCAACACCGCCACCGCCACCCTCGCCGCCTCTGCGCCGCCCTGACCCGCCGCCCCTATGAGCCACGCGCCACCAGTTCCACCGACACGCCCCACGGCCACCAGCGCGACGCGTCCACCAGCCACCGCGCGAAAACACCAGACACCGCGATGCCGGCCACGCGCCACGTCACGCCTCCGAAACCGCCGTGCACGTGCACACCCACACGGGCGGGTCAGCTGCGGCCACCAACGTTCCCGACGCGCAGGAAGACCACCGCATAAGACCTCTGCGAAGCCCACCATGGGAGGCAGGGCTCGGAATCCAGATGGCCCAGATGGACCCTGGACGCACTGGCGTGGGCAGCACCCCCTGGATCTCGACGAGGGCACTCCAAAGGCGCATCCAGCCGACGGTTCGTTCATCCCTCCCATTGCAACAGTGCATTCCTCCTGTTTCAAACATCCCTTCCTCCTATTTCAAACATTCCTTCATTTTGCAACAGAGGAGCCGCCGGGACCAGCACAGCGTCGGCACCTCCCGTGTCAGTCGCACCGCATCGCGACCCAGATGGAAGGAAGGATGGATGGATGGATGCCCACACAAAAGAGCGGGCGGCCCGCTCAGTATCTCCGCAGCCGGCTGCTGCGCGGGCGGGGCCGCGCCGCCGCCTCCTCCTCCGAAGTGTCCTCCTCGGACGCGTCCCCGCCCGCGGTCTGGTCGTTGTTGCTGTTGCTGCGTTGGGGGTCGCTGCGGTGCGGATTGCCGCCAGGACCGTCCCAGTCGGGCTGCATGCCGCCGCTGCCGCCGCCACCGCCGCCACCGCCGCCTGCACCGACGCAAAAAACAGACAGGAAGCCACAGCCAACGTCGCCGTCAGGTCTCGATGACCGGGCGTGGGCATCAAGGGTGCGATAGCGGGGCCGCGCAGTGTTGCAATGTTGCGTTCCGGAAGATACCGAACAGCATGTCCGGTCGATGGGGGTGTGGGGCCGACGGCGGCGCCCGAACCTTGCAAGGGCCGCAAGGCGTCTCAGCGCGCACCGCCAGTCAGCCAGACAGACAGGCAGGCAGAGAGCGACGTTGCCCATGCTGGGGGACGGAGTGCAAGAGATGTTGGGCCTTGGTACGCCATCCCATACATGCGCCGCCCCCAGGCGCGGCTGGGCTGGGGAGCCCGACAGGGAGACACGTCTCTCAGCGCGGGTGGGCGCATCCCGGGTGAGGCCGCGCGCGCAACGAGACACGGGCTCACCGCCGCCGCCGCCTCCACCGCCGCCTCCGAAATTGTCGCCTCCGTAGGACGTGATGAAAAAGTACAGGCCCAGAACAAACAGGTTCGGAGCCACGTTACGCGCTGTCCGCTCCCAGCCCCAGCCGTCGCCTCCACCACCGCCTCCTCCACCCTGCAGAAGATTTTTAAACCATGAGGCATGAAGTTTTGGCGTGGCCGATATTGCCCGCCCGAGACGGCGCGGGCGCGCCAATTCAGTTCAGCCACTTACGTTGCTGTCTATCGGGGGCAAATTTGGAGGCCCGCTAAGCCGCCGTTTCGTTGCTGTATTGCCAGACTGCGCCTGGCCCGCCACAATTGTAAGGCGTCTCCGGGGCAGGACTCCAATCTGCACCACGGCCAGAGAAACAGTTATGGAAACTAGATGCAAAGCGCGCACACACGAAGAATCACCACGTTGCAGTGATTGACGGCATCCTAGGACAAGATACGGTCCAGGCAACGGAGGTTTGCAGAAAGCCCGGCCGCACCAGAAGACGTGGCGCCGCAGAAGGTTTTTGCTTGACCGCGGCATGGCATTCCCGACATCTGAGGCCTGCCAAAGTTGCCATGCTGATATCAAATCCAATCGCTTTCCCTGATGCGTGATGCCTTTCTCAAAAACAGGAAAAATAATGACGGGGACCTCGTTCTAAAGATTTAAGGCTGCAAAGTTGTGAAGTACAATCATGTATGTTTGAAGTTGCTCGATTACATTACAAAACGCTAAGGTCGGTCCATTCATGCGGACTAGGACGAGCAACGACCCGGGCACGGCAAACTTGGCGTACAAACTCAAATAGCATGAACTATTGAATAATTCAATTAAGCATGAAATAACTACATCAACAAGCAGCCGCAGAAGCTAGTCCAGTTGCACTTTCTGCTGCACTTCGCGAGCACTTGGTGTCGCGCGCGTGTATAGCCGCGACCTCTACGGTCACTCTTTGTCCAGATCATTATATATTCCTTGGCCGTAGCTATCACTATCAGCTGTCAAGAATTGCTGAACTCGTCCCCGCCAGACGGCCACGGCCGCCGTACAGTCGCAGCAGAAAGATCGATTTAAATCGTCGCGGCGACCCTGCAACGCACCTTTCAACTTTGGACGAAAAACGAGGATGTTTGCAGACAGTCACGTCGTTCAATTAGTCGTCTGCTTTGTCATCTGCGTGGGGTTGCTTGTATGTGGTGCGATCGTGTAGGGTTTGGATCGCGGGTTTGGATGGCATCATCGACGTAAGCATGTGCAGTAGTAGAGTAACCCGATCGCCGTGGCCGCACCTTGTCGGGCAGGATGCCAGCAACCACGCACGGGGCGGCTGGACCCGTGTGCAGCCGACGTATGACATGTACGATGGCAGCAAATAAAGGAACATCAGGTATAGGATGCATGGACAGGAATGCATGTACGTAATAGCCTGTGCGCAGCGTAACCTGCACGCCTTATACGCAGCAACCCAGCGGAATGAGCCCAAGCAAACTAACCGTGGCCGCATCCCAATAATTACAATAACGAATCAATCCTGTCCTACCCTGCGTGCTGCTCTATATACCCTGCTCGCGCACACACGCCGCGGACGCCGATGGTCCTTATTACTTGGCTGGCGGAGCGAGCGAGCCCAACCTGCAGCGATCTCCCATCTACCTAACAGTCAAGATTTGGGCTGGCGGCGAGTGGGGATACAGCAGGTAGGTTCGGCAACAAGCAAGCAATAAGAAAGAATGTGCGCACATACACATCTGCGGCCTCCTCCTGCCTGTCTATCTACAGTATCTCAGGTTGTGCAGCACGCAGCAGGTCGTCACCCGCATCAGCGCCCGCCGGCTCCCGACGGACGGCACCTGCTGGCAGTGCATGCATCGATCCCGCCTCTACGAATGGCCTGCCTGCGAGATGGATGGGCATGGGCTGGATGGGCGGGGCCTGCGCGGGCTTGCGCGTGCGTGCTTGTGTGCTTGCGTGATAGGGCGTGATGACACGACAGACGTATGTACAATCAAGACGTGATGACGGACGGAGCTGCAAGGAGGTGGCCGTGCGTCCACCGACTGTCGCCACGATTCGTTCGTTAGTCCTGTCGTCTGCAGCTCCTGTGCGAGCGAGTCATATCACGACGACCCCTGCTTGCGTGGCCGCCGTCGTCTTATATATTGGATGTCTGCCCTAAGCAACAAACGCAGTTCGGCGCGCGCGAGGGAGGGAGGGAGTCCGGTGTGTTTGTGGACGCAAACGCAGACGACGCAGACGACGGAGGCAGCAGGTGCCTGCGTGCCTTCTTTGCTTGAACAACCCCTACCAAGGAATGCGCACCCATGCATCCTCCATCACCCGCGGGTACCGCGGGGGGGGGGAGATGTCATGCAGCCATACCGGCCAACACACCATGTTGCCAGCGCGCCAGGATTGCCTCTCCGTCGCTCCTGGAAACCGACCGCGCCAGACCCGCCGAATCACATAATGCATGGCCGGGAGGGAGCCGGGATTCGAATGAACCGCGGATCTCTGGACGGACAGACCAATAAATGCCAGCGGTGTCTTCCCCCCCGTAGTAACGTTCCACACGCACGTGTTGACGAGGCGGGAAAGAAGGACGAAGCTTCATTATTCAGAATAATATTAAATCCTTCCGCATCCGGTCGAGCCAGCAGGCTGGCGGCGCCGGACAGAAACCATTCGATCTATCGTCGCCTCGCCAGTTGTATGTTGCCCGCCCGCCCGCCCGCTCGAGATTGTAACAATGCCCACCTGTGCCTAGCTACGCACGCAGCACGACGACGCAGCTAGCTAGATAGCTAGCGCAGCGATGAGGCTTCGTTCGGTGTATCGTTCGATGTAAGCTTTTCACTCATTAATTTAACTATACATATTCATAAAAATAATATAATTATGTAACGATTTATTTGTTTTCTGGGTGTCTCGTTGTGCCATGCATTATTATCATCACATTGCGACGACTGCTGCTGCGGGCGAGAGAGGGTGCGGGCACGGCAGGTACATGCACGCAACAACGCGAGTAAATATGCATTCAATATCAATCATGCTGTTTATGTTCGTAATGAAAACGTAACGCACGGAATATGTCAGCAGAGATTTGTAGCGAACGACTCGCTCGCCATCGATCGTGCATGGTTTTAGTTGAACCCATTACATGCAACTACTGAAGCATGTGTAAAATAAATTTTGTGATGATGCCGACGTGACGAGGTGGGGGGTCAACCGGCCAGCCGGTCGTGAGCATGCTCACGAATTAATACCAGCCGGCCGGTCGTGAGCATGCCCCGATGGCGGACCTAAAGGCATGGAACGTTATCATTTGACGCGATGTACGTACCGTTTAGATGCAAGAGCATGGCGGTTTGCGTGCGGAGCAGGCACTCAACTCCCTGGGCGGAGCCTGATGAGCATGCTCACGACCGCGGAGCGTTGGCAGCTTCCATGTGCTCTGGGAGGGCCCCGATGGTGGACCTCAAGGCATGGACGGAACGTTATAATTTCAAACAATGTACCGTTTAGATGCAAGAGCATGGCGGTTTGCGTGCGGAGCAGAGAGCCGAGGTGTGAGCATGCTCACGACCGGCCGACCGGTATTAATTCGTGAGCATGGTGGGAAAGGCAAACACGGTGGATGTTACCCTGTCATGGATGCCTGTGCAGACGCAGCCAGCCCCGAATACTCCGCAGGAACCCGGCTGCCTGCCTGGCTGTTACCGAACACACCAGCGGAAGGCCGGAAAAAGATGCGACCCGATGTACTCATCATTCCCACGCTATCACTAGCAGCCACTGAACGCACCGACCGCTACACTGGACCAAGAAATCGCGCAAAGCACACCGTCTTTATCCTGGAAGTAGGGTACACCGTTGACCTCAGACAGGAGGAGAAAAACGCGCACAAAGGAGAGCAGCACGAACTCCTCGCAGAACACCTTCACGCCAGTGGGTGGCAGGTCCGCTACACTGCAACAGAAGCCATTACCCTTGGGGTCGGTGGAACCATTCGCTCAGACCTCAAACCCTTACTGCTGGTTGAACTTGGATGGCAGCACACCTGACAGAGCGACACAATGCTGCGCCCGCCTACACGACCACGCCGTCCGCAGCCTAAACGACATTGTAAAACGCAGACGGGTACTGGAGCGAATTCCCGTACCCCCACAACCCGCCAATGAACGCACCGGGGTGGGCTAACAGGGAACTCTTTGACTCAGGGCCGGTGACGGCGGCGCATAGATAGGCTCTGATGAGCCTCATCGTCTCTGTCCCCTTAACACACGCCAGAGTGTTGCCCGGCGCAATATTATTATTATCATTATCGTGAGCATGCTCATGACCGGCTGGCCGGTTGACCCCCTACGTCAGCGCCTGAAGTCCAACCGCTCGCACGCGACCACCGCCCGCCGTAATAATAATCATAATAATAATAATAGTACGCCGGCCGAAGCCTGGCGTGTATTAAGGGGGTGGGGGACTGAGGGGTGGCGTAGTCACCCCTGTATGCCCGCACCACCGCCCGCCGTATATATATCCGTCATCATCGGACCGCCGCACGTACACAACACACGCACAGAGAACGCTGTCCAATAATTTTATTTAACATCCAAGAAGCATACTGCTTATTCTCTACATGAATAGTTTTTGATGGTAATCCATGCGGTTTCATCTTGGCAGTGCCCGCGCGCCGGCGTATGTAGCTCAGTTAACTGCCTGACTGGAAATTTCATTTATTAAATCTTGTACGTACATGCCATAATCGAAGCACGCACAGTTTATGTAAAACAATGTTGTGAATTTTAAAACTTTTTAACAGCCTATTCGTCAGACACGCATATCCCTTACGTATATGCATGTCCGACGAATAGGCTGCAAATATATTTTACATAGAACTGAAGACGAACCGCACATACGTGCTCACCGCCGCCCTCCATAAATGGATATCGATTGATCCGCACAAACCACAAACAGCACGCAAACCGCTATTAACAAAATCCAGGATATAGTCCTTCATACGTATGGTTTCGAATTGCAGTGGCCGCCATACATACTTCCGCGAAACGTGCGTAATAATGAGCAACTGTATGTACAAACAGTACGTACTAACCTTCAGCCAAACCTTGCCCAAACATGGCCCCCCACGCACGACACATAAAGGGCTGCCCCATTCTGCTTATAATCAGCCTTTCATTGACCTAGGTGGCTGATTCACGTGCGCAGCATCGATTGTCGACAGTTACGACAGTGCGTTTCGTCTGCGTAGTCTGCGCGTGCGCTGCGTGCTGCTGCTGACGACGTCAATCGTTGTAGACTTCAAATTCCTATTCATCAATTGAAGTGAAGCGACATGGCCGCACGGCCCACCCGTCGTCGGTCCTGCTCTGCATCAAGGATGCTGTCTATTTTCTTCCTTGTCCTAATGATACCAATCCTGCTCATGATGAATGCCGTGCGTGGCCACGCCACCGCCGTGCAAAGTGACAAGCCCGGGGTGGTGACCGGTTCCATCTTCCGAGTGGGATCCACCACGAGAGACAGAACCCCGCCGGCGGCGGAGTCCGATGAACTTCACTACCTGCATGAGTACGGCGGAAACCGTACGATTTATCCCATAACCTTCTGCGACGAAGTGCCGAAGGAGCTGATCCCCGCCGACACCCTGTTGCATGTGTCGTACGAACGGATTGTGGACGGTGTCATGTACTCGTGCACGACACCCACACCGGCCACTGAGGAGGAGTTGGGCCACGGCGGCGACCTGCAGCCAAACCGGCGGCGGGCGCTGCTGGGCGAATCCATGACCACGCCGACCCAGCCTCGCATCTTTTTCTACGTCGCCTCCGTGTGCGACCGGCCAGCGGCGATGACAACTGAGGTAATAAGGGATTCTTATAACATGCATGCTTGTATGAAAACGAACTTCACTTTATGAAACCTATCTATTGGTATTGCACTCTAATGTTACCGTTACAGATCAGGCAGATGTCCTCAGGACGACATCTCAACCCAGCCAGTGACATCTCAGTAATCTCAGTATACAACTCCAGGATCGATATACCCTACAACGAGCTGGGCGGTCGTACCGGATCTAAGTAGTGGTCAACGAATTACGTAGTTACCGTACTGACGCTAATTATTTGCGAATAAAAAATAATTGATGGGGACCTCGCAAAAGCGCGAAACAAAGCAAAGCGCGAAACAAGACTTTTAAGGACATCTCGCAAATAATTGCCCCCCGAGCCTCGCAAACATTTCTCGCAAACCTTAATAATTATATAAGTCGTGGCATGGTGGCCGCCGCGGAATGGGGACCGCCGGGCTGTGGAGGATGTGACATACAGGTCGGGGTAGGCGGCAAGGAGAGGCGGTGCACCGATGGGGGATGGCCCGTCTCAGCCGGCACCGACGGGGCCGCGGCAGGGGAAAGGAAGGGCGGCACAGGAAGAGGGTGAGAGGGCGCGCGGGCCACTGCACGGGGCGAGGCTGCTGCGTGCTTCACTGACGCTGGACTGAACGATAGATGCGAGTTCGCAAACGTTTGTTTAAGGCGCTCGAGGTCGCAAACTTTAAACGTTTCTGGAAAACTCCGACAAATGCCTCGCAGATAATTGGCGTCGAAAATATGAAAAAACTATTTATTTTTTCGGGCCTCGCAAATAATAAGCGTCAGTACGGTATGGCATCTCGCGTACACAAGTCGAGCCCCTATTGCTAGCAAGCCGGGCCCGTCAAGCAAACCACACGGCAAGGAGAAATGTCGCGCGGCTCGGTGCGTCCATAAGTCTGTCTATCTGTAACTAACACGGCGCGGCCAAAGGCTTTTCGAGATGCGGTGCGGGGTCATTCAACTGTAGGGTCTTTTACTGCAACCCAGCGTTTCACTATCCGTCTTCTGCTGCCCACTGCAACCGCTCGTCTCAAAGTTTGACTCGAGCCTGGCGGAGCTCACGCACGCACGCAAGCGAACAAGCATGCTTGCGCACATATATATTGCACACACATTTTTGTATATATGTATATATTTTTATAGTATATATACTATTGTATAGTTGGAAACGCGTTTCCCGGGGTTTTATATTCCGTGGGTTTTTAATAATATAACGCAATACTAATAATAATAACAGCCCCCGCCCGACTACGTAAAAAAACTAATCAGAGATGCAGAAAGGAAGGATGTGCATGAAATTGAGGCCGTGCAGGCACAGTGAGACAGGTACACATACATGAGAAGGAGGCTCTGCCGGCATGGTGAGGCAGCTACACTAGCTATCATCATGCATGGCAGCTTGCAATTCATCGTTGTGGTGCCCGCCGGAAGCCGCTGCCGATATCTCCACCTCGCCTTCGCTTTCGTATACCTATTTGCCCGCGTGTACCACCGTACGGTCCCTCAGGCCCTGCCCGTCAGGCCGCCCACTATCGCAGGCAACGCCGACCTTTCGGGCCCCAGCGCAAATGTTATATTGTTATTCCCAATTAATTTTTACGCATGGCCCCTCACGCAGCGTGGTCCAGTCCGCCGTCGGTTAGAACCGAACGGTCGTACGCAGAACCCATCGCAATGCGGGGACCAGCAAATACAAATACAAAGATAATTATTAGATAAGGCAGAGGGAACAGTCATCAGCGTGCGAAAGCGCGACACCGGGATTCCGTCTACTGCCATGACTCAGCAAGTTATGCCAACTCGTCCAAAAATGGCCAACTGATACAAATTCAATACAAAGTCAATATGCAAACGGTGGCAAAGTAATTACGTCTGCTGTAACGCTGGGTTACAGTATAAGTCCCTAACAATGACCCTGCACAGCATCTCGAGAAGCCTTTGGCCGCGCTGTGTTACATCTGCCCTCGATATCGCCCTCGATATCGCGTGACACGGACTGGGATGCCACAGACCATAGAACGCTGCGCCAAAGAGCTGTATTACACAGCACAACGTGGCCTTTCTTAGCAGTGGTTAATGATGTGCTATTATGTTATGTGCACGCACATGCATGTCGCAGCGAACGGGAAGCGAGCGCGCGGTGTTCGCGAGCGCGGTTTTGCTTTGCTCGCAAGAGGAAAAGTAGTAGTGTTCGTGACAGGCAGGGAAACAATGATGGTTGTTTAGCTAGGCCGTCATACAAATCGAATAGCCGTCAGAATGAACAGCAGTCACTACTACTCCAGGCTGATGGTTTCCGCGTACATGTACAATCATCTCGCACAATGTGTGGCTGAGAAGTCATGTACGACTGGAAATAGTATCTCGTCAATATGACATATTATAATAAATATAATATAATATAATATAATATAATATAATATAATATAATAATATAATATATTATATTATATTATATTATATTATATTATATTATATTATATTATATTACATTACATTACATTATATTATATTATATTATATTATATTATATTATATTATATTATATTATATTATATTATATTATATTATATTATATTATATTATATTATATTATATTATATTATATTATATTATATTATATTATATTATATTATATTATATTATATTATATTATGCAGCAGCTCCCACAATATATTTGCGCGGGGTCCGCTGTAACATCCTTAATAATAATAATTGCATACATCAAGGCAGCATGAGCGAGCATGAGGGCCCCGCTTGTGTTTGTACTACGTTCTGCTGCCTGCCACTGCCTACACTGCCCAATACCTACCCCTTGCAGCGTGCGTACAACCTCCTTATGACCGGTGTCGACGTCTTTTGGGGCGAACGCTCACTGGCTGGCTACTATAACACCTGCAGCTACGGTCGGGTGTCACTGCTGTCTTCAAATGTCAAGATCCTGGGCCCGGTGCAGATCCCCTGCAACGGCACAGTACCGGTGAACGGCGGCACGTCCACCCTCAGCACGGGCCTTAATTTCACGACCGCGACCTGCAACAATGAAAACGTTTTCAGGTGGCATTTGTGGCTGGATGCGTGGGCAAAATCGAAATACAACGTGGATTCGGCCGATTATCATCACCGCGTTCTACTGCTACCGGAGTGGTTCGCTGAACGCACCCAAGGTCAGCCATGCATGACGACTGACATGCATGCAGCCGGAGCTCATGGCACGGCGGATGGAACCAAAATGCATGCCTGCATATATACGTAGTACGTACTTCGTTGGCTTCCTCCATGCAGGAAGCGAATCACGCACTCATCTATCTGTATGTATGTACAGACTTGCACTAACTGCTTGCTACGATGGATTGTACGAACGCAATTTTTGTACCAGACGGCTTCGTTTCTTCGCATACTTTTTATCCCTGATGATTGTATTGCAACCAGCTCCTGCTGCAGCAAGTTCGATCCCACACCGATCGACGTTGTTAATTACTGCCCCAACCAGGCTGCGGCTGGGCTGGTATGGGTACCCTAGGTCGCTGGTCCCTGGTGACCACACCGCGCAACAACTGGGGCTCCGCCCTAGTCTGGTGGTCCGGTGGCAATGCTAAAATGGACGACATTGAAATCCTGCTACACGAGATTGGGCACAACTACCGCATGGGCCACGCCAATATCCCAGGAGGTTGCCGTGACGGCAATTCCGACCAGTGCGACAACACTTGCACAATGGGCGCGGGCGGCTGCTTCAACGCACCACATAACTGGCAGGTGCGCGTGCAGAGTACCGTCTGTTTAAATAAATTCCTTTTATTCTCAGGTAGGGGAAAGTTTCAGCGGTTGTTAGTAAGGTAAACTTCATAGTAGTAAACTAAGTACTACTGTCGAAATTCAAGGGAATCGCAAGCTACTGCCCAAATATATCAAGTAAGGGTTTAGGGGGTTTGGGGCCGATGGATGTAAATAAATCAATCAATGGACGGAGGCAGCAGACGCGGTGCAAGACCGCAACCGAGGGAATACATACGTAGCTGAATGCGTTGTGTGCATGTACGACAGGCACGTTCGTGGGTCGAGGACGGAACGGATTAAGTATAACAATGGTCGCAGCTTCTATTGTTCGCTAAAGACATGAGAGTCGAAATGAGTCGAACATTTAGGGTATTATTCAAAAGGCAACCAGGAAGGCCGTCAGGACAACGGCCGCCACGTGGTACGTACATGACGTACGCACGCAAATAAATTTCAATCTTTCACAAATGCAAGCAAGGTATGTTTGCCAGCTGAACAAGACATAATATATAAAAATATTAATCTGGTTTCACCAGGATTGTTCGTTGTATGGACTCCTGTAACCGTAATGCACGATTTGCTACTTGCATGGTCGCCGATATTGTACCGTTAGCATTTAAAAATTACCATGTTTTGTAATCTAGGTCTTATTCGCGAAGAACGCGTATGCCGGCGTACAAACGATCACTTACAAACGGTTACTAATACCATCTTAGCCGGTGTCGTGGGGCTTTAGGGTTGCATCCGAACAGGGGGGCATGTGAGCAAGCTGGGGCGTGCGATGTGGCGCCAGCAGGCTTGCCCTATCGCCGTGCCTGATCGGATTGACATCCTGGCCAGGCCCAGTGGTCCCCATAGCCATACCACAGGCCTGGTGAGGCGGGCTTGGTGCTAGGGCTCGGCGGCGGTGCGTCGTGGGGCCGGGTTGCATCCGAACAGCCGGTGAAGTAGCAGTAGCAGCAAGTTGTAGATGATATTAACAATCCGAAGGATTGGTATGGGTGCGAAGGCGTGGACAGCTAGGTTTTGCTAGGGCAGAGTTAGCCGAAACAGCGAAATAATTTAATTTTGGAACAAACATTGAAGGGTAAACTACGTACTCGTTAAGTAATAAAGGACTAAGGCACTGGGCTGCTTCCACAACCGTTGTGGGAGTGCGTCTTCCACACCATTTGTGGACGTATGTCGACTGGGTGAGCTCCGTCTACTTATAGTCTTAATCCGCCTAACTCAGAGAATTCTACTGAATCAGCTACTGAATCAGTAGCGATGCTTTAGTAATAGTCTTAACTCGATAATAATGATTAATGCTTAATGAATGTAGTATTGTAGCTAACCTGGCATGCGTGTATATATGTAACACACACACACACATACACACACACACACACACACACACACACACACACACACACACACACACACACACACACACACACACACACACACACACACACATACACACACACACACACACACACACACACACACACACACACACACACACACACACACACACACACACACAACAATCGCGGCAACGTTCTAGCGGTAGATATGGGTTCGAATCCCATCGTCGGTCCCCCGGATGAAATAGGTCGGGGTGTAGAGGGATGGATCCCTGGACAAGCGGCGGCCTTGGAGGAGCTGCTGGAGCCAAGACTTGGCTTCAAGGAGGCGACTATGCCTCGGCGGACATATACAGCGCTACTGACAGCGTGTGTACAGTGGAATGAGGAGTGGCTGGCCCCTGGGCCTCTGAATAGTCAGATGGTTGAAGGACTACAGGACCGCAGCGCTCCTGCGATGATAAGGGTGTACAGGCGCTGGTGTGCGTGCCTGGTGGTAGTCAAATAACGCGGCTGTAGAGCATGCGTCTGGTGGCAAGGGGGCTGTAGGCACCTGGGCTAGTTGAGCTGGCTAATGGACTATCAGGTGGACGCAGTCCTGCGACGATTACGGTAGGCGGTGAGTACCCCCCTCGATGGGCGGTACAGTGTGGACTAAGTGGACTACGCCCCTCCTCATCAGAGGAGTGCTTCGGCGGTCTCCCGTATGGGGCGGGTTAGCGCCCCCGGCCAGCGTCGGCCCGGCAGATATGTAACGATTCACACACACACACACACACACACACACACACACACACACACACACACACACACACATACACACACACACACATACACACACACACACACACACACACACATACACACACACACACACACACACACACACACACACACACACACACACACACACACACACACACACACACACACACACACACACACACACACACACACACACACACACACACACACACACACACACACACACACACACACACACACACACACACACACACACACACACACACACACACACACACACACACACACACACACACACACACACACACACACACACACACACACACACACACACACACACACACACACACACACACACACACACACACACACACACACACACACACACACACACACACACACACACACACACACACACACACACACACACACACACACACACACACACACACACACACACACACACACACACACACACACACACACACACACACACACACACACACACACACACACACACACACACACACACACACACACACACACACACACACACACACACACACACACACACACACACACACACACACACACACACATGTAAGTAGCTAGTCACCCACTGCATTTACCTTGAATGCCCGCGCCGCACCACCGAAGCTCCCTCTACACCTCGTTTCCTTCTTACATCGAGCAAATTCGGTATGTATTGCACACTCCTCTATCGACCCACAGATAGGCTGGGGCGGGCCCTTTCTCACCCTCAACGGAGACAGCTACGCTATCGGCTCCGCATCCAGCGTGTACTCCCTGCCCCACCAGCTTAACACACCTCGCAGCAGCATCATGGTCACCGGCGGTGGCATGGCGCCGGGCCAGCGGTTGTTCCTCTCGGCGCGTAACAACACCTATCCATACGATGAGAGCTGGCGGTTCTTTGACCGTTCTGCCTATGTGCTCATGCACACCTACAACGGAACCGATGCGCAGCCTTACTTAGCAACTATCAAAGTGGGCGAGATCAGCGTGGGGCAGGTCTGGCGTGACCCCAACAGCACTCTGTCCGTTCGATTTGACAGCTGGGACGCCGCCAAGGGTGTCGCCACCGTCCGCCTCTGCCGCCGCCGTGCCCTCACGGAGACCAACTGCGCCGACGGAGTGGACGAGGACTGCGACTTCCTGACTGACGGCCAGGATTCCGATTGCCTTCCGCCCAGCCCGCCCCCGCGACCCCCGGCACCGAGCCCACGACCCCCACCGCCTCGCCCGCCACCACCGCAGCCGTGGAGTCCGAACCTCCCAAGATTCCCAAGGTTGCCGCCGTCGCGGCCGCCCTCACCGCCCCGCCGGCCGCCAGCGCCGCCTCGACCACCGCCAAGGGTTCCGGTATCCCCCGGGTCGCCACCTCGGTCCCCGTTTCGGCGGGCCCCCAACACTCCCCGTCCCCCTCCAGCCCGCGCCGGGTAGATAGTGTGAAGTACGTAGTAAGTTTGCTGCAATTAGAGTACGTTGCGTGACGGATGGAAGGACGCGCGGATACGTACGGACGTATGTGTTATGTTGAATATAGCAAAGCGCCGGACCTATGCTACCTCCCCCGGGTTGGTCCTTTGACTGCTCTCCATTTCTCTGGGTGTATGTATGTATGTATGATTGCGTGTTGCTCACTCCAACATATTACAGGGCTACGTACGTATGTATGTAGGCGTTTATTCTTATAGATCATGCGTGCTACATCATGCATGTGCGGATATATAGTGCTGATGATGAAGGTACGCGTGCGTTATGTCGGTCATCATGAAGTGTACATACTGGTACATGTAGCAAGCAATTGCCGCCGCGACTCTATCTCCTGCAACAATGATGAATTTTGTTGGGTTGCGGGGAGGCAGGGAGCGCGGTCTACTTGCAAGCAATGAATTGGAACTAACTCGAGCGAGGCAGGTCCGTGCACACAGGCCAGCCAGAAGCCTGTTAAGTAGATTTATGGCAGCGTCACTGTTACAATGTAATAAAGGAAACTGCATAAACGAACAAAGAAATATAAGCCCTCAAGCAAGTACTGAGATAGATCCTACGTGCGAGCGACCTTGGTAGCGCAGCCATTCCAAAATGCGCTGGCTAGTGGCTGACGACCGGACGACCTTTCTATTTCAGTTCAACACAGCCACGCACCGTCGTTCGTTCGTTCGCTTTCTACAGATGTCTTACGGCAACGGCGTTTACTTCGAGATGCGTGGAGAGTGCTCCAGCAGATTCTGCGTAGCTATCTATCGATCTCCGGATTGTGCGTCGGTACAGTCTGTACAACGTCCGTACGTAGTATGAAAGAACGGCGACGCGGCCGATGTCGCGCTACCTAGACGTCAACGTGGCGACGTCAAGTACGCATAAATTTATCGAGTACAATGCATGTGTAGACATTTTACATGGCCCTCGTCTTGGGGTCAAAGGCCAAACATACAGCCGCTGAGCCCCGATACAACCGACAGCGAGCGAGCAGCCACAGGGCCGCCGCCGCAGCCACATACAGCAGGTAGGCCACCAGTCGGTGATTTTGTAGGTAACCATCCAGGCGGCAAACACCCGGACGGATGAAGACTTACCAAAAGTCCACGTCCTTGTGCGTGCAGTACGCCGCCGGCCGTCTTACGCATGTAACGCATGTACGATCCCGGCCCGACCGCAGCGAGCGAGCGAGCCACGCACGCAGCTGAGCAGACAGCACTCAGGAACTCCATCCGCGGCTCGCTGCAATGTACAAACGTTTGTACGTACAGATCGTGGTGGAGGCAACGCAAGGCCCCCAGCCAGCGAGGAGTCCCAATAGAAAGAAAGAAAGAAAGCTCCTGGACCTCTAAGCCCTAGCGTGTGCTAAGGGGACCGCCGATTTAAGGGTTGGGAGTCGACATTGGTCCCCAGTATTTTGTTCACGCAGGTATCCGCCTGCGGCCCCTATCCGTGTTACCAGGCCCCCGAAACCGTCTCCTGGTATGTGGCCGGACCCATTGGCCCGACCCGCTTGACGCGCACATCTCGGGCGATGCCTTTCTTTAACCGTGGCTCAAGGCCACTTACACCGAGGGTGGACTACTCGGACCCGACTGAAGAGCCGGGCTGTCCAAGCGGGACTCCCCGTGGGCCTCGGAAGCTTCTCCCTCGCTGGGTTGGCCCGTACCCTGTCGTACGCATGGTTGGTTCTGTTGCGGTTGAGTTGCGCCTACCCTTGGACATGCGCATTCACCCGACCTTCCACGTGTCTCTGGTTCGTCCTTATCATTCGCGCGCATCTGACGCCGCTGATGAAATGGATACTAGTCCTGAACCTGTTGCCTGGCTGACTGAAGACCAACCTCTGTTTTCTGTTGAACGCGTTCTGGACTACCGTTGTCGCCGCGTGGGCCTCGGCCCCTGGTACGGCGCCTGTGTCCCGTCCTATGTACCGCCTGAGCCCTCTGGAGCTCGACGAGGTAAAACGGCAAGTGACTGACTTGCTGGCTAAGGGCATGATCCGTCCGAGCACCTCGCCGTACTCTGCTCCTATTCTGTTCGTGGGTAAGAAGGATGGTGGTCTGCGCATGTGCATTGACTATAGGGGTCTGAATGCGGTCACTGTTAAGAACCGTTATCCCCTGCCTCGCGTAGACGATCTGTTGGACAAACTGAGGGGTTCTGCTTACTTTAGCTCTATTGACCTGCAGCAGGGCTACAATCAGATTCGGATTGCTGAGTCCGACATCCCAAAGTCTGCTTTTCGTACACCCTTTGGTCATTACGAGTATACTGTCCTGTCCTTTGGTTTGGTGAACGCCCCTGCCACCTTCCAAGCTGTTATGAATCGCATCTTCAGGCCCTTCCTGGATCGGTTCGTCGTCTGTTACCTGGACGACATCCTGATATTCTCCAAGACCCGCACCGTCCGAGGCCCACGGGACTTTGTCCCGACCCGGATCGAACCGGTGACCTCATGGTCACAAACTCGATGCATGTCTTAGGGAATGGAAAGTTCGGTGGATAGGAGTCCCAATAATCACACTAATCCTAGTCCCTAAAACGGTGTGCAGATCCGTCTCTCAATTACACTAAACCCCGCCGATCGACACGGAACGATTGACGCGCGCGGTAGCGTTCCATCCCCGAACGAAGCCGGCGGGTGCCCGCGTATCCAGTAGATAGCTAGCGGGGACGACAAGCGAGCCCCCGAGCGAGCGAGCGACGCGTACGGAGCAACAATTATTACGTAAGGAGACACGCATCGTCATGCGAAGCGGCCTAGCTACCTAGTTACGCCAATTAAACGGGTGGTTTCGTTTGTATTATACTATTAGCAACGAACTCCATCCGCCGCGGACATCATGACGACCATAAGCGACTCCATCCGCCACTGCCGCCGTCATCGATGTATACTTTGATGATCACATAGATCATATGACGAATCGGGGTCACGAAATGACCGCTGGAGAAGGTTACGCCGTGTTTTGCCCACGCACTGGCCCAACTTAGAGATAGTACGGTCAGATTTCCGGCCAAAACTGGCCAAAACTTAGCGGCGCCCTCAAGTCGTTTGGCAGCGAGCCGCTACATACTGCAAGCCGCCGCCCCACAGGCTCAAAGTTCAATATATTATGAGTCTTTTGAGCCGCTAACTGCATATTGTTTGATACAGGTTTGATGAAATGCGAGGCAAAATACGAAACTGGCTCAAACATGGACCCAACAGAGTTACCGTAACTTATAAATTCGACCATCTGTACCCCGCGCTTTAAACTTCGTTCGCTTATGGTCGTCATGAATAAAACAAATAAACCCTTCATCTTAAACTTATGGCACGGCAGGTATTAATTTGTGCGTCGAAATAATCAAATCCAGTAGTCGAGGCGTGTCGAGCTTGATACCCGGTGTGGCCCAGCAGCAGAAAGTAACGCTTAATTGTTTTATTGGTAACTCGTAAACATTGAACATGTATTTCTCTTCGTTCGGCGTTGATGTAGTCATTATTGCTGAATACGAAACGTCTAAGATTGAGGTCACTTCCAGCTTCCACAGTTGTGGAAGAAGCCCACTGCGTCTCTAGTGTGTCCTTTATATATAATTCGAGCGACGAATATGTATTTCACCTTTCAATATTTGTCCTAAAATATCGCTGTTAAACGCACTATACTGGTTAACGTAGTTGGCATGCATGTGATGGCAAGAAGTTTCGCGTGCGTAGCAACGACATATTAAACAAACGAACTAGCTAGGCGGAAGGTTTCGACGGCGATAACCTAAAGCAATTGAGCATTATTGAAGCAAAGCTCCTTCAACGAAGCTTTCCAGGAATTACGTTTTGCTTTCACCCAACGCAAATTCGTTTCATTTCGGTATGTAGTAGTAGAATAGAACGCCATGTATCTTTGGAGAACTTGAAGGAAGCACTGCGTGTTTCCTTGCGTGGAAGTAAACATAACTCGACGGCCGCCACGGAAGCCAGATGCTCCGTCCGGGCACTACCCGCCGGTCCCCGTCGGTTTCGGCGGGCCCCCTACCCTTCCCGCCCCCGTCCAACCCTTACTGCTGGTTAGAGAAATCGAAAGATATATATTGGGAATTACAGATATACGATGGTATCTGGAATCTGACCGAACGGTTAGTAGTTGCCTGCAGCCTCACGGTATGTAACGAACCACAAATACAAAGTGGCTAAGTAACCCGAAAATCCTCACGCCGTCGCGTCCAACTGCGGTAATTAAACTGCCCATTTTTGTTTTCAGGTATTGCTGACAGGCGCATTGATGACAGACGCATCACATCTATTGTTGCACAGAGCAATCCTGTAACAAAGCAATCCTCCTGAAATGCACGTTCGTTTGAAGTTAGGTGAGGGCGCATTTGCTTATCACTCGCGGGGGCTGTCACCGATGACCCGCGGGGTCCGCTGTAACATCCTAATAATAATACTCGCGGGCAGGTGCAGCGCGCACTTTGTCACAATAACTGCTATTACAGCGATTGTTGGTCCGTGCGTCGTCACCAATATCAAGATCCACGAAAATATTTAAAGCGTTTTATCCAGCCGTCCGTCCCCAATACAAGTATCACTACTAACGAAAGATTAAAGGCACTAATAAAATCATAACACATGGAGCGAGCTTAACAACAAAACATGCATGCACACACGTTGCAACCGAACATGTGTTCCTTTGTGACTTGTAAGGTGCGACGAATGTTTACATTTCGCTATCCAATGAAACGACACCTTGCGCGTCGTTTCGTGATGACAACGAAATTCTATTCCGTCGTTAGCTGTATACATGCATGCCGAAACGACAGCTAGCCAGCCAGCGGACGGAAATTGGCGTGCGTGAGGACACTGACGTACTATGTGCACATGCGCTGCTGTTACAAATAATCGTAATGTTAAGGGCTACGAAGATAGAGGTACTGGTCGTCGGCACACTGGTACGCGCAACCAGTGTCGCCCGTTCGTGTATGTATAATTATTTATAAGTACGCGCCCGTTATTTACCCTTGCAGCCTCTGGCGCTTCATCAATCGTTTGTTTCATTGTTGACTTCCTGCCTTTAAACTATATATTTACAAGAATTATTTCAGACCTTGCTTCGCCTTGCCAAAGCAGTGGCATACATTGAAGCCATGCGGCGGCCTTCTGGTCGCCCTAGCTCTGCACCAAAAATGCTGTCATCAGCCCTTTTCCTTGTGATTACGACGACAGCACTACTACTGCTCCTGGGCGGGGTTACTGGTCAGCAGGTCCTGCAAAGCGACATGCCTGGCGTGGTGACAGGTGTTGTGACCAGGCTTACTTCCACTGCGCGAGATAAAGCTCTGCCTGAGTCTGGCATCTACTACCTGAACGAGCATGGCGGCAACGGCAGCACCATCTACCGCCTGACCTTCTGCGATGGACTGCCGGAGGAGCAGATCCCCCTTGGCAGGCTTGTGAACGTGTCGTACGATCGGATTGTGGACGGGGTCATGAACTCCTGCACGGCGCCTACGCCGGCCGCGGTTGATGAGCTCGAGGGAGGGCAGCAGCCAAGGCGGCGGGCGCTGCTGGGCGAGCGAATCACCACGCCCACCCAGGTCCGCATCCTGGTGTACATCGTCTCCATGTGCGGCTACAAACAGCCACCTGTGGTGACGCCTCAGGTGAGACCATTGCTGCAACATACGTATATATGTCTCTCATGGGCAACCGCTAAGATTACTCATACGTCTTTGTATGTGGAATGGTTCGTTCAGCTGATTGTGTCCTGCCGTCCACGTCTCAAATAAAGCATATGCTGTTCCCCTATGTATTCATGTTTATTACTGCAGCAAGCGTACAACCTCTTCATCTCCGGCAACAACACCTATATGAACCGCTCACTGGCCGGCTACTACAACACCTGCAGCTACGGTCAGGTGACCCTGTCCGCCTCCGACCTCAAGATCCTGGGGCCGGTGGAGATCCCCTGCAGCGGCAATCTGACAGGCCCTGTTTCCTTCGGCTCCGGGCCCATGTTCACGACCGGGGCCTGCAACATACTCGACAACACGTATAAGTGGCACTACTGGCTGGATGCCTGGGCCAACAAGACCTACAACGTCAATTCGGCGGACTACCACCACCGAGTTATCGTCCTGCCAAAGTACTTCTCATCCCAGATCCCAGGTGTGTACTTCATGATGTGGCAATAGCATTATTATTTGTTGTAGACTGTGCGCAATGTTCATGAAGTATAATAGCACATGCATTCTATGGTAACTCTGCCGCCACACGCACTTACGTACGCAAGGCACAGCCCCTCACGCACAGCCCTACACGTACATTTTGTTAAATCTGGATCTGAAATACGTCCCACAAGCACATTCGTGTACACAGTAGTCAATCATGGTTGCTGATGACAACCCATCCTAATAAGCAATAATCCGCCTACTGCAATCATATTAATTCTGGACGGACAGAGGCCTAGTAGGCATGTATGCTTTGAGTGCGCTACTGACACTTGAACCTGGACGGATGCCCCATCCAGGCTGCGGTGGCTGGGCTGGTACAGCCACCGCCGGCCGGGTGTCCCGTGCCACAACGCCGCTCAACAACTGGG
Source organism: Eudorina sp. 2006-703-Eu-15 (assembly GCA_003117195.1). Taxonomy (NCBI): domain Eukaryota; kingdom Viridiplantae; phylum Chlorophyta; class Chlorophyceae; order Chlamydomonadales; family Volvocaceae; genus Eudorina; species Eudorina sp. 2006-703-Eu-15. The sequence goes on from BDSI01000139.1 coordinate 221,849, forward strand.
GCTCCAGCTTCGTTTGGTGGACTGGGGATAACTGGGGAGACCTGGAGATCCTACTGCACGAGATCGGGCACAATTACGGCATGGGGCACTCTACCATTCCCGGTAACTGCAATCTGAGGGACCAATGCGACCACACCTGCACCATGGGCGCCACGGGCGGCCAGGGCATCCGCTGCTGGAACGCGCCGCACAACTGGCAGGTGCGCAAGCGGATGGAAGCCGTCGGCAGCCACTGCTGCCAGTCTAGGTGACGGCCACAGCTGGTGAAGCCGCACGCCGAACTAAATAATGCGCACGCGTACATCCAAACATCGTCAACTAATAAACGACCGATCTGTGTGCGTATGTACGTGCGTACAGCGCGCAGTGACACCCTGACGGTAGGAACCTGATTTGGTGTTCTACAGCCTGCGACAACACTACTCAAGTACTTATATACATCCATACATGTATGATTGCGCTTTGGGTATCTAATGTATCTCAATATATATGTATTGAATATAGCAAAGCGCCGGACCTGCCCCGGGTCCTTTTACTGCTCTCTCACATCGCCAGCATATGAGCGTTGCTCACTTCTACAATGTGTGTATGTGTGTATACATGTGTGTGTGTACAGGTGTAAGTACAATGAAGAACCTCCCTGCTTTAACTCCTGCCAACCTTCGCTGCCTAATAACCAGGTCGGCTGGGGCGGGCCCTTCCTCACCCTCAACGGAGACAGCTACGCTGTCGGCTCCGCATCCAGCGCGTACTCCCTGCCCCACCAGCTGAACACACCTCGCAGCAGCATCCTGGTCACCGGCGGTGGCATGGCAACGGGCCAGCGGCTGTTCCTCTCGGCACGTACCAACACCTACAACTACGATCTACCCTGGGAGTTCTGGTGGGACAAATATCCCTTCGTGATCATGCACACCTACAATGGAACAGACGCGCAGCCTAACATGGCGCCGGTGCTTGTGGGCGAAATCCGCGTGGGGCAGGTCTGGCGTGACCCCAACAGCGCTCTGTCCGTCCGTTTCGACAGCTGGGACGCCGCCAAGGGTGTCGCCACCGTCCGCCTCTGCCGCCGCCGCGCCCTCAGCGAGACCAACTGCGCCGACGGAGTGGACGAGGACTGCGACTTCCTGACTGACGGCCAGGACCTCGATTGCGCTCCGCCCAGCCCCCCCAGCCCGTCCCCGCCTCGTCTAATTCCTCCGTCGCCAAGCTCCAGACCCCCACCTCCCCGCTCGCCACCATCGCCGCCATCACCGCCGCCATCGCCGCCACCATCTCGGCCCCGGCCTCCTCCACCTCCGAGCCCCAGCAGACCCCCGCCGCCCAGCCCGCCCCCGCCTCCTCCGTCTCCCAACCCCAGACCCTCGCCACGGCGCCCGCCGTCATCCCCCAGACGGCCGCCACGGAGCCCGGACGCTCCGGACACCCCCGAGCCGCCACCCCGGTCCCCGTTTCGGCGGTCGCCCTACCCTCCCCGTCCCCCTCCAGCCCGCGCCGGTTAGGTAGATAGCCAGAGCGAAGTACGCAAGGAGCTGCTCGTTGAGAACGAAGTAACCTTGATGTGTCTGGAATCTGGAATGAATCTGGAGATGTAGTTGAGGCTAAGGTCAGCTGCTGCAGATAGAGGCGGGGTGTCTGGAGGTGGACTTTGTTCTCTACAGCACGACATACATACATTACATGTCCGCCGCCTATCTCTGTATTTCAATCGTCAACCCTTTATACATTCATGGACTGTCTTGGGGGTACACTTTGTACGCATGTAGGTAGGTAGGCGTTTTTTAAACGAGGTTCGTGTGCACAGACCTTCATCCGTCAATCGATCGATCATGGTTGCTTGATTGCTTGGCCTGGTGCGCATAACTGATGTATGGTTGCATGGGTGGCGATCACGCATAATGCATGCATGTGTTTACATATAGGGTTTACATATATACAACCAGCAGACAATTTCGCTGGCTACGTAGGCCCTTGTGTGTAATACTAGATACGTACGTCTCTCAACGGGTCAGACGCGCGCTGGCCGGAGGCCGTGGGCAGCTACATACTCTTCGAAGTCACGGGTTTCCGGCTCCGCCTTGGTGACGTAAGCATCATTCTTATATGCGAAGATCATCAGTCAAAGGAGGGTAGGTGTGGTGGCCACGCAGTAGTCAAAACTTCAGCCATAGGCGCGGGTAAAAATGCATGCACGCAGTCACAAGGCGGCAGGTCATGGACCTGCGCAGTAGTCACGTCCGGTTAGTCCGGTAAACCCATGTATATATACCCGTGCAGGATTTGACATACATCGATTTTGACGACCGCGCGGATACATGCAGTGATTATTATCAGATTAAGCGCGGCCGTCATCATACGCATGGTGACTGGCGGCCGCGGTGGACCCACGCATGACTGTATACCCCCCCTGACTGCTGGATATCATATGCACACATACAATTAAACGTTCATTCGGCCACAGTGTTTATTATTTGGTTCAGTATACACAGAAATATGTGTTTCAAATGCAGGTCGTTGCACAAACAATGAACGAATAGCCATACCTACCTACCCGCCGCACTGTACAGCAATAAAGATGAACAACGAAACGAACCCTATGTCCATCACATTCATTACTCGCTGGCACCCAGACACAGTTCCAGTAACGGAGCCTGCCGTTGCAACTGCGGGCACAAGCATGCATGCTTGAGCATGTGCTTGGAATGAACGAATGCAAGCCTGGTGCAACTACGTAGCCAGTACTGGACGTAGTGCAACGGTCCTGAGCATGCTCAGTGCATCGTATATATTATGCCAGCAGATTTGTATCTGACCGCCCCATCCAGCCGCATCAGACCTACTGCCCCAGCCGCATCAACACACATCGATGCCGGACCATGCACGCAAACTATTGCGTTTCCCATTGACGGATAGATGGGCGGTCAGGTAGGTCGATATTACGTGTGGACATGCCGATCAACGGTAATGAGCATGCCAAGATTGTTTGTGAATGTGCCGATCCATGCTTGTGGTATCTGCTGCGTCCTCCTCGTACACTCCGTCGCTCGCCCACGCACCTACCGCTACGCTACCGCCGCCGTCACCCCCGAGAAAGCCGAGAGCATCCCAAAGTTGATTGACATTATAAAAACACTGGAATGAGGATTCTGGAGCTAGCGAGTGAAGGGGTGCGTGCGTGCATGTTGCAGTTGGAACGTTCGTCCCGCAGTATTCACTCGAAACAAAATTGTCCCGGTGCTCGTGCGGGGGGCCCGTTGCTTGTCGGACGAGGGTTGATGCCCCCAAGCCATAGGCGGTTTACCGCCCAAGTCAGCCATTGCGTGAATAGCCAATATTAATAATATAATTGGGTTGCCCTTCAGTCACTCTCTGGGAAATCCGCGGCCTTTAACGGCCTACTTGTATCGGGGGAGCACCGTCCAGGTACTGGTGCTTTTCCTCATATACACCGTACAAAAGTACGTGTAGTCCTATCCACCCGGTAATTGGAGCGAGGTTTCCATAGTGAACCGCCATCGGCAGTACAAGAGGTTTGCTAAGCGCAGGCTGCGGGCCAGAGTAAGCATTTGGCGGGCCTATTTTACTTCCATGGCATAAGGCACACCCTAACTCGAGCACCTCGTCACAGCGAGCACATACAGTCCGTTGACGGTTCACTTCGTCATATCATCCGCAGCGCGCGGGGCAGTGAGGTACATGGTCGTGCTGGACATACACCAGGTATTGCATAGTTACCATATAGGTTGCATGTTGGAAGCGCTAGAAGCGCGGCGAGATGCGTGGCGCGCATGTAGAAAGGCACCGGGTCCGGTCGTATTTTCACCGGCTGCACCGTGGGTGTGATAAAACCCACAGCAATGCACCGTATCAAATCTGACTGTTCGTGAATGTTTCGGACCCAGCCAGCCCATTCGAGAATGACTAATGGTCGTACGCATCTGCCGTCTGTAGGGCGTCAGGACTCTCCTATAACCAGAACCCGGGCCAGGGCACTTTCCCTGAAGGACCTCTTCCCGCCTAATTTTGTTTCGAGTGATTACGTATGTACGTCCGAGATGAGGTACCAGCGTGGTACGCACGAACAATACCATTCTGGAAACGCCGGTACGATATAAGGATTACCTGCGTGATACGTATGAACGAACCGTACATGTAGTATTTAATACCCCGTGGGGTGGGATTCGGATGGAAACTCCCTACAGCTGTTGACATACACGACAGGGTCTTGGCGCTCTAAGGTACATACGCTGGATGTGTCTCTACGTACCGATATGTAATACGTAATCCCTATGCACTTCCCACATGTATGCACGTACGCGCGCTGCCTCACAGCGTGTGTATATATGTAGCCACGCACGGACAGGTTTCTACGGACAGGTAAGGAAGCGTGAGGAGATACGTAAGCCATTGCGGTAGATAGACGCAGCGAGTTGGCAGTTGTCAGTCAGCTGATAACAGCAGGCGCAGGTGGAAGTGGGTTTGCTGAGGTAATAAGCACCGCAGTGATGAGCTAGCTAGCTAGGCATCCGACGATGGTTTGGTTTACAGCCCCTGGCCAGGGGCGGCGGTAAGTTGGTCATCAGCGAGCAAACCTGCTGATAGCAGCATACATACGGCAGGCCCAACTATGCTACATGTATGTATGTGTATATATACATATATATACATAACAAGTAGGGGTCGGCTTCCTCGAAGCCGGAAAAGGGCGGGGCCCCCTATAATCCGTACAGGCCGCTTGCTTTAGAACGAAAACTCTATTACCGCGCAACAGTGTGAGAGAGTGAAAGGTTACCATTGGGGGTTTCGTTGATGTTGAAGGTGGATTGGCGTGCATAGATTCGCCAAGCCCAAACACGTTGGCAGCCCCGAAACCATCCTGCAGTACGCGCCGCCGGCGACGGCGGTCACCGTATCGTAACGCTAGACGCCTCTGCACTACCACATCCGTCTGTCAAGCAGATGATCACATAGCAAGCTTGAAGCATTCTTGTTTTGCCCTGAAACTGTAGTTGTTTGGTCCGTCGGCAAGAATGCAGCCCTTCAGTTGCACGCCCGCAGCAGACGTGAACCTCTAAAGTTTGCTATCAATAGTTACATAGCAAATATAAGGCAAGAACAGGGTGCGAAAAGAGACCCGGACTTCGGCCATCGGAACTGGAGAACTCGTTGGTACTCGGTATGCTATCCCTTTGCATCTTGAAATTTTGATTCAATACATAATGTTGAATTGTATTCATCTGGCAAAACAGAAAGGCAAATCTTGGTGTTGGTGGCATCTTGATGTTCAAACATCAGAACACTATGGAAGTTCAATTTAGCACGCGCCACCTGCCCCTAATCCAAGTATTCATCACGCGGCACCTGTTGCAATAAACATGAGCGCGAGAGGCGTTGGGTGGATGTTGGCTCGGGTCCATGGAGACCGCGGAGCTTTACTTTGACAGTTTGTGCGCAAAGAATTTTTTCAGCCAAACCAAAGTTACCTTGCAGTAGAGAACAATTAATATGACAAACATTGCGAATTAGTTTAGCGGATAATGAACGTTTTGCCGTTACCCACGCACGGCGCACGCACACACACACGGACAGGGGCAATCCTAGCCCCGCCCCAAAACTGCAAGCCGTTTCACTGCGCTTGTAACCGCATGACGGACGTGTTCACTCCACGTTCCTAACTCTAGCTAAGTCGCTCGCGAAAATAAACATACACAAGCGAGTATCACATGCGGTAACGTACACAAATGATGATGATCTTCTATATATGGACGGAGTGAGAGGGTGTTTCCATTTCGGATTAACGCGCGTGGATTAGGGATATTGTAATAATCCACGCTGATCCACCGCTAATCTATCGTTCTGTATCAAACGTGGTGGATTAAGGAACAACAAAGGTCGCAGCTTGTATTGTGCGCTCAAGAAATGAGAGCCGAACGGTATCATTAATTACGTTGATATTCAAAAGACAACCAGGAAGTGCCTCAGGACAACGGCCGCCCCGTGGTACATAATGCTGACCAGCAAACTTCAAGCTTTTTTAAGCCCAGGGACATTTATGAGCTAAACAATAGATAATCTTTCAACATATCGATCGGGTTTCTCCAAAAGGACGGACTCGTTAATCCACAACGCACCATTTGCAACTTGGTCGCTCGCTTCCAAGTATCAAATTTTTTCTACCCGTATTAGACCGTTAAGATGTAAAAAATCAACATGTATTACTTTATATTAATCCAGGTTTAATCCGCGAAGAACGCGTCTGCAGGCGTACAAACACTTATTGCAAACAGTCACTAATCCTGATCGTCTTAATCCGCCTAATCCACGCTAATCCGTGAGATGTTTCCATATGCCACGGATTAAGGCTGTGTTTACATGTAGTCGGATTCGGATGGGATTGAAAATGGCATTCCCAAGCAGCAGAGCGAATCCTGTTCACATGTTCACGGGAGCGAGCCACCAGCGCTGCCCTAAGATGCAGTTCGCCCGCGTCCCATCACAACCCCCCTATTATTTAAGAATAGTACTGTATAACCTTGATCATTAATGGCAAATTTATCGCCTGGCTTGTACATACATGACGGCAAAAAGTACTGAGTATTCGGGTGCAGCCTTTCCCTTTCCTAAGTACCGTATTATCATAGATAACTATTTTAACATAGGATTGATGAATGGTTCAACATACTATTGTGTTTTCAGTACAATCCAGGTGAATTCGACCCCAATCGGCCCCCCCAGGCCCAGATTCGGTTTGGAGCAGGTTTGGCCATGATTCAACCCGGTTTCGTGCGCATTCACTCGAATCCCACTACATGTACACATGTCCTAAGCCTTAATCCTGTTGAGAATGCCCTGTTGGACATGCTGAGCGCTCAGCATGTCCAAGAGGGGATTCTCAACAATATGAGTGGGCTGTTGACCCAGGTTCGAATCCCGTCGAGAGAGTGGGAGTTCGCGCAGGGCGCAACCACTGTTAGGGGACGGATTGAGTTGGAGAATGCATGAGGACCGCTGACTGTGGCGCTCAGAGCACTGGCTAGGTGACACGTCCGATGGAAGGACCTCTGAGCACTCTCAACAGTTGTTGAGAATGCCCTCTGAGCGCTCAGCATGTCCAACAGGGCATTCTCAACAATATGAGTGGGAAGGGACCCTCCCCGGACCCTCCGGCGCTCATACCCAGCTAGTGCTCAGAGGTCCCTCCATCGGACGTGTCACCTAGCCAGTGCTCTGAGCGCCACAGTCAGCGGTCCTCATGCATTCTCCAACTCAATCCGTCCCCTAACAGTGGTCGCGCTCAGCATGTCCAACAGGGCATTCTCAACAAATCCGTGGTTTTAACCCTAAATGGACAGACCCTCTGAGTCTCTTCATATTAATGTATTCAACTAATGAAAACTGATGGGTGTCAATATTGAAGCGAAACGGACGTATATATATATATATATATATATATATATATATATATATATATATATATATATATATATATATATATATATATATATATATATATATATATATATATATATATATATATATATATATATATATATATATATATATATATATATATATATATATATATATACATATATATATACATACATTTATAATAAGCGCGCAATGTTCAAATGTATGTATATGTAGTGAATTCATTCTCAGGTAGGTTCAGGTCCAGTTGTGACGCATCATCAGCTTATCTGCAAATCTATCTAAATGAAACGACACAGCGAGCGTCGCTTCACTTGGCGAAGACGACGAAAGACCTCGTCAATTTGATTCCATGTATATACGACGAAACGACAACTTTTGTGATCGGGCATGGCGATAGCTGCCGTACTATGCAACCATGCGTTGTTATTCGTTGTGTTCACATTCACATTTTGGTTGGGTCGGTTGCACACTGGTACGCAACACGCATCAGTAGTGTCGATCGGCCGCGATATCCCTATAACGTGCTAATGTATCCTTAAAGCATATTACACGCACCCTATTGCACTTCTCGATGTTTCGACGTTTGACCAGCTAATAAACGGCCAGCCCTTGACATATAGCTGGGTCTGCCACCGAAACAACTCGAAGGGGTCGACAACGAAGGCTTTTTACAGCGAGAGAATTACAGTAAACTTCGTTGTGTCATGAAAGCCATGCGGCGACCTTCTGGTCGGCATAGCTACGCACCAAAAATAGCGCAGCAGTCATCATCGGCCCTCGTCCTTGTGGTTACGACGACAGCACTGTTGCTTCTGGGCGGGGTTTCTGGTCAGCAGGCCCTGCAGAGCGACAAGCCTGGGGTGGTGACGGGTGCTGTGACCAGGCTGACTGCCACTGCGCGGGATAAGGTCCTGCCTGATGATGAGTCAGGCTTCTATTACCTGAACGAGCATGGCGCCAACAGAAGCACCATCTACCGCATGGCCTTCTGTGACGGAGTGCCTGAGGAGCACATCCCTCTTGGCAGGCTTGTGGATGTGTCGTATGATCGGATTGTGGGCGGGGTCATGTACTCCTGCACGGCGCCTACGCCGGCCGCGGTTAATGAGCTCGAGGGAGGGCAGCAGCCAAGGCGGCGGGTGCTGCTGGGCGAGCGAATCACCACGCCCACCCAGGTCCGCATCCTGGTGTACATCGTCTCCATGTGCGGCTACAAACAGCCAGCTGTGGTGACGCCTCAGGTGAGACCATTGCTGCAACATATATATGACTCTCATGGGCAACCGCTAAGATTACTCATACGTCTTTGTGTGTGGAATGGTTCGTTCAGCTGATTGCGTCCTGCTGTCCACGTCTCAAATAAAGCATATGCGGTTCACCTATGTATTCATGTTCATTACGCCAGCAAGCGTACAACCTCTTCATCTCCGGCAACAACACCTACATGAACCGCTCACTGGCTGGCTACTTCAACACCTGCAGCTACGGCCAGGTGACCCTGTCCCCCTCCGACCTCAAGATCCTGGGGCCGGTGGAGATCCCCTGCAGCGGCAATCTGACAGGCCCCGTCTTCTTTGGCTCCGGGCCCGGGTTCACGAGCGGGGCCTGCAACGTGTCCGACAACATGTATAAGTGGCACTACTGGCTTGATGCCTGGGCCAAGGCGACCTACAACGTCAGTTCGGCGGACTACCACCACCGAATTATGGTCCTGCCAAAGTTCTTCTCAGACAAGATCCCAGGTGTGTGCACTTGACGTGGCTTTACATGCATGTAATGCCTGCCGCCGCCGTAGCCATGGTGTACATGGTGCGTCTGCATCCATGCATACGAAACACAGGCGCGAGATTAAGGATAACTGGATCCGCGCCGGCGCCCTACAACCGACCGTTTGTTTGGTCGTTTAAGCCATCGATAGCAAACCACGAGTGATCGATCATGAATACCACCCGAAATCCATGAGTGCTTGCAGTACTGACACTTTGACATGTATGGACGTACGCGCGCTTCAGGCTGCGGTGGCTTTTCTGGTCTGGCCACCGTCGGCCGGGTGTCCCTTGCCACAACGCCGCTCAACAACTGGGGCTCCAGCTTCGTTTGGTGGACTGGGGATAACTGGGGAGACCTTGAGATCCTACTGCACGAGATCGGGCACACCTATGGCATGGCTCACGCTACCATCCCAGGTGGTTGCGATCTGAGGGACCAGTGCGACCACACCTGCACCATGGGCGCCACGGGCGGCCAGGGCATCCGCTGCTGGAACGCGCCGCACAACTGGCAGGTAGGTGTGACTATCTTTGATGCACCGCGTATTGCGTGTATCTCTCGGCTCAAAACAAGCAAGTAGTGGCAGTTTGTCCATCTCCAGCGGCGGAGAGCAACTTATCATTACCGAGGGCCAGATAGATGCGACGGACACATGCATCTATCTGGCATCTTCTGGCATCTATCTTCTGGGGATTCCGCCCGCCGCTGTGCCTATCCCTTTGGTAGTGTTGCCCCGCTGTGCGCCTCTGCTTGCTTCGGGGTCTGTCTGGGTGGGGTCATGCCCCGTGGTGTTTTCTTATTGCGGCGTTGAGGTGTGGAGGTGTCTTGCCGCCTTTGGCGGTGGGGCCTGCTGGGGCTTGCCCTGGTATACACCGTCGATCCCTTTTGGGTCCGCTGTAACGTTCATTCATTCATTCACATGCGGTCACTTTTATACATAATATATAATAACTTTACTCGTTGCACTTCCCCGACTACATTACCCCTGGCATACCTACCATCCCACGTTGCGTACAGGTCGGTTGGGGCGGGCCCTTCCTTTCCCTCAATGACGACAGCCTCGCTCCGGGCAAGTACACCGTCGCCACCATTCCCCCACAGCTCAGCACACGCAGCAGCAGCGTCTTGATCACGGGCGCGGGTATGCCCGCTGGCCAGCGCCTCTTCCTGTCGGCGCGCATCAACGTCTACCCTTACGATCTCGCGTGGGAATTTTGGAAAGACAACATACCCTTTGTACTGATGCACAACTACAATGGCAACGACCGTTACCTCGGATATGCGACCGTGCATGTGGGCGAGATCGGTGCGGGCAACATTTGGCGTGACTCCAACAGCAGCATCGTGGTCCGCTTCGACAGCTGGGATGCCGTCAAGGGCGCCACCGTGCGCATCTGCCGCCGCAGTGCAAATTTTGAGTCAAACTGCTCTGATGGCCTGGACGATGATTGCGATTTTGTTCCAGATTACAGGGACCCCAACTGCCTGTACCCGCATCCGCCGAACCCTCCTAGCCCTCCTCCTTCTCCTCCCCTACCGCCGTCCCCGCAGCCCCCGCCCTCCCCGCCGTCCCCGCGGCCCCCCAGCCCACCCATGTTGCCGCCGCCGTCGCCCCTCCCGCCGTCGCCGCCCCCGCCGTCGCCTCGCCCGCCGTCAAAACCCCCACCGTCGCCTCGCCCGCCGTCAAAACCCCCACCGTCGCCTCGCCCGCCCCCGCGTACACCGCGTTCCCCGCGACCGCCGTCACCACTCCCGCCGCCGCCGCCCCCGCCGTCACCACCCCCGCCGCCGCCGCCCCGCCGCCGCCGCCCCCGCCCCCGCCGTCCCCGCCCCCGCCCCCGCCGTCGCCGCCCCCGCCCCCGCCGTCGCCGCCCCCGCCGCCGCCTCGACCGCCGTCACCACCCCCGCCGGCGCCTCGCCCGCCGTCACCACCCCCGCCATCGCCTCGCCCGCCGTCACCACTACCGCCGTCGCTTCGCCCGCCGTCACCACCCCCGCCGTTGCCTCGCCCGCCGTCACCACTACCGCCGTCGCCGCCCCCTGCACCGCCACCCCCTTACCACCTACACCACCGAGGCCGCCGCCCTGGCCGCGACCGTCACGCCCACCGCCGCGCCCGCTGGTGCCCCGGCCACCTTTGCAACCCGATCCTCCATCCCCTCCTTCTCCCCGTCCTCCCCCTACACCCCGTCGCCCACCGCTACCACCACCGTCACCCCCGAGAAAGCCGAGAGCTTCCCAAAGATGATTGCGTGCATGAAGTTATAAAAACACTAGATAGAATGAGGGTTTTTTAATGATAAGAGAAGCCGCGTAGGAATACAAGCAAGCAAACGAAACTTGATTGCCGTGCGTGCATGCTATCCGTCCTACATACGCAGCGTTGGTTTGAATTCGTTCGTTGAAAAGACGTAACGGGGCAGGGCCTGTTTTGCCGTCCATGGCGGTCCATGGCCGGTCCTGGCGGTCCATGGCCGGTCCTGGCGCATGTACGTACACTGTACGCTGTATGTGGTTGGATGTTTACGTATGTCCCTGCTGGCCGCGTGCGTGTGCCGGCTGGTGATGATGATGCAGTCCGTCATATCAGTACATACGTACAAGAGCACTATGCAAGTTTATTTAAAAACGCTCCGCCCGTTCCTTATCCAAGTATTTCATACGCGGCACCTGTTGAAAGGCCTTGGTTCGTTTATTTGACGTTGACCTCGGCGGTCCATGGAGACCGCGGGGCTTTACTTTGACCGTTTCTGCGCGTCCGATGTTTGCCAAATATAACAAGAGGCATCGATCGGTAAGCACGGTTACCCGTACCTGACCCTTGCAAGGGGTAAGCCACGGCTCACCGTACATTATTGTTTTGACCCTTGCTCGAGCAAGGTCATGTACGTGTCACCGTGCTTACCGCAAACTGATACCAAGCAAGGATACCTTACTTGCAATTGAGGATAATGACAAACCTTGCGAATTAGTTGGGCGCGTATTTAAGGTTTTGCCGTTAGCCACTGACACACGCACTCACACGCGGCACACACACGGCTTCAGCCATGTCCGGCCTCCTACTGCCCATATGCGGGTTTCGACGCACGTGCAGTTTGCAAGCAATTGCACTTACTAAAAAACAAACTTATAAAAACTTATCACCGTATGTACGTACTTCTGGAATATCGTCACGTATTTCGGAACAACTAAAAACAATATAAACTTACGGCCGCATCTGCATGCGTTGCGCGAATAAATAATCGCTTAAATAGTTGTCCTTAAGGGCTGCGCGAATTGCAAAGAAACACTTTCCCTGCCCTCTCACCGCCCCTTATTTTACGGCCGCCGCTGACGTATATATGTAACGGTCCATTAAAATATTGGCGAACCCCTTTCTCATGCATGCAAGCAGGCATGCTGTGATGCATGTAGTCGCGTTGACTCAACCCGCAGAAGCCCGGTGCGAGCTCCATGTTTCGGACCCAGCCAGCCCATTCGGGAATGACTAATGGTCGTACACATCTGCCGTCTGTAGGGCGTCAGGACTCTCCTTTAACCAGAACCCGGGCCAGGGCACTTTCCCTGAAGGACCTCTTCCCGCCTAATTTTGTTTCGAGTGATTACGTATGTACGTCCGAGATGAGGTACCAGCGTGGTACGCACGAACGATACCATTCTGGAAACGCCGGTACGATATAAGGATTACCTGCGTGATACGTATGAACGAACCGTACATGTAGTATTTAATACCCCGTGGGGTGGGATTCGGATGGAAACTCCCTGTTGACATACACGACAGGGTCTTGGCGCTCTAAGGTACATACGCTGGATGTGTCTCTACGTACCGATATGTAATACGTAATCCCTATGCACTTCCCACATGTATGCAACTACGCGAGCCGCCTCGCAGCGTGCGTATATATGTAGCCACGCATGGACAGGTTTCTACGGACAGGTAAGGAAGCGTGAGGAGATACGTAAGCCATTGCGGTAGATAGACGCAGCGAGTTGGCAGTTGTCAGTCAGCTGATAACAGCAGGCGCAGGTGGAAGAAGTGGGTTTGCTGAGGTAATAAGCACCGCAGTGATGAGCTAGCTAGCTAGGCATCCGACGATGGTTTGGTTTACAGCCCCTGGCCAGGGGCGGCGGTAAGTTGCATTGGTCATCAGCGAGTAAACCTGCTGATAGCAGCATACATACGGCAGACCCAACTATGCTACATGTATGTATGTGTATATATATATAACCCTATATGTGTATATATATAAGGTTATATATAGGTTATATATATAGGTTATATAGGTTATATAGGTTATATAGGTTATATATATATAAGGTTATATATATATATAACCCTATATGTATATATATATATATATATATATATATATAGGGTATATATAGGGTAAACCCTATATATACCCTATATATACCCTATATATACCCTATATATACCCTATATATACCCTATATATACCCTATATATACCCTATATATATATAAACCCTATATATATACATGACGGACGTGTTCACTCCACGTTCCTAACTCTAGCTAAATCGCTCGCAAAAATAAACATACACAAGTATCACATGCGGTAACGTACACAAATGATGATGATCTTCTATATATGGACGGAGTGAGAGGGTGTTTCCATTTAGGATTAACGCGCGTGGATTAGGGATATTGTAATAATCCACGCTGATCCACCGCTAATCTATCGTTCTGTTTCAAACGTGGTGGATTAAGGAACAACAAAGGTCGCAGCTTGTATTGTGCGCTCAAGAAATGAGAGCCGAACGGTATATTAATTACGTTGATATTCAAAAGACAACCAGAAAGGGCCTCAGGACAACGGCCGCCCCGTGGTACATAATGCTGACCAGCAAACTTCAAGCTTTTTCAAGCCCAGGGACATTTATGAGCTAAACAATAGATAATCTTTCAACATATCGATCGGGTTTCTCCAAAAGGACGGACTCGTTAATCCACAACGCACCATTTGCTACTTGGTCGCTTCCAAGTATCAAATTTTTTCTACCCGTATTAGACCGTTAAGATGTAAAAAATCAACATATATTACTTTATATTAATCCAGGTTTAATCCGCGAAGAACGCGTCTGCAGGCGTACAAACACTTATTGCAAACAGTCACTAATCCTGATCGTCTTAATCCGCCTAATCCACGCTAATCCGTGAGATGTTTCCATATGCCACGGATTAAGGCTGTGTTTACATGTAGTCGGATTCGGATGGGATTGAAAATGGCATTCCCAAGCAGCAGAGCGAATCCTGTTCACATGTTCACGGGAGCGAGCCACCAGCGCTGCCCTAAGATGCAGTTCGCCCGCGTCCCATCACAACCTAAGGAATACCCCTATTATTTAAGAATAGTACTGTATAACCTTGATCATTAATGGCAAATTTATCGCCTGGCTTGTACATACATGACGGCAAAAAGTACTGAGTATTCGGGTGCAGCCTTTCCCTTCCTAAGTACCGTATTATCATAGATAACTATTTTAACATAGGATTGATGAATGGTTCAACATACTATTGTGTTTTCAGTACAATCCAGGTGAATTCGACCCCAATCGGCCCCCCCAGGCCCAGATTCGGTTTGGAGCAGGTTTGGCCGTGATTCAACCCGGTTTCGTGCGCATTCACTCGAATCCCACTACATGTAAACACGTCCTAAGCCTTGATCCTGTTGAGAATGCCCTGTTGGACATGCTGAGCGCTCAGCATGTCCAAGAGGGGATTCTCAACAATATGAGGGGGCTGTTGACCCAGGTTCGAATCCCGTCGAGAGAGTGGGAGTTCGCGCAGGGCGCGACCACTGTTAGGGGACGGATTGAGTTGGAGAATGCATGAGGACCGCTGACTGTGGCGCTCAGAGCACTGGCTAGGTGACAAGTCCGATGGAAGGACCTCTGAGCACTCTCAACAGTTGTTGAGAATGCCCTATTGGACATGCTGAGCGCTCAGCATGTCCAACAGGGCATTCTCAACAATATGAGTGGGAAGTGACCCTCCCCGGACCCTCCGGGGCTCATACCCAGCTAGTGCTCAGAGGTCCCTCCATCGGTCACCTAGCCAGTGCTCTGAGCGCCACAGTCAGCGGTCCTCATGCATTCTCCAACTCAATCCGTCCCCTAACAGTGGTCGCGCTCAGCATGTCCAACAGGGCATTCTCAACAAATCCGTGGTTTTAACCCTAAATGGACAGACCCTCTGAGTCTCTTCATATTAATGTATTCAACTAATGAAAACTGATGGGTGTCAATATTGAAGCGAAACGGACGTATGTATATATATATACATACATTTATAATAAGCGCGCAATGTTCAAATGTATGTATATGTAGTTAATTCATTCTCAGGTAGGTTCAGGTCCAGTTGTGACGCATCATCAGCTTATCTGCAAATCTATCTAAATGAAACGACACAGCGAGCGTCGCTTCACTTGGCGAAGACGACGAAAGACCTCGTCAATTTGATTCCATGTATAATGACGAAACGACAACTTTTGTGATCGGGCATGAGGGCGATAGCTGCCGTACTATGCAACCATGCGTTGTTATTCGTTGTGTTCACATTCACATTTTGGTTGGGTCGGTTGCACACTGGTACGCAACACGCATCAGTAGTGTCGATCGGCCGCGATATCCCTATAACGTGCTAATGTATCCTTAAAGCATATTACACGCACCCTATTGCACTTCTCGATGTTTCGACGTTTGACCAGCTAATAAACGGCCAGCCCTTGACATATAGCTGGGTCTGCCACCGAAACAACTCCGTCGAAGGGGTCGACAACGAAGGCTTTTTACAGCGAGAGAATTACAGTAAACTTCGTTGTGTCATGAAAGCCATGCGGCGACCTTCTGGTCGGCATAGCTATGCACCAAAAATAGCGCAGCAGTCATCATCGGCCCTCGTCCTTGTGGTTACGACGACAGCACTGTTGCTTCTGGGCGGGGTTTCTGGTCAGCAGGCCCTGCAGAGCGACAAGCCTGGGGTGGTGACGGGTGCTGTGACCAGGCTGACTGCCCCTGCGCGGGATAAGGTCCTGCCTGATGATGAGTCAGGCTTCTATTACCTGAACGAGCATGGCGCCAACAGAAGCACCATCTACCGCATGGCCTTCTGTGACGGAGTGCCTGAGGAGCAGATCCCCCTTGGTAGGCTTGTGGATGTGTCGTACGATCGGATTGTGGGCGGGGTCATGTACTCCTGCACGGCGCCTACGCCGGCCGCGGTTGATGAGCTCGAGGGAGGGCAGCAGCCAAGGCGGCGGGCGCTGCTGGGCGAGCGAATCACCACGCCCACCCAGGTCCGCATCCTGGTGTACATCGTCTCCATGTGCGGCTACAAACAGCCAGCTGTGGTGACGCCTCAGGTGAGACCATTGCTGCAACATACGTATATATGACTCTCATGGGCAAGCGCTAATATTACTCATACGTCTTTGTGTGTGGAACGGTTCGTTCAGCTGATTGCGTCCTGCTGTCCACGTCTCAAATAAAGCATATGCGGTCCCCCTATGTATTCATGTTCATTACGCCAGCAAGCGTACAACCTCTTCATCTCCGGCAACAACACCTACATGAACCGCTCACTGGCTGGCTACTTCAACACCTGCAGCTACGGCCAGGTGACCCTGTCCCCCTCCGACCTCAAGATCCTGGGGCCGGTGGAGATCCCCTGCAGCGGCAATCTGACAGGCCCCGTCTCCTTTGGCTCCGGGCCCGGGTTCACGAGCGGGGCCTGCAACGTGTCCGACAACATGTATAAGTGGCACTACTGGCTGGATGCCTGGGCCAAGGCGACCTACAACGTCAGTTCGGCGGACTACCACCACCGAATTATGGTCCTGCCAAAGTTCTTCTCAGACAAGATCCCAGGTGTGTGCACTTGACGTGGCTTTACATGCATGTAATGCCTGCCGCCGCCGTAGCCATGGTGTACATGGTGCGTCTGCATCCATGCATACGAAACACAGGCGCGAGATTAAGGATAACTGGATCCGCGCCGGCGCCCTACAACCGACCGTTTGTTTGGTCGTTTAAGCCATCGATAGCAAACCACGAGTGATCGATCATGAATACCACCCGAAATCCATGAGTGCTTGCAGTACTGACACTTTGACATGTATGGACGTACGCGCGCTTCAGGCTGCGGTGGCTTTTCTGGTCTGGCCACCGTCGGCCGGGTGTCCCTTGCCACAACGCCGCTCAACAACTGGGGCTCCAGCTTCGTTTGGTGGACTGGGGATAACTGGGGAGACCTTGAGATCCTACTGCACGAGATCGGGCACACCTATGGCATGGCTCACGCTACCATCCCAGGTGGTTGCGATCTGAGGGACCAGTGCGACCACACCTGCACCATGGGCGCCACGGGCGGCCAGGGCATCCGCTGCTGGAACGCGCCGCACAACTGGCAGGTAGGTGTGACTATCTTCGATGCACCGCGTATTGCGTGTATCTCTCGGCTCAAAACAAGCAAGTAGTGGCAGTTTGTCCATCTCCAGCGGCGGAGAGCAACTTATCATTACCGAGGGCCAGATAGATGCGACGGACACATGCATCTATCTGGCATCTTCTGGCATCTATCTTCTGGGGATTCCGCCCGCCGCTGTGCCTATCCCTTTGGTAGTGTTGCCCCGCTGTGCGCCTCTGCTTGCTTCGGGGTCTGTCTGGGTGGGGTCATGCCCCGTGGTGTTTTCTTATTGCGGCGTTGAGGTGTGGAGGTGTCTTGCCGCCTTTGGCGGTGGGGCCTGCTGGGGCTTGCCCTGGTATACACCGTCGATCCCTTTTGGGTCCGCTGTAACGTTCATTCATTCATTCACATGCGGTCACTTTTATACATAATATATAATAACTTTACTCGTTGCACTTCCCCGACTACATTACCCCTGGCATACCTACCATCCCACGTTGCGTACAGGTCGGTTGGGGCGGGCCCTTCCTTTCCCTCAATGACGACAGCCTCGCTCCGGGCAAGTACACCGTCGCCACCATTCCCCCACAGCTCAGCACACGCAGCAGCAGCGTCTTGATCACGGGCGCGGGTATGCCCGCTGGCCAGCGCCTCTTCCTGTCGGCGCGCATCAACGTCTACCCTTACGATCTCGCGTGGGAATTTTGGAAAGACAACATACCCTTTGTACTGATGCACAACTACAATGGCAACGACCGTTACCTCGGATATGCGACCGTGCATGTGGGCGAGATCGGTGCGGGCAACATTTGGCGTGACTCCAACAGCAGCATCGTGGTCCGCTTCGACAGCTGGGATGCCGTCAAGGGCGCCACCGTGCGCATCTGCCGCCGCAGTGCAAATTTTGAGTCAAACTGCTCTGATGGACTGGACGATGATTGCGATTTTGTTCCAGATTACAGGGACCCCAACTGCCTGTACCCGCATCCGCCGAACCCTCCTAGCCCTCCTCCTTCTCCTCCCCTACCGCCGTCCCCGCAGCCCCCGCCATCCCCGCCGTCCCCGCGTCCCCCCAGACCACCCATGTTGCCGCCGCCGTCGCCCCCCCTGCCGTCGCCGCCCCCGCCGTCACCTCTCCCGCCGTCACCACCCCTACCACCCCCGCCGTCGCCTCGCCCGCCGTCAAAACCCCCACCGTC
Organism: Eudorina sp. 2006-703-Eu-15; assembly: GCA_003117195.1. Lineage (NCBI taxonomy): Eukaryota > Viridiplantae > Chlorophyta > Chlorophyceae > Chlamydomonadales > Volvocaceae > Eudorina > Eudorina sp. 2006-703-Eu-15. The sequence goes on from BDSI01000139.1 coordinate 240,679, forward strand.
GCCTCGCCCGCCGTCAAAACCCCCACCGTCGCCTCGCCCGCCCCGCGTACCCCGCGTTCCCCGCGACCGCCGTCACCACTACCGCCGTCGCCTCCCCCGCCGTCACCACCCCGCCGCCGCCGCCCCCGCCGCCGCCGCCCCCGCCCCCGCCGTCCCCGCCCCCGCCCCCGCCGTCGCCGCCCCCGCCCCGCCGTCGCCGCCCCCGCCGCCGCCTCGACCGCCGTCACCACCCCCGCCGGCGCCTCGCCCGCCGTCACCACCACCGCCGTCGCTTCGCCCGCCGTCACCACCCCCGCCGTCGCCTCGCCCGCCGTCACCACTACCGCCGTCGCCGCCCCCTGCACCGCCACCCCCCTTACCACCTACACCACCGAGGCCGCCGCCCTGGCCGCGACCGTCACGCCCACCGCCGCGCCCGCTGGTGCCCCGGCCACCTTTGCAACCCGATCCTCCATCCCCTCCTTCTCCCCGTCCTCCCCCTACACCCCGTCGCCCACCGCTACCACCACCGTCACCCCCGAGAAAGCCGAGAGCTTCCCAAAGATGATTGCGTGCATGAAGTTATAAAAACACTAGATAGAATGAGGGTTTTTTAATGATAAGAGAAGCCGCGTAGGAATACAAGCAAGCAAACGAAACTTGATTGCCGTGCGTGCATGCTATCCGTCCTACATACGCAGCGTTGGTTTGAATTCGTTCGTTGAAAAGACGTAACGGGGCAGGGCCTGTTTTGCCGTCCATGGCGGTCCATGGTCGGTCCTGGCGGTCCATGGCCGGTCCTGGCGGTCCATGGCCGGTCCTGGCGCATGTACGTACACTGTACGCTGTATGTGGTTGGATGCTTACGTATGCCCCTGCTGGCCGCGTGCGTGTGCCGGCTGGTGATGATGATGCAGTCCGTCATATCAGTACATACGTACAAGAGCACTATGCAAGTTTATTTAAAAACGCTCCGCCCGTTCCTTATCCAAGTATTTCATACGCGGCACCTGTTGAAAGGCCTTGGTTCGTTTATTTGACGTTGGCCTCGGTCCATGGAGACCGCGGGGCTTTACTTTGACCGTTTCTGCGCGTCCGATTTTTGCCAGATATAACAAGAGGCATCGATCGGTAAGCACGGTTACCCGTACCTGACCCTTGCAAGGGGTAAGCCACGGCTCACCGTACATTATTGTTTTGACCCTTGCTCGAGCAAGGTCATGTACGTGTCACCGTGCTTACCGCAAACTGATACCAAGCAAGGATACCTTACTTGCAATTGAGGATAATGACAAACCTTGCGAATTAGTTGGGCGCGTATTCAAGGTTTTGCCGTTAGCCACTGACACGCACTCACACGCGGCACACACACGGCCTCAGCCATGTCCGGCCTCATACTGCCCATATGCGGGTTTCGACGCACGAGCAGTTTGCAAGCAATTGCACTTACTAAAAAACAAACTTATAAAAACTTATCACCGTATGTACGTACTTCCGGAATATCGTCACGTATTTCGGAACAACTAAAAACAATATAAACTTACATCTGCATGCGTTGCGCGAATAAATAATCGCTTAAATAGTTGTCCTTAAGGGCTGCGCGAATTGCAAAGAAACACGTTCCCTGCCCTCTCACCGCCCCTTATTTTACGGCCGCCGCTGACGTATATATGTAACGGTCCATTAAAATATTGGCGAACCCCTTTCTCATGCATGCAAGCAGACATGCTGTGATGCATGTAGTCGCGTTGACTCAACCCGCAGAAGCCCGGTGCGAGCTCCTTCCTTTGAAGGTTTCAGCGACATAAATTTTATTTAATGATTAAGCTAAGTAGGGGTGCAGGACGATACCCGGCAAATAATGCGGCGGCGGGTATGATGAAAGAACGAAGCTTGAGGTACAGGATACATGCACCGAATATCGTCACGCGTTCCTGTGGTTTCAGTAATAATACTATATATATAGTATTACTAGCACCCAGAAGCCATTCCTTCCGACTCCTCTCGACTTGGGCACGCGTGGCGAACCAATCTCGCTCTCAATACACGTGCTCAGATATATAGCAGACCCACAGACCCAGTCTATCTCTTATTAGCTAGGTGATGCCAACCCTGCTCGCTGTAGATAGCTGACTTGATGAGTGTATGGTTTTGCAATATGTATGAGTATTTTTCCTTTATGAACCGAAGGACAACTGATGTATTGTTATTTTACGCCCAGTGTTCATCGCTGACGTGTATATTTGTTACAGACAGGGCACGGCCGCCCGCGCATGTGTACATGTGTACATGCATTAGCTGTGCGTGCCCATGTGTTTCCGCGAGTCGTGGAAACACATTGGCACGCACATGGGCCGTCACCTGCCTTTACCTCACTCCCGCCGCCAGAACTGGCGATGCGTGTGTGTAATGTTGTGATATCTTTCGCTATGGAGAACGCGGAGCGGCGCGAACGGAGGAGTGATTATTGAATCCGAACGGGTCAAGCGACCGCACGTAATAATGGTGAAATAAACGGACACATGTACAGATATATACACATATTTTACAAATTAATGAAGTATCTTCTTACGCATCTTCTCATCAATGCCTTCGTTCCTGAAGGTTGGCGTGCCCGTACACGGGCACCCTATGTAGTCGGAATTATTACCGTTAAGGAAGTTTGCTCACCTTCGGCAGAAACGGTCCTTTGATTGCTTCTGGTGATACGTATGTGTATGCTCTATTTTGGTGCAATGTAAGTGGCCTGAATCCTTGAGGGAGGACTGGAATGGACTCCAATCGCCAGGATTAAGGGTATTGATTTCTGAATGTGACTGTGCTGAATGGAAGGCCTCCGCCCTGGTAACTCAAATTGAGGTTTATGTGCTTTCTCCACAAAGTAGAGACGGAAGGGCCGGGAAAGCGCCGTCACGTGACCGCGCACGTGACTGGACTCCTGCGCCGGGCGCAGTATTGTAATGCAGTTCCCGCATGGATGAGTAGATGGATGATGTTTGCGCATAAGGCAACTCGGTGGCGTGATTTTGGTGTTGGGCGGTGTGAGGAGGCATATTCCGTACAGGTTACCATTGGCATGGGTACAGACGGAGGTGCGTGAGCGGATATGGGCATTGTAACTGAAAGCTAATCGGTCGATATTGCATGGATTATTGTCACAAGCTTACCGTCGTTGCATTACACAATTTTCTGTTGTATCCCAACAGCATCCTTGACGTCGTTTTGGGCCTGCCTCGTATTGTTTGCTGGCGTTTCTGCCGAACTGTGTCGAACACCGTGTCGAGAACTGTGTCGAAACCTGAGTCGAGGCACCTTGCACGCGTCGGCTTTGCCTTTGCAAAGCACCTGTCTTACCTGTGTTAACTCGCTATTGTTTGTGTGGATAGTATGCGGCCCTGAGGTCCGGGAAGCCGGGGTGAAGCGACCGCACCTATACAGCGAATCGTCAGTAGGGCCAAGCTAGTTTTAGGCGCCGTGCGTTGCTCGCGTCTAAAGTTGTATTTGTGGATAACAGCCAGCAGCGCGACACAAGGCGCATTGCACTCGTGCGGCTGTGGCGGTGACTGTCGCGCAGAGCAATGGTCGACAACGCACCCACGTTGCCCAGTATTGTATATGATGTTGGCAGCAGCCTGGACTGTGAATTAGTGCGGGCGACAAACGTCGCCGTGGGGCGAGTAAATTGCCTTCCCCCAGGTATCCGTCAGGCCCTGTGCGAGAGTGCTGCTTGGGAGCAGGCACATGGCGTCCTTGCCGGTCGGTACGCTGACATGCCAACCCTGTATAACGTATACATGTCGTTAGGCGAGGTCGTAGTTACCGGTGAGGCCCTATACGAGTCAGATGGCTTCCACATGGGCCTGCCTAATGCGCCTTCTTGATTTCGCCTGCCTCCAAAACGATAAGCTGCTCAAAAGCAATGACACACTCGGCAATTGTAGGCAGCTGCTGCGGGCAACCGCGCGAGCGACAAGACCATCACTTGCTTACGAGCGCGCCCGAAAGCGCACGCGGCTGTCCAACGGCTGGACCTGCCGGACCTATACGCCCGCCATTAAGCTCTTTGTCTTCGCGTACCAGCTGGGACAGGTCCGCGATCAGCACAGCCTGGTCGTCCGATGCCGCGTCGATATCCAGCTCGGCACACGTACCCTGCGCGCACCGTCGCACTCCGACCACACCAGCACCTGGCTGCCCGTCCTCAAGACCTGGCTCCGGAAAGATGTCGAGTGATTCGCGCACAAGACCGGAACGGCCCGCGCGTGCCTCGAGGCCTTCAGGGGGCGCATCCACGCCGCAAAGCCTGCTCACCGCAGAGCAGCACGCGCCTGCCTTTTGCAGGTGGACGCACTGTAACGACAACTGCTATTACACTGCCCGCCCACCGAGCCGCGCCTGAAACACAACTGCAGCGCTTCAGATTCCATTGCACAGCAACAACAGCCGCATGGGATCCACAATGACAAGCCGCACCGCGGGAACAACCAGCCACAACACACCCACTGGAACAGCAACGCAGAACGGCGCCCATGAAAACGCAACTCCCTCAATCAACTGCCCTTGCGGACGGCAGCTCAGCCCATAAACGGCCAACCATCCGCCGGACACAGGTCATGCAACGCTTACAACACGCTCCGGGCCGAAACACAGCAAGAGACACATTGCACATTCCTTCCTTCCACAGTACACGACTCTTTCCAACGCAGTATTACCGCAGCAAAAATCGCGCACAACAAATTCCACCGAGCGCCTTAATAAGGCCCGCATCCCTACCTCAACCATTCGGACCCCAATAACACCGTCACCTACACGCGCCACGACAACAAATACACGAATACTAACAAAGGGCACGCCTTCCTCAACGACACGTCGTTGACTTGTTTGCAGTTTGGCATGAGTCATGAAAAAACGGCACACCGCTTCCTTTAATGATGACAACGCACGACCTCAGCACGACCTCAACTCGTCCGTCACACGTCCACACGTGTTCGCATGTAGTTTGTGTTTCTGTCTAGTTGTACCGGTATGTAGTTGTATCCCATCAACGCATCAACTAGTTCGTTGGTATGGTTTATTTAAAATCATTTTTCTGATGATGAAATGGCACATCGGGCATCGCTTCATTCAGTTGGTGATGAAAACGAACGACCCAAATTCGTCACACGCATGTATATATGGCGGAACGGCAACGTCTGACCGGGCGTGAGGACACCGCGGTTAAGGAATATACATAATGAAAAAAATAATAAAGAACAAAATAAAACAAATACTGTCGTCGGGTTGCACGCTGCTGGTGCGCAAAACCAGTGTCGCCCGCGGTGTGTACATAAACATATATGGATGGGTGCCCAAGGCAATATAGTCAAAGAGGGTCGCACTTCTCGTTGTTTTATTTCATCTTGATGGGCGAGTAGCCCTTACTACCCTCTGCATATATGTCGTTTAGCTGTGCCGCCTGCATGCCACCGAAACATGTATGCAATACTTAAAAGGAATCCTTCCCACGGCACTAGTGCGACTAGGAGCCCTGCTGCTGGAGCGGCCTTCAGGTCGGCCTTGCTCTGCTGCGAAAATGCTGTCATCAGCTCTCGTGCTTGTGGTTACGATTATGGCACTCCTGCTGCTGGGCGAGGTTGCTGGTCAGCAGGCCCTGCCCCTGCAACGCGACAAGCCTGGGGTGGTGACGGGTGCTGTGACCAGGCTGACTGCCACTGCGCGAGATCAGGTCCTGCCTGATGATGAGTCAGGCTTCTATTACCTGAACGAGCATGGCGGCAACGCCGTTGCCGGCGGCAGCACCATCTACCGCCTGACCTTCTGCGATCGATGGAGTGACGGAGGAGCAGATCCCTACCAACTCATACTGGGTCTGACAGGCTCTAACATGTATGGCGGGCCTGTCAACATTGCCAGATATCGGAACTCTCCGACGGCTGTGACAGTGTCCTAATATGCTGTCAGAAACCTGTTAGAGCCTGTCTGGAGCCTGTCACGGTTCCGTCGGATGTAGGGGATCCGCGGTTTATGTGACAGGCTGTGGCAGGCTATTGACACCCAGAGTAAGGACGACATGCCCTGGATGTCACAGGATGTTGACGGGTAGGGTAATAATAATAATAATAGTACGCCGGCCGAAGCCTGGCGTGTATTAAGGGGGTGGGGAACTGAGGGGTGGCGTAGTCACCCCTGTATGTCCGCACAACAGGGGAAGCCTAGGTTGGTTGTTGTTATTTTATCCCACCCTCCATCACTCGCCGGGTCCGGATGATTGCGCCTGCGGTTTCTATCGTGTGTCGATGGATGTGCAGGCAGGTGCTGTGGGCCTGGTCGGTGGTCGCTCCGAGTCTGCAGAGGAGCGACTTAAGTGTAGTCGGCAGGGTTCCAGTACTGCCCAGTGTGACTATTTGCGCGTCGGTGTAGTGCACTGTCCACCCCGCCTTTGTTAGTTCCTCTTTGAGTCTCGCATGCTGCGTTGGTTTCTGTGTTAGTTTTCGGCGTGCTGTAGGTCGCCAGTGTACCCCACTTCGATTATGTATACCTCGTGCATGGTCTTGTCCACGGGTCCCTTGTAGCGTTTGCGCTTGGTTTTGTGAGAGGCGAGTGTGGGTATGAACATTATGTCAGGTCGGAGGCGTCGGACCTCCTCTTCAGTCAGATGCGGCAGCATCCATTTGGGTACCCGCGTGCTACTGCAGAACGGTGGGATATCCTCTGCCTTGCTAGCGTCCACGCATAACCATGAAACCGCCTCCGTAGCGGCCCCTGTTGAGGCAGTCCGCAATGATGCGTGTCGCCTGATTGTGCCGGTTGATGAACATGCCTTTAAACGTCACGTTCTGGCAGCCTCCAAGTATGTGGGCTCCGGAGTCCGTTGTGGGGCCCGACGGGTTGCAATTGCGGCAGACCGGGCAGTGGCCATCCCCGCCGCGACCGTACAATTTCTTCAGCTTCGCATTATACAAGAGTCCATACCGTGCCTTCAGCACTTGGATTTTTAGCCAATGACTAGTGTGAGAGCTGTTTAAGTAGGCGTTGCTGCATTTATTAGAGTCTAGCTTTGTCGACGCGTCGCGCTATTTTTCAGTTAGGGTCGTGTCGGTTGTAAATCCCGCGAACGTTTTCTTTTGGAGACCTTTGAGGATGCCCCTATTAAGGTCATTGATATATAGTCCTGTATCCTTTTGTCGCAGTCAGACCAGCTTATCGTACGGGGCGTTATCTGCGGTCTCAATTACGGTTGGCTCGGGATTACCATGTGCTACCGCAGTTGCGCCTTCATCGGCCTTATCGTTACCATGAATTCCAGTGTGTGCTTTTACCTTTATGAAATGGACAGTCGTGGTTTGTTGGGTGCAGTCGTACAGCATCTCAACAATTTCCATAAGCAAGGCTTTATGTTTGGAAACATGTAATTTACTGGGTTCATTGATGGCTCTTTTCATGAGATCCAGTGATGCTTGTGAGTCAGTTGCTATGGTTAATGCGCGACTCGTGGTTTTGTGCTGCGCGATGGCCGCACGTATAGCCGACAATTGTCGAGTTGCAACTCAGCCCGCTGGATTGTATTTGTACACCCTTCCCCGGCCGGGTCTACATGCAAGGTTTCCCCGGTAAGTTCGCAGTATGCTGCCGCACCGAGTCTGTTCGGGCCGTCGCCTGCGAGCGGTTTGACGCAACTACCATCAGTCCAAATTATAGTATGCAATGGGATACGTAGAGGCATGTTGCCCGGGAACGCTTCCGCGAGCTCCCGCCGGAGCTCCTGTGCCTCTCGCCGGGGCACTTGTACTGTGGGCCTGGGCCTGGGCGTTGCCGAGTCGTTCATTCGTCGCATGGTCTGGGCAACCTTGCACGGGTAGGGTCGTTGGGTATGGCGACAATGTTCCTCGCTGACGTGCTTGCGTAGGTGTTTCTTAGGTAGGCCGAAGGCCTCCGCGTCTTGGAGTTTCTGGAGGAGCGCCTTCATCGAGCGGGCATTCAGCCCACGCAGAGCTGTGTCGTTGGCGATGACGAAGAGGTCCAAGCCCCCTTTGTACCCAGGGGTCAGGGTATCGGTGCCAACGCCTCCGGTGAGTGAGCACGTCAGACCGCGGCTGATCCGGCCGAGGTAAAACATGTAAGGGGTATCCAGAAGCGAGGTGTGGGCCCCGCTTTTGGTGTGAGGGGCAACGAGCAGTGTAGCTGTGGGTGCTGCGGACGCTGTGGTGTGCATCGCGCCGGCAACCGCCCACATTGCTGCCTTCTTGACACTTACGGGGTCAGGGTCAGGATGCGCAATTGAGAGCCCTGTGAACGGTTGGGAATAGGCGTCCACGTTGGCCCCGAACAGTTGATCTATCTTCTGCATCTACACTGAAGTAGCATTCAATTTCTTCGGCACTGTTCAGTGGTGATGAGAACCGCTCCGCGACAGGGCCGGAGTCTAGGACCTGCAAGGCTTTAATGAGTACGCACCGCAGGTGTTCGTTAATAGTTGCCTGCGATCTTGGTGGGCCTTTCACCGCTCGACCGTTGGGGTCTCTGCTGTGTCTCAGCAGGAGCCGCGCGACGTCTTCAGCAAAGCCGCCCTGGGCCGCGAGGCTTCTGTGGACCTCGGGGTAGGTCGTCGCTGCGTGGTGATAGCGCTTTCGCAGGGTATCAAGGCGTTGCATGCTGAGTGTCCCCACACATTTCCCTCTTGGGTCATAGACGAAGGCCGTTGCGTCGTCGGTCGTATTGCCATCAGCTGTGTGCCGGCCCAGCTGTATCTGGTACCGCCCCGTGCGTTGCGTGTCCGTGTACGTGTTACACGGCGAAGCCTCAAGGGTAGTGTTCGCGCGGATGAGTCGTGCGCGATGTGCGTGGTCCAGGGGTGGCGGGTCCCATCGGCCTTGCCGCTGCTGGTTCGTGAGGGCGGTGTCGCGGGGCTTGGTGTACACCGAGCGGGGAGCCGCGCTGCGCAGCTGTTTCTGCTTAAACCTAGCCAGGGCGTCTGGTCCGCTCGGCAGCCTCTCCAGATGTGCCGCGGGGATGTCTGACGGTTCCCACACCGCCCGTCGGAAGTAACGGTCCATCCGGGTGCCGTAGAGCCCCTTCACCGGCAGGAGCTGTTTCGGCACGTACCCCATGCATGCTTTTGTACGCGTCGGCAACTGACATCGGGATGATTGTGTCATTCCATCGGACTGTGTAGTACTGTTCATGTGTCACTGCTGATTTACCCGTCCCGACTTTCTGCTTCTTGGAGGATTTCGCGCTTGTGGGTGCGACTCGTTTAGTGATTGGGCCCGCGAGGACCTCGGCGATATCCTCCGCTTCATTGTACAGGTCGTATACTATCTAATTGCTGCTGTCCCGTGGTATCCTCGGCTTTGCCCTTTCCAGACTTCCAGGGGATACAGTTTTGGAGAATCTGCCCTATGACATTATAGGGGGGGTAACCCCCTCGTAACCATTACCCAGGGGGGTGAGGGTGGGGGTAATGGTTACCCACCCACCCTCGTGACAAGGGGGGGTGGGTAATTGTACCCAGGGGTAGGGGTAGCATCATTACCCAGGGGTAACGGAGGGGGTAACCCAGGCATTGGCCGTCATTTTACAGAATACGTTTCACGCTGGTCCGGATTGCCTCTCTCCACTGATTGTGTCCTCAAACACCACGCAGCATTCACCCTTGATTTGGCACTATCATCCTACACATCCCCACTAACATCAACAGTCCAGTCCCTACACCACACACACCAAGCATCCTAAAGCCTGGCTGTGGAATCTCAGACACACCTTACGTGCTGTCCCCATGTATCCACAATAACTCCTTCATCAAATCCAAGAGGTCAGGGTACACACGCCGGTTTTGTGTCTCACCCCTCAAACACGCCTATCCCAGCAAGCCTATCATGCTCCACCGCTGTCACACGCTGACACACAGCCAATCCAGTGTATGACATGGTAGTGAGAACCACCGCTGCACATGCATGAATCTATCAAGTATAGATTCCACACGCAAACATGGCCTGCATGCGGGGCCAGACAGCCAAAGTTGGGAACGGCACTAGAAACCAGTGTGCAGTTAGGCGCCGCCAACCAGCCCGGCAACACAAGGCAGGCACACATTCGTCGAAGTGCAGTGCCATGGAGGTTGAAAGCATCTGCTTGCCCCGCCCATGCTATCAGCGGCTGCAAGGGCGGCCTCCCCGTTTACCCCGTTCGATCTGTGTTTAGTAAAGCAACCCGAGCGTCCCGTCACACCCCGGCATGCACCCTCCCTGAGCCTGAACCCACGGCTGCCTCACCTGAATAATGCTACTTCGCCAGGCCGCGCCAGCCCGGCGGGAACCTGCTGCACGCCCGCCTTGCTTCCACACGCAAACACGGCCTGCGGCGCCAGCCAGCCAACGTTGGGAACGGTACCAGAACCGGCGCGCAGTCAGACATCGCCTACCAGGCCGGCAACATCAGGCACACGTCCGCCTGCGTGCCCCACCCATGCTAGCAGCGGCTTCTAGGGCGGCCTCCCCGAGCGTCCCTTCACACCCCGGCAAGCGCCCACCCTGAGCCCGAACCCACGGCTGCCTCACCTGAATGCTACTTCGCCAGGCCACGCCAGCCCGACGGGAACCTGCTGCGCGCCTGCCTTGCTTCCACACGCAAACACGGCCTGCCGGGCCAGCCAGCCAACGTTGGGAACGGTACCAGCAACCGGCGCGCAGCCAGACGCCGCCAACCAGACCGGCAACACAAGGCACGCGGTGGCTGAAGCGTAGTGCCATGAAGGTTGAAAGCATCCGCTTGCCCCGCCCCCATGATAGCCTCCGTCCTCCTGGATACATCCTACGCGGTGCTGGGTGGAGAAAGGGTTGGGCCGTCGCAATCGTATACACTACAAAGCTCTCGACTTTAATATTTATAACAATTCACTTAGTTTGCGCATGGCTGCCGTTTCGTTTCAGTTGTCACTAGTCAATTACAGCAATATTTGCCTATGTAAGTTGAGGTGATAGGAAGTAACTCATTTGCAATAGTACGAGAACAATCAGCAACACTGTTTGCGTTCTGGCCGCCATGATGGAGCGAAATTATACAACTTGGACTGTTGGACAGTCAAACGAATTGGCCTACAGTACCTACAGCCCAAACAGTTCGCCACGCACCTCCAGATGAAGGACTAGGCGACCATGGGCTTCACGCACATAAATGAACGGATTTTACATGTGAGGAATTACAGTGGGGTTACCCTGGGATATGTTTACCCACCCAGCCCCGTAGGGAGGTACCCGGCGGGGGTTACCCCCGGTTTACCCTGCCTGGGTATGAATGCCATAGGGCTGCTTCCGAGCGACTTGCCACTGTGGCCGCCACCACTGGGGGGTAAGATGTTCCTGATGTGGCGTCGGTGCTGGCGACACTGTGTGCGGTCCGGATGTTCGCGGCTCGTCGCTGAGTTCCACCTCAGCAGTCATTAGAGCGGCGTCCTCGGCGCCATCGCTCCTCCGAGCGCGGGGCGCCGCTGGCGTGTCATGAAGCCCTTTGCTGGCGAGGTACGCTGGGACAGGGTTTGGGGATTCTGTGCCCTTCTCCTCGTCTAGCCTGGGGGCCATCCTGATACACGGTGTTTCACGGGTTATTGGGTTCGGGGGTGGCCGCGGTCCTTGTGCGACGGGTCCTTGCAGGGTGCCAAGGCTGGGCACGCATTTGCGTGTGTCCTGCCGCAGCGCGGCCATGACTCGCCGTGTGTCCATGCATGAGGTGCGGTGTTCAGGAGTGGGATCGTGCAGCTGCACTCTGTGGATAGCCGCGTTTTCTGTTCCGACCGCCTTGTTATCACAACGTGTATGTGTTGTTGTTGATGAAGTCTAGTTGCCTTTGTCGAAGTGAGCTCTTGCGCTTGCACCCAACTCGCTCGGCTTCCGCAGGCATATCCAGCGGTGGTGACGCTTCGGACTCCGGTGAATTTGCCGGCGACGTGGTCTTCTGACGGATCCTTGTCGCGCTCCACACAACTGGTGCGTTGCGGCTGACGTGCGGGTCAAGGGATGGCGTTATGACCGGTGTGGGGAGGCTCGATTTGTGCCTTAGGCCGGTGAATGTCAGCGAGGTTATCCGGGATCTCACGGAGCTTCCTGTCTTCCAGCAGCGGCATCGCGGACGTCCATTTGCGTGGGTCGTGCATGCACGAGTGTGGGGCGTCGGGGCATTGGGAGCTGACGGCCAGACTCAGTCTGTTCAGCGATACCTTGTGCCGGTGCTGCACCTTACCCCGGGGAAAGAGTTTTTGAAGCTCAGCGGTCGTGATAAGGTGCCGTTTGGTGTTCTTATCTATAAGTGAGTGCATATCAAGACCCAGCTCTGTCAGCGGGAGCAGGAGCCTGTACGGCAGAATCTCTTCACGCGATTCCTGCTCGGCATTGACGGCGGTGGCTGCCGCCATAAGTGTGTTCAGGGAGGTGTTGTACGGCCTGCCTTTAGCGGTCACCACGATGCCGTGGTCGCGGGCGAGCGTGAGTTGCTTCAGAGTCGTGTAGAAGCTGCTTTCGCGCCTCAGCGTGTGCATCCTGGTGTCGGCGGCTAACTGACACTGCAGTTCCAGCATGGCTCTTGTCACAACGCCGAGCCGTCCCTCGTCGTTTAGGGAGAGAATCAGGGCGCGCGTTGCAGTGCGCGCATAGATCGGGAGCAGGGATCCTACCCCCAGTCCGTATTGCTCGGCTGGTAGTAGCACAGCGCGCGTGGGGAAGCTGGAGGGCAGGCCGTAACAGCGACGGGCGATGCGTGCTATCATCGCATCCAGGAGTCGTACATCGTTTGGAGTATACGCCATGGTGGGAAAGCTGTATGTCACCACTGTTTGGATACAGCTCTGTATAATCCTTATACACTGATCTGGCGTCGCCATGGAGCCTTGTAATAAGTCTCCCTTATCCCGTATTGCTTCGCAGACATGAGTCATTTGGGCGCTCCAGTTGCGAGTCATCGTTATAAGCACCCCAAGGTACTTGTATGGTTCGGTGGGGGAGATGTACGGCACTGGCCAATCACTGATTTTGACTTTCGCATCAAGAGCCGCTTTGAGCGTGCGTTCGCATGTCGGTCCATTCAGACCGCGGTCAGACCATGCCTTGCGGTGCAGGATGCCTGTCACAGCGCATTTCGAGTGATTCACTTGTAGACCCGCCCACTGGGAGTACAGGCTAATCTTGTCGCACTGTGTCTGCAGGTCCCGCGTGGTGTTGGTCAGCACCGCAAGATCGTCGGCGTAAGCAGCCGAGCTGCAGTGATAGCGGGCGTTCAGGTCGTCTAAAAGGCATCCGTACTGGTGCCCTCGCCCGCCAACATGGAGCCATCGTAGGAGGGGCTCAAGAAAGATGATGAAGAGCACTCCCTACCAACTCATAGGGGGTCTGACAGGCTCTGACAGGCTTGCCTGTCAGGAAATGTTAGCCTGACAGCCTTAGCCAACATTTGCGCCGCTGTTATTGGCTGTTGAATCGACACCGTCTGGGCTCTGACAGTTCCCAGCAATGTCAGTGATGGTCGCGATAACTTGGCTGTGACAGGCTGTTAGTGGCTGTTTGGGCGGTGTCCAACGCTGTTACCCACAGTGCAGAAGGTATGATGCCTAATGTTGACGTCTAACAACAACAGGAGTGTATGTACTCGTTAGTGTTGGCGGAGGCTATCCGGTATATATATCATTCTATGGGGATGAGGAGCCGGTTTTCTTTTCGAGGACAATAATGCACGCAGCTGTCATTTTACTCACTGCGCTGGGTGAAATGTAACACGAAGCCTGTGCTTGGCTTTATCCACTTCTGGGGGTTCCACCCTCTGCTGTGCCTATCCCTTTCGTTCAAAGTAGTGTTGCCCCGCTCTGCGCCTCTGTTTGCTTAGCTTGCTTCGGTGTCTGTCTGGGTGGGGTCATGACCCGGTGTGTTTTTGTTTGCAGCGTTAGTTGAGGTGTGGTGGTGTCTTGATTGCCGCCTTGTCGGTGGGGCTAGTGGGGCCTGCCTGCTGGGGCTTGCTCCAGTATACACCGATGCATGATCCCTTTGGGGTCCGCTCCTGCGCTGTAACGTTCATTAACTCATTCATCCAGCATTATGCCTTTTTTTGCACTGGACTGGGAGCCACGTCCTAAGCCCAAGGCAGTAGCAAAATCAGCCACAGCAATAAACAGCCTCATGTCTGAGGCACTTCGAACAGCAGCGGGTCATCAGCAGCCGCACGCCTTTAGCAGCAGAAGCAGACACACTCACACATATATACCTAGGGACACTTAGGAACGCAGTTATCCAGCAGGTCGTCAACTGAAGGCAGTAGCATTGCAGCGGAGGCGGCGGCCACACCCACACACAGCTCCATGCTATGTACGAGCCGCTCAGAATATCAGCCGGGTCAGCATCCACTCATGGCACTAGCAGCAGCAGATGCACCCAGACATACAAAGCCCGCCCTGTGTCTAAGACACTTAGGGTTTGAAGGGGCCACAGTGTTCGTTGGATGAGGGATGCTCCACTAGAGGTCGCTGGGCACTACTGTCACAAGGCAGGTAGGCTTGGGTTTTCCAAGATTTCGAGAGGGTGTGGCGCTAGTGGCGCTGGGTGTTCCAGCAGGGCTGGTGGTAGATGGGTAATGGGGTGCCTGTGTGGGCGACCTTCCCCGTGCTTGGCTTTATCCACTTCTGATGAACGGATATCCCGCCCGATGCTGTGACCATCCCTTTGCTTGGTAGTGTTGCCCCGCTGTATGTGCACCTCTATCTTTTTTGCATAGGTAGGTAGGTTGCTGTCTGGTTGGGGATATGGCCCTCTGCATTTCTGTTCACGCACGGCGTAGGTGTGGCTTTTATATCTATTGCTGTATGTTTAGCATAATACGTAGGAATCAATGACGCCCCAGAAATAAAGCACGCACATACAACGCCAGCAGAAGTCACAACTCTGCCGGCGGCTTGTCCAGTATTTGAGTACTTTCATTCTTGATAGTTTTCATTGAAGTTTTTCGGGCGGCTTGGGATAATTATTCCATTCGTTCTTGGTGCAGCTCCTCGCCGCTACTTTAAATACTAGGATTGTAACCAAAAAGAAATTTCTTAATTTAAATTCATGCATGTGACCTCTTTGTTGCCTCTTTGAGTTTGTGCATAGAGTTAAAAGTGTACGATCGCGACTTGAAGTCGCGATCGTACAGAGCTTGTCAGGACGCTATTTAAATGCAGGCAGGCCTACTTTACATCTTTTTACCACAGTTATATGTAGTGATACCTTTGTAGTAATTTCTCCTAAACGAAATCTATCGATCCAACTCAGGAAAGCTGCTGGCCTGGCAGTTTCGCGAAAAACGAGTAGAGTCTGACGTATCCAACACGCCATTCTAAATAAGTCAATTGAAGGAATAAAGGATGCAACGACAACATCGACGACACATTGTTAAACGCCACCGAGCTGTTCAAATTTGCCATTGAAATTCAAATCTGCCATTGGCGATATACGCTTGCCAACGCCGTTTGATTCCTACCTATGTTGATTCCTGACAAGTGTTTATAAATTATTCGTTCTATGTTTGCTGTCCTTTCACAGGGAGGACGGGCGAGCCATCATGTTTAACTCCGTCCCTTCAACATAGCTCATGGAACTGAGGTACGCGGCCATTTACTTCTGTATCTGCTCGGTTCTGCCTTACTGTATTACGTTTGGCCTTTCCCATGGCGCTGTGAGCACTAGTATTGCCTGACTCTCTACTACGCTAACCTACTACGCTCGTTCGTTGTTGCCTGTACAGCAGAGGCGCGGCTAGTTATGGCTATTGTACTTCCAAGTGAGGCGTTGCAGTTTTGGTTACAGAAGATGATGTGCGACCGACCTTGACTACCAGGGGTGAGTAGTGTAGGCGTCCTTAAGGTTCATGGTTCCCCCACTAATAATCATGCGTGTCACATTCGCTCTTCGCTCCTCAATCTCTAATCCTAAATTGTGTATGCAATGCACCTCGCTGTATGTGCTTGACTAGGTACATACATGGCCAGAAGTTCACGCAAGGCATTGCATTGGTAAGAAGGGGTAAGCGGATCAGAGTGTCCCTGAGCCGCGGGGCCGATGTTGGCTCCTCACTTGCTTCCAAGCAATCCACCCGCCAGATAGAGTAACAATGTGCTACGCCTCCACTCGTCAATGTGCTGAATGCAGGCTCACCCCAAGTGGTCGCAATTGGACACAACAGGGAGACACAGCTGGCCGGGCGTGTGTTGATAGGATAGTCACGCATGGTAGTTTTTTTGGCGGTCCACCTGCTGCCTGTTGTGAGATGGATCCAAGGTCTACTTAAGTATTCTGTGGCAGATGAGGATGTACCATGACATACAACTGTGTGTGTGGTTCAGATAGAGCAGGCGTTGGATGGATGGATGGTGCACGGGCTGAATGTGTTGGAGATCACGATGCTACCTCACAGGATAGCGTCTTGTGTGCTATGGCTCCACACACCTATCTATATATCGAACACGTAACAATCGATGCATGGTGCGTGTGTAGCGTGTGTGCTGTACACGCTGGCTGGCAGCGAGCAAGCACGTCATGCAGTGTAAATGTAAAGCTCGCTCTGTATGTATCTATCTTGACTGTTTGCCTATCTTTGACTCCATCACTCGTTGCTGCACGTATGTTGACCATCCAGCACCGACCGGTCGTTCATTCACACGTCTGCAACTCTTGCTTGCTGAGAAAACAAGACCGAATGTACGGACAAGTCAAACCAAAGTATCAGCAGCATCTAGTACATATGGAAGCGCATTTATTGGTACAATACGGAGATATCTACCAAGCCAGCTTGGAAAGCAGTCCTAGGTACGCCTGGCTCACTATTACAACAGGTGACAGCTTCCTACAGGCTGGCACCTGACAGTAACAGCCGTTAACATTCAAACCATTTCCTATCTGTGCTTAATGTTGACAGCATGTTGTAGTCAAAGTATGTCATCCACTAGCCGGCTGTTGACTGTGTCTTACATTCACAGCTGATCATACCTACCCTACCAGTCAACACGCTGTGACACCCAAGGCATGCCGTCCCTGCCCTAGATGTCAACAGCCTGTTACAGGCTGTAACATAAACCACGGATCCCCTACATCTGAACAGTGACAGGCTCCCGACAGGCTCCGACAGGTTTCTGACAGCCTGTTATGACACTGTCACAGCCGTCGGAAACTCCTACCTGATATCTGGCCATATTGTCAGGTCCGCCATACATGTTAGCGCCTGTCAGACCCCCTATGAGTTGGTAGGGCACTGGTGAAAGTGTATCCCCCTGGACCGTGCCTCTTTCGATTTGGATTGATTGGCGCTGTGGTACCGTGTTCTGTCCGGATGCTTGTTCGGGCCTGGCTGTAGAGGTTGCGGACAACGCGGATAAGGTCGTCTGGCAGCCCAAGGTCGTACATGATTTGAAGCAGCAGGTCGTGGTTGATCGTGTTGAACGCCGAGGAGAAGTCCACGTATAGGACGTACAGGTCATTCCGCGTGAGCCCGGCATCTTCGATTGCGTGGAGCAGGTTCTGGATTTGCCGCTCTGTGTTTCTGTACCGAAGGAAACCTTCTTGGGCCTCGCTAAACAGGGCCAGCTCCGGTGCGACGTCTCCAATAGACACCGTGATGAGGCTGGTCCAGAGCTTATACAGCGTATTTGCTAGGGCGATGGGTCTCCTGTTCTTGAGGAGGAGCCCATCACCAGGTTTAGGGAGCAGCACCGTGACAGACTCTGTCCAATCCTTCGGCGTGTGGGATTTGACCCACATAACTTTCATGAGGTCGTGGATGGTGGCCTGTAGGGCATCGGGCAGCGCCTTGAGGAGTTCATTGGGAACTTGAAGGCCGTCGGGTCCCGGCGTTTTGTTTCGGGCTAAGTGCTGTATGCATCTGCTGTAGTTAAAAGGGTCAGCGATGCTGCTCAGCAGTACGTGGTCGTCGGCCTTCTTCGGGCTGGTGAGGTGGAAGGTGTCTGGCGCCGTGCCCTGAAGGAACGGGTACGTCCTGGGTGCCTCCTCCGGTCTGTACTGTCCAGTTTTCGGTGTGCCTATCGTGGCAGCCTGGGTCTTGAAGTATTCATGTACGGCATCAAGGATGGAATCGGGTTCTGTGCAAACTTTGCCCGAAGTGGGGTGTCTTACCGCGGGCAGCCCTCGTTCAAGCTCATCTTTGCTGAAAATGGCTTGGTGGGCTCATCGTGGGCGAGTTGCGACCAGATGTTTGCGGCGACGTTTCGCAGCAGCAATGTTTTTCTTGCGCTCGCTCGATGGTCAGTGCCTGCCTTATCTGGGTGCCAACTTGTCGAATCGTGTCGCGAAGGGGTGCACCAGGGCAGCGAGTTGCGTCCGCGGGTGTGTGTGCCCCGGCTGTTTGCCTAGGGTCGCCTCCTTCCGCGGTAGCGCCGTTGTGTTCGACTGGTTGAGGCTCTGAACAGGTCTGGTTTCGCAGTTCTGCTTCGTATTCGTGTTTAAGCTGCACATGTTCCCGGTGCAGACGTTGCACGCATCTGGTGACTGTGCGCTTAGGGTGTATTTTTCCCGTGTTAGGTGCACCTGGCTTCTGCGCGCACATATCCAGTAGGATGGCAAGCCCTTTATTGAGGGTCACTTGCAGCATCGCGGCCGCAGCTTCCACGTTGGTCCTCTTCACGCTCTCAAGGGACCGCAGCGTCGACATGAGATGTGTCGCCGTTGTGTTGTTGGGGTCTGCGGCGTGTTTCGCCAGACCATCCTCAATGTCGCGGACTGCGGGATGCAGGTAGTCGTGAAGCGCGGCGATATCGGATGTGAGTGTGGCGTCCATTCGTGTCTGTGCTGCACAGATCGTGGCACGTGGGACCGGCAAGATGACGTTTTTCCATTTTGCATTAACGTGGTCGTCCGCTTCTTGGGTGGCGCGCGTGGGTTTTTTGGCATCCCACAGGCGGATTTCGTCAGTTGGTAGCCGGGTGTGCACGGGCCTGTGGTCGAACTGGCCGGCAGCCACGGTCACACTGCTGTACGCCAGGGTTTTATTCGTACAGGCGGTGGCTTTAAGTTTTACGCTGAGTTGTGTTGCGGGGCACAGCAGAATGTCGTCTATCCGGCTGCTGTGTGTGCGGTGTCTGTCGACCCACTGGTCGAAGGACATCTGGCGGGGGAGTTGATTCTCAGGTGCGGGCCTGAGCGCGTTTTCCGTGACGAACTTGGCGTGTAGCCGGTCGGCGCTATCAAGTACGCCGGTGCTCCTTTCTTCTGCCGCTCTGACCGCGTTGAAATCCCCAGCCAGCACGATGTGTTCTCCGTTTGCCTTAGATGTTTCAGCACCATTCTGCAATGCGCATAAATGGCATTCCGGGTCCCGGTGTCTTCTGGGCAGTAGATCCCAAGGATGTTGAGGAGCGTGCTCATGGGGGTTGAGATCTTGCAATGACACAGGTGGCCTTGTAGCGGGGCCGGCGGCTGGACATAAGTGACGTTTCCTGAGCGACTGTAGCGACCGCTAATCGCCACTGCGACACCTGCGGAGTACCGCGCCTTTCCGGCACTACGCGGTTTAGAGCTGCAGTAAAGTCGGTAGTCCTGCGGTTCCGTGCGCAAGGCATCTTTAACCCACGCTGTACGGTTTCCAGTTTTCGTTTCTGTCAGGACAAGGATGTCTGCGTCCCAGGTTCTTAGGTTGCATATCGTACTGAGAAGGTTGGTTGCCAGACCTCGTACGTTATGTGTGACGATGTGGGCGTACCGGTGTTCGGTCTCGGGGGATGAACTGGTGGGTATCGGGGGCGCGCTGCCTTCGTCGGGCACTGGCATGACAGATGTTCTTGCGCGTTGCGCGCTGCCGTTGTTTTCCGTCTTTGCGGCGGTTGTGCTCGTGTCCGTGGTATCGTGGGCCGCGTCCGGGTCCGGGTGCTGTCGCTTGTTTGCCTTGCGCCGGAGAAGGTCTACGACCGTGAGCGGTTTGCGTCGTTTTGCGCCAGCTTCTTCGCGCTGCTGGTCTTGCTTGTCTCGCTTTCGCGTCGTCGGGGCCCCAGGCGGTGCACGTGTTGTGTTGGACCTGTGTTGATATGTGGCGTCGTTACGTGCACCGGTACTTTCGGGAGGATTACCATCTTCGGTCCGTCTACCCCTCTCGTTCACTTGGGCGTCAGCTGGGGCGCAGTTTGCGGTCTCCCTGGCTGTCTGCGCGTCTGCCTGGCGGCCTGGGGGGTTGTACGGCTCATGTTGGCCCGCTGTTTCGTTACGTGGGGTCATTGCTGGCGACATCGGCTCAAGGTTATGCCCGTTGTTGGGTGCCGTCGTGTGTGGCGGTCGCCAAATTTCGGGTGGCTGGAGTTCTCGCAGCTCGACGTGTGTTTGGACGGTGGAGCTGTTGTGTCGCATCTCCAGGTAGTATACGGCACCACGGCCACGGGGCCAACCTGTCGTGATCCTTTGCGGTCCGGAGTCCATAGAGTCGATCACGTACCAGGCCCCTTGGTGGTACCTACCTGACGGCGATTGCGTGGGATGGGTTTTCAAGGTGCACCGTGAAGCCCCAGTTGCGCGTGTGCGGAGGCAGGTGTTCAAGCAGAGTGTCCAGTCGGTCGTTGGGGCCTAGAGTTAATCCGCTGCGTGGACACCGTCGCGATGTGGTGGTCGGAGAGGATGTCTCCGTTCGGTTTCTGTACGACAGCGCCGTATCGCAGGTAGTGGTTCAGCACGATCGTTGAGAAAAAGCCTGTGCGTTGGTCAAATCCTCCTTTCCATAGATTTGCCACGCCTGTTTTCCGTGTCTCCACGAGGTGCGCGTACATTGCACGGCAGTATCCTAGTACATGCCCGGGGTCAATGCATTGGTCGCCCATCAGGTTGTTGATGGCGTGCACCATGCACATCTGCGCCTTCTGTTTTTCATGGTATGGTTCGCGCGTGGTTTGATTGGCCGCGAGGGTGTCCCGTGGGTGGCCATGTTATGGTGTTGCCGAGGTTCGGTGTGGTGTTGGTCCCACTGATCGTGGTGTCTGCGGTGGTGCCGGGGGGTCCTCCGCACGTTATTTTGTCGGTTGGTATCAAGTTGCTACAGAGATCCAGTTCGGTCCATATCATCACCGCCAGAGGTGTGAGGAGGCAGGCTTCTAGGTGTCCTGTGGTGTTGCGGGCTGACACCACCACACCTATGGTTGTACAGGCATCAATTGCTGAGCGGGCCCGGGACGTGGCATGGGGGAAGGGTCGTAGGCCGTTTATAATTGTTGGTATGGCGCCAGTGATGAGTGGCAGAGCCGCCGATTCTGCTGTCGTCAGTTACCAGCACAATAGCGTCAGGGCCGCCGCAGCCACTGTGATCCTTAGGGCTGCGTTCGGGTTTCGCCGTAGCCATCGGGTCAGATGCAGGCCCCTCGCAAGGTGTTGAGTGACCGTGTTAGCGATAGTGAGGGTCCAGGGAATTAAGATGGTGTTCATTAGGTAGTGTAGCACCCGAAAAAGGCACGTGGTCAGCAAGATGAGACCCAGGGTTTCGTGGAGAGGACTAAGAATGGCCGTGTAGGCCAGAGGGCCAAGGGATGCGGTCGCCAGGAGGCCCGTATTTGCAATGTGGCTGATCCGTATATCGAGTGGCCTTGTGCTTTTAGTGGCGCGGAGGATACACCGTTTCAGTACCCACATGCCCGAGGCGGTGATGCAGTAGCTGATTGAGGTTGCGCAGTAGGTCACTACATACAGCGTATGATATGAGACGAAGGGCTCGGTGGTACACGGTCCTAATCAGACCCAGGATGTTCCGTGTGGTCGTGGGAGGGTTAGCTAGTGCGGATGATGCTCTGCAGGGCTGGTGTGGGGTCGGGTGTTGCTGCACAGGCCGCTCGGGCGGGCAGTTGTACTAGGATCTTTTTTGATGTCCGTGAGAGAATGCATGGGCCGGGCCTCCTGTTCCAGGTTGAGGGTTGGGTCGATGACGGATCGGCGTGCGTCCTAGCTTCAGGCGCTTGGGTCCCTTTGAGTCCATCGCAGCTGTAAGTTTTCCCTCGCGCATAACGGTCGAGAAGAGGTCGTGTATGTGGTACCAGGGGCTTCATCCATTATCCGGGGCACATGGTAGGGACAGCTGTCATCGGTCGTGCGTTCCGTGGGGCTACGCAGTCCAGCCTGCAGCAGGGTATTGCTGTCCGCCGTGCGTTGCGTGCGACCATTGCAGCATGCGCCGTCCCAGGGGTCAACACTCCCGTTGGTCGCCAGCCCCATGATTGAGCCTCGGGTCACGTGATCTGTTTCTCTGCCGGTCTCATTGTTAATCGGCACAGCCTCGTATCCATATTTCATCCGGTCGCTTCATCAGCGTTCGGGCGCGCAAATCACCGGACCAAATCTCAGACCATCACCGGACTCAAATCTCAGGTCCAGTTGCTTATCAACGTTTGGATGCACACCTATCCCATCAGCCGATACACGGGCGTGAGCATGAGTTCTGCTGGGGTGCTCGCAATTATGGGACCAAGGCGGGCAGGGTCTCAGGGGGGCGCGCATGTAGAAAGGCAGGCACCGGGTCCATCCGGTCGTATTTTCACCGGCTGCACCGTGGGTGTGATAAAACCCACAGCAATGCACCGTATCAAATCTGATTGTTCGTGCATGTTTCGGACCCAGCCAGCCCATTCGAGAATGACTAATGGTCGTACGCATCTGCCGTCTGTAGGGCGTCAGGACTCTCCTATAACCAGAACCCGGGCCAGGGCACTTTCCCTGAAGGACCTCTTCCCGCCTAATTTTGTTTCGAGTGATTACGTATGTACGTCCGAGATGAGGTACCAGCGTGGTACGCACGAACGATACCATTCTGGAAACGCCGGTACGATATAAGGATTACCTGCGTGATACGTATGAACGAACCGTACATGTAGTATTTAATACCCCGTGGGGTGGGATTCGGATGGAAACTCCCTACAGCTGTTGACATACACGACAGGGTCTTGGCGCTCTAAGGTACATACGCTGGATGTGTTTCTACGTACCGATATGTAATACGTAATCCCTATGCACTTCCCACATGTATGCAACTACGCGCGCCGCCTCGCAGCGTGTGTATATATGTAGCCACGCACGGACAGGTTTCTACGGACAGGTAAGGAAGCGTGAGGAGATACGTAAGCCATTGCGGTAGATAGACGCAGCGAGTTGTCAGTTGTCAGTCAGCTGATAACAGCAGGCGCAGGTGGAAGAAGTGGGTTTGCTGAGGTAATAAGCACCGCAGTGATGAGCTAGCTAGCTAGGCATCCGACGATGGTTTGGTTTACAGCCCCTGGCCAGGGGCGGCGGTAAGTTGGTCATCAGCGAGCAAACCTGCTGATAGCAGCATACATACGGCCGACCCAACTATGCTACATGTATGTATGTGTATATATATATACATATTAATACATAAAAACTGCAAGCCGTTTCACTGCGCTTGTAACCACATGACGGACGTTTTCACTCCACGTTCCTAACTCTAGCTAAATCGCTCGCGAAAATAAACATACACAAGTATCACATGCGGTAACGTACACAAATGATGATGATCTTCTATAAATGGACGGAGTGAGAGGGTGTTTCCATTTAGGATTAACGCGCGTGGATTAGGGATATTGTAATCCACGCTGATCCACCGCTAATCTATCGTTCTGTTTCAAACGTGGTGGATTAAGGAACGGATTAAAGTACAACAAAGGTCGCAGCTTCTATTTTGCGCTCAAGAAATGAGAGCTGAACGGTATCATTAATTACGTTGATATTCAAAAGACAACCAGGAAGGGCCTCAGGACAACGGCCGCAGGCAAATGCGCCGTAAGGGCCTCACAAATGGGGTTTATTTGGGGTCGCGGCCGGTGCGTGTAATGCCATGAGCCGCTCCAGGTGCCGATACGGCTCACCTGTGGCCCAGACCATGGCGGCGGATACCCTGAGCGCGCTCAGGACCGGCCGGCAGGCCTGCCTAGGTTGGCGGCTAGATTGTGCGCATGCATGTAGGGGCCCCGCGGCGCTCCTAAATGCATGAACCATTATCATTTTATAAGCACTATCGCTTTAATGTGGTGGGACACCCGGTTACGTGCTGAGCTGGGAGCCGAGTCCTGAGCGCGTTCAGGACCGGCGGGCCGGCGCGCGATAATTCCTGAGCGCGCTCAGGACCGGCGCGCCGGCGTGGCCCCTTACTGCGTGGTACATAATGCTGACCAGCAAACTTCAAGCTTTTACAAGCCCAGGGACATTTATGAGCTAAACAATAGGTAACCTTTCATCATATCGATCGGGTTTCTCCAGAAGTGTTGTATTGACTCGTTAATCCACAACGCACCATTTGCTACTTGGTCGCTTCCAAGTATCAAATTTTATCTACCCTTATTTGACCGTTAAGATGTTAAAAATCAACATGTATTACTTTATATTAATCCAGGTTTAATCCGCGAAGAACGCGTCTGCAGGCGTACAAACACTGTCACTAATAATCCTGATCGTCTTAATCCGCCTAATCCACGCTAATCCGTGAGATGTTTCCATATGCCACGGATTAACCCTAAATGGAAACACCCTCTGAGTCTCTTCATAATAATTTATTCAACTAATGAAAACTGATGGGTGTCAATATTGAAGCGAAAGGGACGTGTATATATATAATAAGCGCGCAATGTTCAAATGTATGTATATGTAGTGCATTCATTCTCAGCTAGGTTCAGGTCCAGTTGTGACGCATCATCAGCTTATCTGCAAATCTTTCTAAATGAAACGACACAGCGAGCATCACTTCACTTGGCGAAGACGACGAAAGACTAAGCGCGCAATGTTCAAATGTATGTATATGTAGTGCATTCATTCTCAGCTAGGTTCAGGTCCAGTTGTGACGCATCATCAGCTTATCTGCAAATCTTTCTAAATGAAACGACACAGCGAGCGTCGCTTCATTTGGCGAAGACGACGAAAGACCTCATCAATTTGATTCCATGTATATATGACGAAACGACAACTTTTGTGATCGGGCATGAGGGCGATAGCTGCCGTACTATGCAACCATGCGCTGTTATTCGTTGTGTTCACATTCACATTTTGGTTGGGTCGGTTGCACACTGGTACGCAACACGCATCAGTAGTGTCGATCGGCCGCGATATCCCTATAACGTGCTCATGTATCCTTAAAGCATATTACACGCACCCTATTGCACTTCTCGATGTTTCGACGTTTGACCAGTTAATAAACGGCCAGCCCTTGCTGGGTCTGCCACTGAAACAACTCGAAGGGGTCGACAACGAAGGCTTTTTACAACGAGAGAATTACAGTAAACTTCGTTGTTACATGAAAGCCATGCGGCGACCTTCTGGTCGGCATAGCTATGCACCAATAATAGCGCAGCAGTCATCATCGGCCCTCGTCCTTGTGGTTACGACGACAGCACTGTTGCTTCTGGGCGGGGTTTCTGGTCAGCAGGCCCTGCAGAGCGACAAGCCTGGGGTGGTGACGGGTGCTGTGACCAGGCTGACTGCCCCTGCGCGGGATAAGGTCCTGCCTGATGATGAGTCAGGCTTCTATTACCTGAACGAGCATGGCGGCAACAGAAGCACCATCTACCGCATGGCCTTCTGTGACGGAGTGCCTGAGGAGCAGATCCCCCTTGGCAGGCTTGTGGATGTGTCGTACGATCGGATTGTGGGCGGGGTCATGTACTCCTGCACGGCGCCTACGCCGGCCGCGGTTAATGAGCTAGAGGGAGGGCAGCAGCCAAGGCGGCGGGCGCTGCTGGGCGAGCGAATCACCACGCCCACCCAGGTCCGCATCCTGGTGTACATCGTCTCCATGTGCGGCTACAAACAGCCAGCTATGGTGACGCCTCAGGTGAGACCATTTGCTGCAACATATATATGACTCTCATGGGCAAGCGCGCGCTAAGATTACTCATACGTCTTTGTGTGTGGAATGGTTCGTTCAGCTGATTGCGTCCTGCTGTATGTCCACGTCTCAAATAAAGCATATGCGGTTCCCCTATGTATTCATGTTCATTACGCCAGCAAGCGTACAACCTCTTCATCTCCGGCAACAACACTTACATGAACCGCTCACTGGCTGGCTACTTCAACACCTGCAGCTACGGCCAGGTGACCCTGTCCCCCTCCAACCTCAAGATCCTGGGGCCGGTGGAGATCCCCTGCAGCGGCAATCTGACAGGCCCCGTCTCCTTTGTCTCCGGGCCCATGTTCACGACCGGGGCCTGCGACATACTCGACAACATGTATAAGTGGCACTACTGGCTGGATGCCTGGGCCAACAAGACCTACAACGTCAATTCGGCGGACTACCACCACCGAGTTATCGTCCTGCCAAAGTACTTCTCACGACAGATCCCAGGTGTGTGCACTTGACGTGTCTTTACATGCGTGTAATGCCTGCCGCCGCCGTAGCCATGGTGCGTCTGCGTCCATGCATACGAAACACAGGCGCGAGATTAAGGATAACTGGATCCGCGCCGGCGCGCTACAACCGACCGTTTGTTTGGTCGTGTAAGCCATCGATAGCAAAGCACGACTGATCGATCATGAATACCACCCGAGAGTGCTTGCAATACTGACACTTTGATATGTATGGACGCGCGCTTCAGGCTGCGGTGGCTTTGCTGGTCTAGCCACCGCCGGCCGGGTGTCCCTTGCCACAACGCCGCTCAACAACTGGGGCTCCAGCTTGATTTGGTGGACTGGGGATAACTGGGGAGACCTGGAGATCCTACTGCACGAGATCGGGCACACCTATGGTATGGCTCACGCCAACATTCCCGGTAACTGCGATCTGGGGGACCAGTGCGACCACACCTGCACCATGGGCGCCACGGGAGGCCAGGGCAACCGCTGCCTCAACGCGCCGCACAACTGGCAGGTAGGTGTGACTATCTTCGATGCACCGCGTATTGCGTGTATCTCTCGGCTCAAAACAAGCAAGTAGTGGCAGTTTGTCCATCTCCAGCGGCGGAGAGCAACTTATCATTTCCGAGGGCCAGATAGATGCGACGGACACATGCATCTATCTGGCATCTTCTGGCATCTATCTTCTGGGGATTCCGCCCGCCGCTGTGCCTATCCTTTTGGTAGTGTTGCCCCGCTGTGCGCCTCTGCTTGCTTCGGGGTCTGTCTGGCTGGGGTCATGGCCCGTGGTGTTTTCTTATTGCGTCGTTGAGGTGTGGAGGTGTCTTGCCGCCTTTGGCGGTGGGGCCTGCTGGGGCTTGCCCTGGTATTCACCGTCGGTCCCTTTGGGGTCCGCTGTAACGTTCATTGATTCATTCACATGCGGTCACCTTTATTATATGTACATGCACTTTTGTATACGCACGTGCATTTGTATATATGCACTTTTATACATAATATATAGTAACTCGTTGCATTTCCCCGACTACATTACCCCTGTCATACCTACCATCCCACGTTGCGTACAGGTCGGTTGGGGCGGGCCGTTCCTCTCCCTCAATGACGACAGCCTCGCTCCGGGCAAGTACACCGTCGCCACCATTCCCCCGCAGCTCAGCACACGCAGCAGCAGCATCCTGCTCACGGGCGCGGGTATGCCCGCTGGCCAGCGCCTCTTCCTGTCGGCGCGCATCAACGTCTACCCCTACGACCTCGCGTGGCCAAGGGGGGAGGACAACATACCCTTTGTACTGATGCACAACTACAATGGCAACGACCGTTACCTCGGATATGCGACCGTGCATGTGGGCGAGATCGGTGCGGGCAACATTTGGCGTGACTCCAACAGCAACATCGTGGTCCGCTTCGACAGCTGGGATGCCGTCAAGGGCGCCACCGTGCGCATCTGCCGCCGCAGTGCAAATTTTGAGTCAAACTGCTCTGATGGCCTGGACGATGATTGTGATTTTGTTCCAGATTACAGCGACCCCAACTGCCTGTACCCGCATCCGCCGAACCCTCCTAACCTTCTACCTTCTCCTCCCCTACCGCCGTCCCCGCAGCCCCCGCCATCCCCGCCGTCCCCGCGTCCCCCCAGACCACCCATGTTGCCGCCGCCGTCGCCCCTCCCGCCGCCGTCGCCGCCCCCGCCGTCGCCTCGCCCGCCGTCAAAACCCCCACCGTCGCCTCGCCCGCCGTCAAAACCCCCACCGTCGCCTCGCCCGCCCCGCGTACACCGCGTTCCCCGCGACCGCCGTCACCACTCCCGCCGCCGCCGCCCCCGCCGTCACCACCCCCACCGCCGCCGCCCCCGCCGCCGCCGCCCCCGCCCCCGCCGTCCCCGCCCCCGCCCCCGCCGTCGCCGCCCCCGCCCCCGCCGTCGCCGCCCCCGCCGCCGCCTCGACCGCCGTCACCACCCCCGCCGGCGCCTCGCCCGCCGTCACCACCCCCGCCATCGCCTCGCCCGCCGTCACCACTACCGCCGTCGCTTCGCCCGCCGTCACCACCCCCGCCGTTGCCTCGCCCGCCGTCACCACTACCGCCGTCGCCGCCCCCTGCACCGCCACCCCCCTTACCACCTACACCACCGAGGCCGCCGCCCTGGCCGCGACCGTCACGCCCATCGCCGCGCCCGCTGGTGCCCCGGCCACCTTTGCAACCCGATCCTCCATCCCCTCCTTCTCCCCGTCCTCCCCCTACACCCCGTCGCCCACCGCTGCCACCACCGTCACCCCCGAGAAAGCCGAGAGCTTCCCAAAGATGATTGCGTGCATGAAGTTATAAAAACACTAGATAGAATGAGGGTTTGTCTATGATAAGATAAGCCGCGCAGGAATACAAGCAAGCAAACGAAACTTGATTGCCGTGCGTGCATGCTATCCGTCCTACATACGCAGCGTTGGTTTGCATTCGTTCGTTGAAAAGACGTAACGGGGCAGGGCCTGTTTTGCCGTCCATGGCGGTCCATGGCCGGTCCTGGCGGTCCATGGCCGGTCCTGGCGCATGTACGTACACTGTACGCTGTATGTGGTTGGATGTTTACGTATGTCCCTGCTGGCCGCGTGCGTGTGCCGGCTGGTAATGATGATGCAGTCCGTCATATCAGTACATACGTACACGAACACTATGTAAGTTTAATTAAAAACGCGCTGCTCGCTCGTTCCTTATCCAAGTATTTCATACGCGGCACCTGTTGAAAGGCCTTGGTTCGTTTATTTGACGTTGGCCTCGGTCCATGGAGACTATGGAGACCGCGGGGCTTTACTTTGACCGTTTCTGCGCGTCCGATTTTTGCCAGCTATAACAAGAGGCATCGATCGGTAAGCACGGTTACCCGTACCTGACCCTTGCAAGGGGTAAGCCACGGCTCACCGTACATTATCGTTTTGACCCTTGCTTGAGCAAGGTCATGTACGTGTCACCGTGCTTACCGCAAACTGATACAAAGCAAGGATACCTTACTTGCAATTGAGGATAATGACAAACCTTGCGAATTAGTTGGGCGCGTATTTAAGGTTTTGCCGTTAGCCACACTCACACGCGGCACACACGGCTTCAGCCATGTCCGGCCTCCTACTGCCCATATGCGGGTTTCGACGCACGTGCAGTTTGAAAGCAACTAAAGCAACTGCACTTACTAAAAAACAAACTTATAAAAACTTATCACAGTGTGTACGTACTTCCGGAATATCGTCACGTATTTCGGAACAATTAAAAACAATATAAACTTACGGCCGTATCTGCATCCGCGAATAAATAATTGCTTAAATAGTTGTTCTTAAGGGCCGCGCGAATTGCAAAGCAACACTTTCCCTTCCCTCTCACCGCCCCTTCTTTTACGGCCGCCGCTGACGTATATATGTAACGGTCGGTTAAAATATTGGTGAACCGACCCCTTTCTCATGCATGCAAGCAGGCATGCTGTGATGCATGTAGTCGCGTTGACTCAACCCGCAGAAGCCCGGTACGAGCTCCTTCCTTTTAAGGTTTCAGCGACTTTAATTATATTTAATGATTAAGCTAAGTAGGGGTGCAGGACGATACCCGGCAAATGCGGCGGCGGGTATGATGAAAGAACGAAGCTTGAGCGAGTAGCTTGAGGTACAGGATACATGCACCGAATATCGTCACGCGTTCCTGTGGTTTCAGTAATTACTAGCACCCAGAAGCCATTCCTTCCGACTCCTCTCAACTTGGGCACGCGTGGCGAACCAATCTCGCTCGCAATACACTAAATACACGTGCTCAGGTATATAGCAGACCCACAGACCCAGTCTATCTCTTGTTAGCTAGGTGATGCCAACCCTGCTGTAGCTGGCATTATGAGTGGATGGTTTTGCAATATGTATGAGTATTTCCTTTATGAACCGAAGGACAACTGATGTATTGTTGTTTTACGCCCAGTGTTCATCGCTGACGTGTATATTTGTTACAGACAGGGCACGGCCGCCCGCGCGCCCCGACATGTGTACATGCATTAGCTGTGTGTTTCCGCGAGTCGTGGAAACACATGGGCACGCACATGGGCCGTCACCTGCCTTTACCTCACTCCCGCCGCCAGAACTAGCGATGCGTGTGTGTAATGCTGTGATATCTTTCGCTATGGAGAACGCGGAGCGGCGCGAACGGAAGAGTGATTATTGAATCCGAACGGGTCAAGCGACCGCACGTAATAATGGTGAAATAAACGGACACATGTACAGATATATACACATATTTACAAATTAATGAAGTATCTTCTTACGCATCTTCTCATCAATGCCTTCGTTCCTAAAGGTTCGCAGTTTGGCATGAGTCATGTAAACGGCACACCCAACACCGCTTCCTTTAATGATGCGATGTCTTCGTTCCCAATGGTTTGTTTTCATATTTAACCAGGGAATTTTGTTCCGAATCAACGAAAGAATAATGAGATCATATTATTCCTTAAAAGACTCTGTCTACCCACCGGCCCATGTGCGCACGATTGACGAATGTTTGCTCATCAACATTCGCCCCTTGCTCCGGTCATGTATGTATCGCACTCTGTCACGTTTTGTGAATGGCCGCCGGCGGATAGCTATGTATCTAGATAGCCCTACCGGTTATCCCTTGTTAATGTCAGCGAGCGACGACTTGATCGACTTGATCTCTGTCTACAAACACATACATGCACGTATTGCTTCAACATATATATGCAGATAATGCAAAGAAATACGTAATCCTGAAAAACATCCAGACGCCCCATACCCCATGCACTAACTGTACATTCTGTATGTATTATTAGGATGTTACAGCGGACCCCGCGGGTCAGGCTTCCTCACCATACACTGCCTAAATGAACTAACGCCACCATGGCGCTCCGGACAGGCTCCCAAAGTGCACCGAAACACTCCCCGGGCCCTCACTACCAGGGAACCTGTAACACAGCGCGGCGAAAGGCTTCTCGAGATGCTGTGCAGGGTCATTGTTAGGGACTTATACTGTAACCCAGCGTTACATTCTCCCCCCCCTGAAGGGAACGTCCTCGTTCCTCACTGCGTCCTCGCAGTGCACAGTCCACTCCGCCATGCCTACCCTACCACGAGGTTGGCCAGGCCTCGCGTCACGTCATGCGGCTGCACCCGGACCGACTCCGGCACATGCGTCCCTAGCAGGGTTTTTCGGAATGGAAACCTTTGCGCGCCCATCCAGAATCGATCTCACGACCTGACGAGGTCGTACGGAAAGAGTACTGAAACTCGATACCAATTGTAACACAGCGCGGCCAAAGGCTTCTCGAGATGCTGTGCAGGGTCATTGTTAGGGACTTATACTGTAACCCAGCGTTACAGAACCAGGGCGCCCCTATTAGCGAACCACCACCCCCACCAAGGCGGGGTCACTTCTCCAGCGGTGGCCCGTAGTCTTGGAAGGCCACGGGGGCTCGCGAGTCACCATTCAGGGGCCTGCCCGTACGGTCCCACCCGGCCGAAAAAACCGCCCACACCTAGCGATAGCTCCACTGGGCGTCAGTGCCCTGACCACCCGCGGTCTATTACGACAGAGTACCTACAGGGCTTAAGAATCCTGGCCTGACGGAACCGGGCCTCGGCACACAAGACGACCGTCCTGCACTTTCAGGATCGGGTGTGTAGCCCCCACCGTTGACCACCCTTTCACTGGGACTCCCAGATCAGCGAAGTCGTAGAGCCGGCTCCAAAAGTCTGCCACTGCCCGCCGGGAGGCTAGCCCTTCAGCGTCCCCTAAGGTCCGCGGGATCCCGCCCGCGTTCCTGGACCTGTCGGCCCTCAGGCTCGCCGGCCCGTTTCCATGGCACTGGTTGCCGCCAAGCTGTTGCACACCCACGGGGGGCGTTGCGAGCCACACCTGCTGCCTTTGAAGGCTCACCCCTAGCCTTGCCTCGATCTGTGCGACAACCGCTTGTGCCACCCCACAGCCCCAACAAGTAGGGGGTCGGCTTCCTTGAAGCCGGAAAAAAGGCGGGGCCCCCTACAATCCGTACGGGCCGCTTGCTTTACAACGGAAACTCTGTTACCGCGCAAGAGTGTGAGAGTGTGAAAGGGTGCCATTGAGGGTGTCGTTGATGTTGAAGGTGGATCGCTGTGCATAGATTGAGCAAGCTCAAGCAGGTAGGGTAGCCCGAAACCAACCTGCAGTACGCGCCGACAACGGCGGTCACCGCAACTGCATTATTAGACGCCTCTGCACTACCACATCCGGCTGTCAAGCAGATATCAAAAAGCAAGCTTGACGCATTCTTGTTTTGCCGTGAAACTGTAGTTGTTTGGTCCGTCGGCAAGTATGCAGCCCTTCCAGTAAGGGGGTCAATGTGAGCATGCTCAGTACCGGCCGGCCGGTATTAATTCGTGAGCATGCTCATGACCGGCTGGCCGGTTGCTCCCCTAGCTCGCCCTTCAGTTGCACGCCCGCAGCAGACGTGAACCTCTAAACGTTTGCCATCAATAGTTACATTTACATAGCAAATATAAGGCAAAAACAGGGTGCGAAAAAGCCGCGGTGAGACCCGCCGGACTTCGGCCATCGGAACTTCAGAACTCGTTGGTACTCGGTATGCTACCCCTTTGCATCTTGAAACTTTGATTCAATACATATTGTTGAATTGTATTCATCTGGCAAGACAGAAAGGCAAATCTTGATGTTGGTGGCATCTTGATGTTCAAACATCAGAACACTATGGAA
Source organism: Eudorina sp. 2006-703-Eu-15 (assembly GCA_003117195.1). NCBI lineage: Eukaryota > Viridiplantae > Chlorophyta > Chlorophyceae > Chlamydomonadales > Volvocaceae > Eudorina > Eudorina sp. 2006-703-Eu-15. The sequence continues at coordinate 273,714 of BDSI01000139.1, forward strand.
GTTCAATTTAGCACGCGCCGCCCATCCTTAATCCAAGTATTCATCACGCGGCACCCGTTGAAACAAATATGAGCGCGAGAGGCGTTGGGTGGATGTTGACTCGGGTCCATGGAGACCGCGGAGCTTTACTTTGACCGTTTGTGCGCAAAGAATTTTTTTCAGCCAAACCAAAGTTACCTTGCAATAGAGGACAATTAATATGACAAATACAGCGAATTAGTTTAGTGGATAATGAACGTTTTGCCGTTACCGGACACACGGACACACGGACACACGGACACACGGACACACGGACACACGGACACACGGACACACGGACACACGGACACACGGACACACGGACACACGGACACACGGACACACGGACACACGGACACACGGACACACGGACACACGGACACACGGACACACGGACACACGGACACACGGACACACGGACACACGACACACGGACACACGGACACACGGACACACGGACACACGGACACACGGACACACGACACACGGACACACGGACACACGGACACACGGACACACGGACACACGGACACACGGACACACGGACACACGGACACACGGACACACGGACACACGGACACACGGACACACGGACACACGGACACACGGACACACGGACACACGGACACACGGACACACGGACACACGGACATGGGCAATCCTAGGGGGCGGGGCCCCCCGAACGCGCTTCACGCTGGGGCCCCGCCCAAAAATGGTGTTGCCTGGGTGTTGGCCGTATCGCCCCGGCGCCGGGGTACGTCCCGCATCCACAAGGGGCCACCGCCGCCCCCCTCATTGGGAGTTACCAAGCATTGGGATGCCATCAACCGCCAGTCGCCAATACGCCTCCTTATTGGAGTTTTCCCACTTGGTCTCCGTCCACATCCGCTGCATGTTCTCTATTACCTTGGAAACCATCCATCCTCGACACTTCTGGCGCAGTATCCTCTACCCCAAGCGCTTCGCAAACAAAGCGTGTGTGCGCCGCACGCCTCGCCTCCCCCAGGCTTTGCAGCTGCAGTGTCGTGCCATACCGCACGGTGTACTCGTGGAGTGCCACCTTGAGGCCGTTTTGCAGCCTCCACCCCATGCGCCTCACCAGCATTTCGTTCCGTGACTTCCTCTCTCCCTGGGGGGGTCGCCTCGGTGGGCCCCAGGGACCCCTCGGCGGCTTCCCACCACCCTGGTGGGATGTCTTGTCGGAGCGCTTCTAGGGCCGCCTCACACTCCCTCCACCGGTCCCACTCCTGCCACCCGTCAGCTCCTACCCCCGAGCATTCCCTAACAAACATTGCCCATCCCCGGCGACGCTGGCGCTGTGTGCGGGCGGTCGGGGGGTTCGCGTCCAAGTTCCTCTCCCATCCGTCCGTCGTGTCCCGGAGCCGGGATATCACTCGAACCGCATGCCCAATGGTCCTGGTCATGTCAGCGACAGGCATTTGGCAAGGGCGGCATGCCTATGTTCGAGCCCTGGTCGCTCGCCTAGTTGCAGCCCTTGTGGTAATAGCGGGTTGCCCCATGTAGCAAGCGTACAATCTCTCATCACCGGCAACAACACCTTCATGAACCGCACACTGGCTGGCTACTACAACACCTGCAGCTACGGTCCGGTGACCCTGTCCCCCTCCAACCTCAAGATCCTGGGACCGGTGGAGATTCCCTGCAATGGCACGTTTACCGACCAGCCCTTTACCGGCCAATCTGTCGCAAGTATGTCCTGTGATGACAACTGGAAATGGCATTTCTGGTTGGACGAGTGGGCCAACAAGAACCACAACGTAAATTCGGCGGACTACCATCACCGCGTCGTCGTGTTGCCAAGGTCCTTCGTAAGCCGCACAGGTACACTAGGTACACATGTACTTCGTTGACATGGCAGTGTCCCCAGATGTCCCTTGCTTGCCTTGATGAGCTACAACAATCTATTTGCGGTAGCCTGCGTGCAACGATAATGAAAAAACATCCAACCTGTTTTACACTGCCACAATTGCAATCATACATAGGTCTGTGCGTGTCAGAAAACTGGATCCGCTGAATGCGCATATATTATTAGGATGTTACAGCGGACCCCGCGGGTCATCGCATGCGCATATATACCGTTCCACAAACGTGCACGTAGTGCACGTGGTCGAGCATGCAACTTAAAGTCAAGCACTACTGTTGATGCCAGAATTACATATGCACGGCACTTCAATCGTCTGCTGCCGCTACTATGATTATTATTATGATGTTACATATAGATAGAGAGGCATGAATCTACCGATAACTGACATTTCAACATGGACGCATGCCCCAGGCTGTGGTAGCTGGGTTGGTTTGGCCACCCGCGGCCGGGTGTCCCTTGCCACAACACCGCTCAATAATTGGGGTTCAAGCCTAGTTTGGTTGGCTGGTGAAACCAGGGGCGATTTGGAGGTATTGCTGCATGAGATCGGGCACACCTACGACATGGGACATGCTACCATCCCCGGCGGTTGTGATCTGTGGGACCAATGCGACCACACCTGCACCATGGGCTCCACGGGCGGCCAGGGCAACCGCTGCTTCAACGCGCCACACAACTGGCAGGTAGGTGTGACGAGTGTGACGACCACTAATGCATGCGGCTGTTGCTGATGATAATGCAGTTGACCCTTTTCCGGCGCTGATGGATGAACGGTGTCTCGGGCGCCGAAACTGCGGCCGGTACTGTAAGCCCGGTGCCTGAGCATCCGCGGGATCAGCATTTAGGTCTTACATTTGGTATCGAGACCAGTGCCGTACCCTTATCTGGTGGATTAAGGTCGGCGGTTCGATCCCTGGCGCTGCCATTACCGGCCCTTGTGTGGTGGATCAAGGACGGTACGAACCCGTGCTAATCTGGTAAAACCGGCATACGGTGGGGTGGCCCAATGCCTGGCGCCGAGGAAGGCTTGCTCCTAAGGGGGGAGAGTGTAAGCCCGGCGGGTGCCTGAGCATCCGCGGGATGAGCCTTTAGGTCTTACAGGTACAATACCCTGAGCATGGGGTGTGCACGGCCCCTTATTACTTGCTCAGGCTGCCGCGCGCCAGCTAGCCTAGCTAGCCGACTTGCGTGCCTTAACAACGCGCCACGACGTCGCCGGCGTTCTTTCCGGCACGGCAGGCAGGGGCCGGCGGGACATGCAAGTGCAGGAGCAATTAGGCGGCGACTCTGCGGCCGAACCGGTCCTGCCTGCGCTGAGTCCGGCAAACGCAGCTGCTCGAAGCTACCGACGGAAATCATGTGGCTAGGCTCGGAAATGTCGTTAATTGCACTAATAATTGGTACCGAGGCTGGGTGCGTGGTGTGTCGGGGCCGCAACCAACCGCCGCAGCTTCATCCTGAGCACGGGGTGTATGTGCACAGCCCCTTACGTCCTCAGGTTGCCGCGGGTTACCCGGTGTATGTGTCCCTACCTGGGTCGCCCCGCGCCGTGGCCAGCGTTCCACCGCGGCAAGCAGGTAATAGAGTGACATGTGCCGGAGCGGTTTGGCGAGTCGGGCGTTGCTTCCTGGACCACGCCAGGCCTGACCAAGGGGTCTGGTCGCACGGCAATCAACGTGCTTGTTTGACAGGGACGCGGTACACTCACACGGATGGCGCCTGCTGGGCTCTAAATTTTGCGTGTGCGCAGGGCCCCAGCAGTGCAGTTGCACCATTTGCCGGGGTTGATCGGCATGTCGGCTAGCTGGGGTCGAAACTGCGGCCGTTACGCCCTGAGCAAGGGGCGTGCACGTCTCCTTGCTTAGGCGGCTGCGGGCGGCCAGATTGTTTGTCCTACCCCGGTGACCTTTTAAGCGTTAGTTCCTGCTCCAAACACTTTATGACTTTATTTACATTCTAATGGGTCCTGACCAGTGTTGCTATCTTAAATAAATAGAATATTTACGGGCCAAAACCCCGGAAATTTTCTATTTCCCGGACCCCCAAGAAACCTGCGAGATTTCATTTTATTTGACGCTGTGAAGAGCCGGAAATCTGCCCTGCCAACTATTTTCCAGACTACCAAAAAGGCCTGGAAATCAGCAGGCGCAGGGGCAATTCCTGCATCGTACACCTGTCTACCGCCAACACACACTCGAATGCCCTAAATGCCCTGTCCCCAACTCCTGGTTACCCTCCCATATGCATCCGCGACACAAGGAAAGCGCGCTTCAGGGCTCCAAGACTGAGAATCTATGTTGTAGCTGTTGTAGCAGTGGCCCTGCTGTCGAAACACGCAGAAATATTTCCGGCCTGCCTCGGAGGTTTTTATTTCCTGGCACCTCGGAAGCCCCCCAAAATCTGCCCTGCCAAAGGTTTTTTGGCTACTGGCGACAGGCCCGAAACCTGCGGAATTTTATTTCCCCGTTTTGGAAGATCGCAACACTGGTCCTGACTCACAAACAAATGCTTACCCTTTCACAAGCAAGGGGTAAGCCACGGCTCACCTTATTTTTCACTCTTGCTCGAGGAAGGGTCGCGTACAGGCCACCGTGTTTACCAATGCCTCCGTCAATGGATAGATGCCGGCGGCTTTACCAATTGGCTGAGGTCTGCGCGCGCAAGCCTACTGACCTCTTGCGGTGTCGCTTGTTTAAACTGTTTATTAGCACCTGCTGTAACACTATATAGTGCGTGGTCATTTAGGCCGTTCGTCATTATGACGGTGGCGTCAACAATAGCAATGGGGCTTGCAAACGACCTTAATATGGCGCGTACGGCGACGGCGTGCGTGCCGCTGCTTGGTCGTTGTCGCAATAGATACCTACCTTGCCCGTGGTGACTATGGCGAATCGAGTTGGGGCGACATACAGGAACACCCAACAGTTTTTGCAACAGTCAAGTCATGGTGTTCAGTGCGACGGGGGTAATGCAACATATGATATCAATACATTTCCATGGATGTTCACGCTAGAAGCGGCGTGGGAGCCCAAGTTATAATGGTAATTACTTTTTCGCCTGCCAGCGGCCGCGAAGTAAGGAGCGCGACGCAACGCACGGCTCGTCACAAATCTTCATCGTATGCACGGTACAGTTAGTTCGTTACTTCAAAAATATGTACAGTATTACATAACTTTTATGTTTACGCGCAAATGCTTGATCATTTTGCTATTATACATCCTCATAATTTATTACACGAAACGCCGCAATCCATCAGTCGAACGCGGCGATTTAGCTGCCGATGTACGTACAGCAGCTTTATTTGTAATAAGCCCGAACCGGCACAGCGACCGTCGGTTGGCGACAAAGATTGATTGCAGATAGACTGTGCCATAAATATAGTGTAGATAAACAGTACTCATTCCATGCTTGATCACAACATTTTTGACTGAGAATACTCATGAGTGAAGCAAGCACTAGCTGCTTAGAGACACGACTCCACATGGCAAATAAATAAATAAAAATATCAATGCATGCGTCCACCTCCATCGTGGCGGCAATCGTATACATACAAATACATATATAGGTTTTGGGCCGGCCCAGTTATAACTTCGCATAAAAAAGATTACTCTGACGGACCTATCCAGCTAGTGCTATTCCTCTGCAGCATTCAACTTTCGTTATACTTGCGTGACATGGCACATGGGGCATTCGGTAGGGCGGGAGCCATGCCCACGGCATCCGGTCGGCGGCCGGCCGAAATGTATTTAGGCGGCGGCAGGGCTAGCAGCAGGTTGTTGCCGCCTGCCTCCTTCCTGGCTGTGACATCCCTGATTCTGCTGCTGCTGGGCGCCGCAAGCGGCCAAGGGACGCGGAGCGATAAGCTAGGCAAGACCAGCAGGGTGGTGACAGGTTCCATCATCAAGCTGCCAATCAACCTGCCGGGGGCTGAATTCTACCACCTGAACGAGCATGGCGGCAACGGCAGCACCATCTACCGCCTGACCTTCTGCGACGGAGTGCCGGAGGAGCGGATCCCTCTTGGCAGGCTTGTGGACGTGTCGTACGACCGGATGGTGGACGGGGTCATGTACTCCTGCACGGCGCCTACGCCGACCGCGGTTGATGAGCAAGAGGGAGGGCAGCAGCCAAGGCGGCGGGCGCTGCTGGGCGAGCGAATCACCACGCCCACCCAGCCTCGCATCCTGGTGTACGTGGTGTCCGTCTGTGGCTATGACCAGCCACCCGCGGCAACGATTGAGGTATATAATGCCTTGATGCTTACCAAGAGCGCGCGTGAGGACGCACATAGACATAATTTGTACGTATCTGCCGGGTGGATAAACTCGCATGGACGCCAACCCCTTCGCACTTTATAGTACTTCTCAGTACTTAATCCATCCGTCACCCTCGCTCTACTCGCTCAGCCCCGCATCCACCTGTCCATCGCTGGAGTAGTAGTTGCCCACGAGGCATCATTATTTGGGAAGGTATGCGTGCAGGGCAAGGCCCAAGATAGGCAGCATATATACCCTACGGACGGATGCAGTACTAACTGTCTTTTATGCGGATACGCAGCAAGCGATATTCCTAGTCCTTTTGACATAAACTGTAGTGTGCTTCAGCAACAATAATCCTAGCTAGAGCGAGCGATTTCTAGCGAATACTTTCATTATGAGTAGTGATTCCAGTAACCAATACATCGTGGACACACGTATACCGCCGATATCTTCATTGCTTGACTCGGCAGCGACATTCCATGTTAGCGTGCGCATCAAAGCAAGCAACCTGCCACACCGTCCACCGAGGGCCGTTGGCTGCGTGGTTCATTCGAGGACCAACTGACCTAGCCCGTACGCTCGCCACACACCTTCGGGCATCGCGTATGTGTGTACGTCATGCAGCACCACCGTATCGTGTGTGTTAACGACAAATCCGCCCGAACCCATACCATGTGTGTGACCCATAACATATTTGGGCTGAGAAGAGAACCTGGACTGTGAAATCCTGCATGGAGAACCAGAACGTGCGTGCCCCCGAAAGAACTAAGTGCGTGCACCGATGGCTGGGCACTATAAGACTTAAACAAAAACTCCTGGCATCCAATCTGCTTATCATGCAAACCCCGTCTATCACTTCAACATTACTTTGCGTGACCCGCTCCAATCATTGCGATCCAATGGGCCTTGCTTGCGTTCAGGAAACAAGGCAAGTCGTCATCGCCGGCAACCGCTCACTGGCCGATTACTACAGCACGTGCAGCTACGGCCAGGTGAAGCTGCGCCCTACCAACCTCAAGCTCATGGGCCCGGTGCAGATCCCCTGCAGCGGCACACTCAACACCGCTAACCCCTTCGGCGGCATCGGGGTTTCGTTCACAACCGATACGTGCTCCTTTGACAACTTGTACAAGTGGCACCTCTGGCTGGATGGGTGGGCCAAGACGACACAAGGTGTTGACGCTGCCGATTACCACCACCGCGTCCTCATCTTGCCCAGGGATTTCTCTTCACGTGTCCGAGGTAGGTTATGATTTGATACGCATACGCACTAGCTAAATACAGCTAATAAGTATATCCATCCAAGACAAATACGTCATGCACGCATGCGGCCTCGCTTAGCACTGCATCGCGCAACTGCGTTTCGACATATCCACATTCCCAGTCGACGGTCCTTGGGCATTTATGTGCATTATATTTACGTCAGCACGCTGCACCTACCTCGCCCCATGCACCAGACTGCGGTGGCTTTGCTGCGCTGGCAACACCGGGCCGCTTCTCCTTCGCGACAACGCCGCTTAACAACTGGGGTTCAAGTCTGATCTGGTGGTCTGGGGAGACCTTCAGTGATTTGGAGGTCCTGTTGCACGAGATCGGGCACACGTACGGCATGGGGCACTCATCCATCCCCGGTGGTTGCTACGGCGGTGGTTCCGACCAGTGCGACCACACCTGCACCATGGGCGCCACGGGCGGCCAGGGCATCCGCTGCCTCAACGCGCCGCACAACTGGCAGGTGCGTACAGCATCCATACCTCAGCATCGATAAACGCTTTAGAAGTACGAGTTTATTTGCTGTCATGCTGTCAAATAACTGGGCCTGCTGAATGGTTTGCATCACTCTTTGCGCTCCTTCCTCGTACGGTAACATGTTGAAGCAACAACATTGATCCAGCAAGTACGTAAGCACTGTATATACTTATACATGCGTGTGTGTATGTATTATATATCAACCTACCGCCGATCTACGTCGATGGTTTACGTGATATTTACACATACAACGTCGATGCATCCGTCCTTCTGATCGTCCGTACAGGTCGGCTGGGGAGCGCCCTTCGTCACCGTGAACGCAGACAACAGTGCTATCGGCGTATCGTCCAGCGAATACTCGGTTCCCGCCCAGCTTAACACACCTCGCAGCAGCATCCTGGTCACCGGCGGCGGACTAGGCCCCAGCAACCAGCGGCTGTTTATTTCCGCACGCATCAACACCTACCCATATGACCTGTGCTGGGATAAAAACGCGGACGGCGTCCCGTACCTGATTATGCACACCTACAATGGCACCGACTCCGATCCTGGCTTGGCGCCATACCTCGTGGGCGAGATCCGCGTGGGCCAGCTTTGGCGCGACCCCAACAGCGCCCTGTCCGTCCGATTTGACAGCTGGAACGCCGCCAAGGGTGTCGCCACCGTCCGCCTCTGCCGCCGTCGTGCCCTCAACGAGACCAACTGCACCGACGGAGTGGACGAGGACTGCGACTTCCTGACTGACAGCAAGGATCCTGATTGCGCTCCGCCCAGCCCGCCTCCGCGTATTTCTAAGCAGCCACCGCCTTCCCCGCCGTCCTCACCGCCGCGGCGCCCGCCGCCCCGCTCCCGTACAGGGTAGCCAACCAGATTATATATCCATTCCGCGGGGTTGCAGCATTTGTAGATGCCGGCTTTTGTACCGGTTTTTGCTGTTGCGTGGCAACACCATCGGCGGGTGTACATGAATATGAACTCCCCATCCATACGAAGTTTTACAAGCCGGAATCCGGGCGGTGCGTGGAGCGGATTCGGAAGGGGGGAAGGCACAATATGACCGGTGCCGGCAGGCTTGTTTTGAGCTGGTGCGTTGCCAGCACGACACACCTGCGGGTCATCTTGATACACACTCAAGCAGTTTGATCCTTTAAACGGAGGTCAGGTACGTACGTAGATAGCCGCGCGCCTGCTGGGATTATTGCAGGAACGAAAGTAGCCGGCCGGTCGAGCATAGTGACGGTGTATGTGCTGTTTGCGGCCAGACGAAAGCACTGAAACGAGGCACCCAGGCTAGTTAGATCGCTGCCAGGGACGGAGCCGGCGGGTGTACACACCGCAGGAAGAACGCAAGCATGAAGGCCGTCCTGATCTTGGGCAGCCATCACAGCAGCTCCGCACGGGCGCGCGGCCACCTCGCGGTTGCATCTTTAGTTGTGTTATTTAGCCCGTCGACTCTATCTGTAGAATTTCGAATGACAGGGAGTTGATTTCGGACAGCTTTTTTGTAGCTAGCATAAGCACATGCCATCATCAGACACTTCGGGATATGGTCTGTCTGGAATTTCGCGCAATGGGATTATGATTATATATGCAACGCGGGGTGGCCCAAGACAATACCATTACCCACACTCTGCGACGAGGCTGTAGGGTTTACGTAACTAACGCAGTACTGATTTCGTACTTTCCACCCCTTATGCTTGCCGTCAGAAGACTCTAATATTAATCTCTGTGGGTCTGGGAATCCAGCAATCTAACCTGACCTAACCGTTTGAACCATTCGGTACGTGAGGGGGGCCCGCTGGTGCCACAGTGTGGTGAGTGCTGCAGTATAGCTAAACGCGAACGAAGATCACACAAGTTCATGATATCTGCTGCAACCTATTTAGCGCCCGCCACCGCAAGCGATAGACCTTGGATGCTTTGGTTCAGCTTTACGTTCCCGTTGCCGCCGCGCACGCTGCAGTGTCCTAAGTGTCCCCGGCTATTGCAGCTAGCTATATATCTAGCACTTCGCCAAGGCACCTAAGGCAACACAGGCCTGACATACATAATGCAGTATCACTCCTGTGTGTGCCACTACTTTGTGATACAAATAATCTGGTCTACGCAACGAAATACATATTATACTCAGACAAAACTACTGAGGCGCGGCTGCCCAAGCGGCCAAACTCAGCCCCTCACCGACCCAGCGCCAAAACGTACCCGTACATCGCTAGCTCCAGTGGCTCCGATACCTTCCGTAAATCCAGCAGTCCACTCTCCTGGCCGCTAGCTTGCTCCGTGCCAGAGTCCATCTGCTCCATCTGTCTATCCAGATGTATGGGTCAGTGCATAGCATACGTATTGCGCCATTATTTGGATGGATCTGCATGGGGCCGGCGGGCAGGCGTGCGGCCGATGGGCTAAGGTGTGGTTAAACACTCGCAGCTAGCACCCAGAAACGAACTTCTTCGCTCTTGAAGAGCGTGCACACACGCACATCCAAGCAAGCACATACATCCACACACGCGCGCTGTACATACAACGGTGAATTATTGAGCGAGGGCTAGCTAGCGGGCAGCTCATCCGACTTTATCTCCTACGTATAGCCTTTCATTCCGCCGCCCGTGCATTGATCGTTCACTACGTTCACAAGTTACGGAAGCCGTCGACATTCAGGAATCTGTTGGCAGAGCAGACGTTGTGGACTGGCCATCCAACTTCATACGAATAAAATTCCGATGCCAATCCGTGGATGAATGCTCCGCGACGGGATATGATATCTACCGGGAGGTCAAAGCCTGAGTGCAGTCCGCCCGGTGAGTCATTTGCTCGCCCCTGTAATCCGGTACGGCATAGCCGTACAAGAGCTCACGGTATAGGGATCCCCAATCATTCATTCGGTAAGCCTTTCCGGCTTACAACTTCGCGCTGTGGCCGGTGTTCCGCCGCGGCAGCCTTGCTGGGACCTGCTGTGGTGGAGCGCGCGGTGTGGCTGGTCGGGCTGCGGTTTGGTCTGATCGCAAGGCAGGCCACGTACACGGCAGGGGCCCTATGCCCCCACGGCGGTTGCGACGACGGCTGTGGCTGCCCGGGGCTATCGATCGCAATACCTGATGCCGATTACGGGGGTTGGGCAATTCGTTCGCGGCTGCAAAAGCCGCGACGGCTCAGCTAACCCCGAGCAAGGGGTGATACGGCCTAGCTTGGGCAGCGGGGGGCCGAATAAAATGCACACCTCGTATGTATCGCTTATCACTGTTGGCGTGTGCACTCAATAGCGCAGCCGCCGCCCTAGGGGCCAACGCATTGAGTTTGCGTGCGCCCGAGGAACCCCGACAAAAGGAATGGAACCGGTATATATATATAATGCCAACCATGTCCCAGTCGGCAAGATCCTCGCCGCAGCCGCTGCTGGCCGCGCTAACGGCTATTTGGGCGGGCCTCTAGGGCGGGCCTCGACCCCGCCTTCCGACCGACATTGTCCATTTGTTATTGGAACAATTCCATTGGACTGTAAACTATGTACTAGTTCTCACGCTCTCTGACTTACTACATATGCTTGCTCGCTCTCCAAGACACCGATTTTCCCAGCTACACTGGCGACGAACCTTCATAAATCCAAGCCGTTTGGACAACCGAAAGAAATTAGTTGGTTGCCAGCAGGGCTCAGCGGAGGTGTTTCATAAATCAAATGGCAGCACATGAAACACTGATTATTAATTTGGTACAATGACTTTTCAAATAACTACTATCAGAGTATGATGAGAAACCTCGCTTCGGAAATCCAGTCAGGCAACGTCAGCGACAAAAGCTTTAAGCACTCGTCGATAAAGGCACGGAAAAGGCTTGGCGTAATTTCTAAACAGCATGCACAGCAGGTAAAAAATCAACAAGCTTTACAGAAATAATATGAACATTGTAATGTTTCTGCTGTACCTGTATGTACGAGCATCAACATGTTTGAACCTCACTTGCGAAAGAATCAGTTGCGCACGCACGCGTAATACTTTCGAATCGCCACGGGGATATCATGCATGCCTGGCTCGTGCAGACATTATATGTTGATGGTTTATTGATTTTCATACGCCGGGCACTCGCATGTATCCCTGCTGGCGTGGGTTCGTTAGTTATGCAATGGAGTAACAGCCGAGACGATGAGCCTCAATCGATTAAGAAGCCGCTGACTGTAGAATCGCGCGGTATGCGTGAATAGCGTGGATAGCATAGCGAGACAGCGTACCTGGGCTTGATGCAACAACAACTTGCCACTGATCCAAAACCGGTACGGAAAGGTGCAATGTATAGACGTTCGGAGCTGAAACCCAACCAGTGTAACACGAGGCTGACAAGTAGGGGGTCGGCTTCCTTGAAGCCGGAAAAGGGCGGGGCCCCCTACAATCCGTACAGGCCGCTTGCTTTACAACGAAAACTCTATTACCGCGCAAGAGTGTGAGAGAGTGAAAGGGTGCCATTGAGGGTGTCGTTGATGTTGAAGGTGGATCGGCGTGTATAGATTCAGCAAGCTCAAGCAGGTAGGTAGCCCCGAAACCAACCTGCAGTACACGGCGGTCATGGCATCTGCATTATTACTATCGTAACGCTAGTCGCCTCTGCACTACCACATCCGCCTGTCAAGCAGATGATCACAAAACAAGCTTGAAGCATTCTGGCCGTGAAACTGTCGTTGTTTGGTCCGTCGGCAAGCTTGCAACCCTTCTGCTGCACGCGTGCAGCAGACGTGAACCTCTAAAGTTTGCTACAATAGTTACATAGCAATGTAAAGCAAAAGCAGGGTGCAAAAAAGTCGCGGTGAGAGCCGGACTTCGGGCGGGCCATCGGAACTGGAGAACTCCTTGGTACTCGGTATGCTACCCCTTTGCATCTTGAAACTTTGATTCAATACATAATGTTGAATTGTATTCATCTGGCAAAACAGAAAGGCAAATCTTGGTGTTGGTGGCATCTTGATGTTCAAACATCAGAACACTATGGAAGTTTATTTTAGTACGCGCCACCTGCCCCTAATCCAAGTATTCATCACGCGGCACCTGTTGCAACAAACATGAGCGCGAGAGGCGTTGGGTGGATGTTGACTCGGGTCCATGGAGACCGCGGAGCTTTACTTTGACCGTTTGTGCGCAAAGAATTTTTTTCAGCCAAACCAAAGTTACCTTGCAATAGAGGACAAATAATATGACAAACATAGCGAATTAGTTTAGCGGATAATGAACATTTTGCCGTTACCGGACACACGGACACACGGACACACGGACATGGGCAATCCTAGGGGGCGGGGCCCCCCGAACGCGCTTTGCGCTGGGGCCCCGCCCAAAACGCGCACGTGATGTTAAGGGCTCGAAGTCCGGTTACAACGAGCACTGTGCTACACGGCACGTTCAGCTACATAGTACAGCAGCGGCCGGCGACAGATACCGACCGGAAACATGCCTTGCACATACAGCACTTGTAAACAGAGTAAGCAGAGTTGACTCTGACCACTTCAGTTGACTCTGACCAATTCGGCCGACAGATGCATGTATGTTTATCCTATCTCAATCATATATATTGTATTAAGCCCGTAGCTTTCTCGTGGGTGGTGGCGGGCGGCGAGGAGGGGGTCGCACACGCGGCGGCTGTGGAGGCGGCGACGGCGGCGACGGCGGCGGCGACGGCGGCGGCGGCGGCGACGGTGGTCTTGGGGACGGCGGGGGTGGCGGGGACGGCGGGCTTGGTGGAGGGCTGGGCGGGTATGGCGGATGCGGGTTCCGGCAGTTGGGGTCCATGGCATCCGGAATGAAATCGCAATCATCGTCCAGACCATCAAAGCAGTTTGACTCAAAGCTCGCTCTGCGGCGGCAGATGCGCACGGTGGCGCCCTTGACGGAATCCCAGCTGTCGAAGCGGACCACGATGTTGCTGTTGGGGTCACGCCAGATGCTGCCCACCCCGATCTCGCCAACGTGCACCGTCGGCGTTGCGAGGGTCGTCTCCATGCTGCCGTTGTAGTTGTGCATCAGCACATAGGGTATGTTGTCCTCCCCCTTTGGCCACGCGAGGTCGTAGGGGTAGACGTTGATGCGCGCCGACAGGAAAAGGCGCTGTCCCCCGGCCATACCGGCGCCCGTGATCAGGATGCTGCTGCTGCGTGTGCTGAGCTGCGGAGGAATGGTGGCGACGGTGTACTTGCCCGGAGCGAGGCTGTCGTCATTGAGGGTGAGAAAGGGCCCGCCCCAGCCGATCTGTGCGCAATGTGGGACGGATAGTACGCAACGATAAAAGGGACGGCAGGGGTATGTAACAAGCAGGAGGGGTATATATGCAGCGTTTGCATGTATACAAGAATAAGTATGTCAGCACTTTCGGATACTGGTGCGGGCATACAAATAGGAATAGATTAGGTAGATGATATTCACCGAACTTGGACATTCCCTGCGACCATGAGGACATACACCGTTTCGATCCGGGTCGGGACAAAATGGTTGAGAATTGGGTAGTCCCGCTTGGACAGCCCGGCTCTTTAGTCGGGTCCGAGCGAGTCCGCCCCCGGTGTTAGTAGCCTTGAGCCACGGTTGAAGTAGTTGAAGGGAGAGCCCGAGATGTGCGCGTCAAGCGGGTCGGGCCAATGGGTCCGGCCACATACCAGGCGACGGTTTCGGGGGCCTGGTAACACGGATAGGGGCCGCAGGCGGATACCTGGATGCATGTCGGCTCCCAACCCCTACATCGTAACACACGAACACACGCTTGGGCTTCGTTAGCGGTCCAGGAGTAAAAATTTCTTACTTTCTTTCTTAGATAGATGATTCTTGGCTACCCCATACTAGCTATTCGTTCCCATATTTATATCCACACCTGCCAGTTATGCGCCGCGTTGAGGCAGCGGATGTCCTGGCCCCCCCTGGCGCCCATGGTGCAGGTGTGGTCACACTGGTCCCGCAGAGAGCAACCACCGGGTACGTTGGCATGGGCCATGCCGTAGTTGTGTCCGAGCTCGTGGAACAGCATCTCTAGCAGTCCCGCTCGCGTTATGTCGGCGGTGGCCAACCAGACCTTGCCCCGGCCCCAGTTGTTAACAGCCGTTGCATAACGTGACGAGCGGCCAACAGTGCCGGTACCCGCAACGCCGTTGCAGCCTGCAAGCAAAACAGCCAATAATCAAGGGCTAAAGTTTGCGTGTCGGTTGGCCGAGTAGACGCAGATGTACTGACTAGATGCGTGCGTAGCATAGGTAAGCACTTACATGCGTAACGTGTGACATACAGCACACACACGCATGAACGCATTTAAACAGACCTGATGTAATAAGCTGGAGCGGGGGCGATGAACACATGTTACGGCAGCGGCACCACTGTGAGAATCATGGTTACGATTTGACTCACGTGAGCAAGCAGGAGCAGCAGTAGTGCTTCATCGTGCGACGTAGGTATCCATGCTATATATCATCTATCTAGTTCTTTGTCTCATTATTTATCTTATTATTAGGATGTTATCTATCTACCTATGTAGCTAGCTAGCCACCCATTGTGGTGTTGGGGGCGGGGCTGTGGATGTTTCCCTTCCGTCGATTGGTTTGTTGCGCGGCGGCTTACCGTCGACAGCCACCGTAAACTCAGGAGGGAGAATCATAACGTGGTGGTGGTAATCACCCGGGTCGACACCCTTGGTAATCGCCCAGTCGTCCATCCAGTACTGCCATTTAAAAATGTTATCATTCTTGCAGGTGTTGGTGTCGAAAGTGTTGCCGCTAGGTAAGAGGATAGGGATATCCACCTTGCCGCTGCATGGGATCCGCACCGGCCCCACCACCTTGAGGTTGGAGGGGGCCAGGGTGACCTGGCCGTAGCTGCAGGTGTCGTAGTAGCTAGCCAGTGAGCGTCCCTGGTCGATCCCCGTGCCCGTCAGAAACAGGTTGGTGACGTTCTGCGACGGAATCGAGCATGTGCCCGGGGGGTGGGTGGAGAACGAAGGGAGCGAGAGTTATATGTGTTTATTGATAGACCAGCCAAACCGCCCAGGCCCAGAGAGTTGAATATTACGTATTTACCAAGTTTGCAATGCTTAAACTGTACATGCTTTGCGATTTACAAGCACATTGTTACATTCACTCAAAACAAATTGATTTGCAAGGGGTCCCTGAGTGTTGTATCATGCCTTATCAGAAAAGGACCAGCTGGCAGATGCCTTCCAGTGACATCTCATGATACTTATCCAGGATCGTTATACACTACAATTATCCCCCTTCAGCAGGGAGCGTCCTCGCGCCCGGTCAGGCACCGGTAGGATTCGAACCCTCACGGCCTAGTCTTGGGGCCGCCACCTCCCAAGTACCAGCAGTAACCGCCCCCTGCCAGTGTTGCTATCTTAAATAAAATAATATTTATGGGCAAAAAACCCGGAAATTTTCTATTTCCCGGACCCCCAAGAAACCTGCGAGATTTCATTTATTTGACGCTGTGGAGAGCCGGAAATCTGCCCTGCCAACTATTTTCCAGACTACCAAAAAGGCCTGGAAATCTGCAGGCGCAGGGAAAATTCCTGCATCGTACACCTGTCTACCGCCAAAACATACTCGAATGCCGTGTCACCAACTCCTGGTTACCCTCCCATATGCATCCGCGACGCAGGGAAAGCGCACTTCAGGCCTCCATGGACTTAGAATCCCTGTCGTCGCTGTGGTAACAGTGGCCCTGCTGTCGAAACACGCAGAAATATTTCCGGCCTGCCTCGGAGGTTTTTATTTCCTGGCACCTCGGAAGCCCCCCAAAATCTGCCCTGCCAAAGGTTTTTTGGCTACTGGCGACAGGCCGGAAACCTGCGGAATTCTATTTCCCCGTTTTGGAAGATAGCAACACTGCCCCCTGCCCAGGTGACAAGGGGGATTTGAACTTATGCAGGAACGTTATACACTACACCGACTGAGGGAAGATGTATACCCTTCCCCGGGTCTTACGAAAGGACGGAGAGACCGGACGCCCTTCAGACGGAAAATGCGTACACACGACGATGGATATGGGGTTCGCAGATGGGCTGGCCGGCTCAAAAACAATTGCGGACAATCCGATATGATAGGGAAGATTGCTATCTAGGGTCCTTGCTTGGATGAAATTCGCGTGGATAAAACTCGTCTGCCAGATACATACTTACTCAGGCATCCAGTCTGCGTTCGATAAACATTTTGTACTGCCGATGGCGGTTCACTGTGGAACCCTCGCGCTAATTACCGGGTGGATAGGATTATACGTGCTTTTGTACGGTGCATATGAGGAAAAGCACCGCTACCTGGGAGGTGCTCCCCGGTTGTAAGTAGGCCGTTCAAAGCCGCGGATTTCTCAGAGAGTGACGGACCGAAGGGCAACCCAAGCCAGTTATATTTTCATAATATTGGCTATTAAATGGATGACTTGGGCGGTAAGCTGCCTATTGCTTGGGGGCATCAACCCTCGTCCAAGCACCGGGACAATTTTGTTTTGAGTGATCAACAGGAGCCGGCCGTGGAAACCTCCCCTGCATGCCAATTGTTTTCGGTCTCTACTGCATTGGTATTTAGGGGCTAAAAGTGCAGGCGCAGGGACAATTGCTGCAACGCACACAAGTCTCACCAGTACACTTGCTCTGATGCCTTGTCCCCGCCCGGCTCCCAGCCGGTTCCTTGCCCATTTATGGCGTGAGCGATCGAGGAACGAAAGCGCCGGTATTTATTTGATTTAGGCTTTCGTCGTAAACCTTCCGCGCGCGCGGCTGGCGAACTATTCGTTGGACACTTTTCCGGCACCGATGTCGGCCTTGCATGAATGACTGAATTAAGGTTCATGTATGTACGTGCGTAGCAGAACGATGATGATAGCAACGACCTAAGGCTGAGCAATGCTCACCTGGGGTGTCATGGTCGCCGGCTTGCTGTAACCACACATATCCACGATGTAGACCAGGATTCGGACCTGGGTGGGTGTGGGTGTGGTGATGCTTTCTCCTATCAGTGCCCGACGCTGCGCAGCTGGCCCGCCTTGCGCCTCTTTGGTGGCTGATGCTGCGAGCTGCAGGACAGCGCATGAATGTACGACACCGTCCACGATACGATCGTACGACACGTCCACGAGCGTGTCTATGGGAACCGCGTCCTCCAAGATCTGGGCGCAGAAGGCCAGGCGGTAGATGGTGCCACTGCCCGCTTCGTTCAAATAGTAAGAAAGGCCGTCGGACTCCACCCCGGTGTTGTCAGATACACTACGCAATGACAGCTTGGTGATAGATCCCCTTACAATGCCTGGCGTGTTGCTTGAGATTGCTTGGGCAATCGCACCGCTGAGCAGCAGCAGCGATGTCGCGACCAGGAAGAGGCTGCTTGAGAGCATGCCCGACGAACACGACCGAGCAGGCAGTCGGGCCATCGCGCCTTCCTAGCCTTGCTTTCGACACGATTCAAACTGTTATTCTAGCTAGCAGTACCTGATGCGACGATCGTTACGTGGGAGACTTTTTTCTCAGACTTTGCACATTCGATTAGATAGTTAATGCGACATTCGCGTCAATTGTACTAGCATGGGATTGCGTGCAGCTGACCTGTTGTGGGATTATTGTTGGTCCCATGCATGATCATGAATGAATGTACCTACCTTGCTGCAAGATATCGTCCATAAGGAAAATTATGCATACGCCTGCACCTACCTGCTAGAGTGTCGTTCTGTGGGTCTGTCTGGTTACTACGCACTTTAGCCATCCAAGCGACGATCGTGTCGTTTCAATCAGACACGGACAGCTAGATCATTGTTATTCCATAAAATGTACGGGATTTGTGGATGTATTAAACAATAAAATCAACGCCTTTTATTGGGAACGTTGTATCATTTTAAGGGTGGTTAGTTGGGCACTAGCGGCGATGAGGCGCGGTCGATGCCGCCGTTTAAACATTTTGCCAAATCCAACGGTCGATGTGTGCTACTATTCTTTGTAAATTGTTTTATATAACTTATTTAGCTTAAAAAAGATTGTGGAGCTGGGCATCGGTTTCCCCAGCCAGCAGCAGATTACAGCTCCAAGATTAGCCCGCCGGCGACCTATTTATCGATTTTGCCCCTCGCAGATGATGATGTCAAAGGTCATTGATATCGCTTAGACAAACTCGCAGCAAAACATCGAACAACGGCAAAGTAATCAAGCAAAGATTAACTACATACTACAGGGGGGTTAAGGAAGCGCGAGCTTGAAACATATCCTTGGAGAAACACGTTGTAAATACAAGCTTTCCAAATATTAAAGAATTTCTTTATTTGGTTCAGAATCAGTGTCAACAAAGTTGGTTGTATGGCAACGGTCGGTCGGTCGGGTGCCGGGTACCAGAAGGTTTCGGAAACGGTAATGAAAACTTCTTCCCCAGACAGAATTTGAGGCTCAAACAGTGTTCAAACCTTCTTAACCAATTGTTCCACTGTTTAGAACATATAGAGCAGAAAAATATTGAGGTGTGGGCCCATTCCTGTTGACATCCCATGGCGCGCACCTGTAAGCTACAACAATAATGAACATGGACAAAACTTGCTTCAAATAGATAGCGAACTTACGGTGGTATTGCAGGCGATGCCATAGGGGCATACGGTTCCGTCGCAAAACCAACGGCCATGTTGCTGTGTCCGCGCGGGTGCGGTTGTTCCTTCTTGCGGAAGAAGTCATCGGCAGAGCCTGGGCAGAGGTTAGTTCTGGGTGTAGCTGCTTGGAGGCCAGGGCGCAGCGGATGGGGACGGAAGTGGGGCGCCGGTCGTGGGAGGCACACAGGGCCCTACCTGACGGCCCGGAATCAGCGGCGGCGACGGCAGGTTCACGGGGCAGCATTACAGTTGTGGGCGTAGGCCAGCTACGCTAATGTGCGCTGCTGATCTTGTCCCTTGTTGGTGTTACATATATAGTCGGCATCACTGCACCGACTAGAGACACAAGCCGTACTGTACCGACGCCTGTAGTACGGAAGAACGGAACAGACGCCTTCAATTATTGACGTGTCCATGCTATTATGTTTCCTTTCATGTGATGTGGCGGTGGGGCCAGCTGCGTGATGGCTTGAAAGGTTCAGTTTGCCTTGGCCAGGCGGTCGGGCTTGCGAGTGGGTGGGGCGTCATGGCCTGGTTACACTACAGATAATAAGTAATTATTAAATTATTAAATAGAAAAGACTTTGAGAAGCTTATACCTTGTTTTCCGGCTTAATTTGGTTAAAATTTGAGGATGTACGACAACCAGTAGCTCCAGAACCGTGCGACAGGGTCGGTCCCTTCGGGGGATCCAAAATAAACTTCCTAGGATATGTTCCAGAAATAACTTCCTTAACCCCCCTGCATACTATAATCATTATGTTCTTTGTTTATTTGTTTGAATTTGCGGCTTTCAAAAAAATCGGTGGTACGGACTTGCTACCGTGCGGACACTAGCTAGATAGTTTGGTCTGATCGATGAAATTACTACTACAGAACTGGTCGGTTAAGTCCTGGGTTTGATTCCTATGTATGGGCTACAGCTAGCGGATCATGACGCCAAGCTAGCGAGGGGTGTCACTCTGGGAAAAGGGGGGGTCGGATTTGCCGTAAAGTAAACCGTAAAATGGGGGCGGTTTTACGGAGACGGAGACGGACTTGGCGTAAAGCGTGACAAGGAATACGGAGACATTTTACGGATGAAGGATGAAGTTTACGGAGAGACATTACGGGGAACCCGGACCCCATACTACAGGGACCCGCACCCCATAATACGGAGACGGTCTTGCCATAAAGCGCGACAAGGAATACGGAGACAGATTACGACCAGAGTTTACGGAGGGACATTACGGGGACCCGGACCCCATATTACCAGGACCCGCACCCTACATTACGGGGACCCGCACCCCACATTACGGGCCCCCAGGCCGCATATTATGGGGGCCCAAACCATAGTTTACGGAGTCCCCGACCATGTTTCCAGGCCCAAACAGGCCGCCGGTCCCAGTCCTCAGCCAGTGAGGAAGGTAGTTCAACACCTCCACTCCAGCAAGAGTAAGGCCGCTAGCTCCATCCAAGCCGCTAGCTCCATCCAAGCCGCTAGCTCCATCCAAGCCGTTGTTCCCGCCGCTGGCTCCAAGTAAGTATTGATAATGGGTTTGTTACCATAACTACCTGCGTGTGTCAGGAAGCAAAGTCGGGACGGACGTAAATGGATCGCTTGGACGAACTGCTAGAAATGAACCGCATGTAATCAGAAAAGAATAACTCGGTAACTTACATCGCACATTTGCTGTTTAGCGCCATGAGACCTGCGGTCTGGAGCGAACGGACAGTTATGCCACCCACAGGTAATCATATCAATCAGCCGGTCAGACGTTTGACAAGTATAACTACCTGGTATTGCTATTGTGAAATGAGCGTGGCATATCTGGACGAAATTCTCGCAATGCAGGTATCTCTGACTGCGTTGACTCGTTGTTAACGCGCGCGTTGCTACACACCGTCGATCCTATTTCGATAATACAGCATATCTATGCTACTGCATACTTGTGGAAGGAATGTATATGTCTATTGGTTCAGAAGGGAAAAAGGATATCGACAAGCGAACGTACGACCAATCCGACCGCTGCAGGCGCTGCTCTGCCTCAATATACGTATTTTACCTATTTCATCAAATTTGCAGTCAAAATCTATTTATGGAAGCATATGTGTTCGACCCATGCCTGTCGACTTGCTTCAATCAATGGATGCGTACGTCACTGTCCTCAAGCGAGCATCTGCTAAATCCCCATGTGCCTATTTATACGTATCTTGTCATCATTTGTAATCGTGGATAAGTTTGTAAAATGAAAACACATACCTACGTGTCGCTCGTTTGCTCGCCCTTCCGTGCGGAGGCATGCAGTGCGTGGCGGGCTCCACACTTGTTCATACCACACATCTCGCGCAGCACCACGCAACACGTTCCTCCTCTCCAAATTGCTTTCTGTCGCACGTTGAACACCTTGTTTGCACGGCAACGTGTTTTGTACGGGAGGGAGCCTCCACCTAGGGAACCCCAACAGCTGGGCTAGCTGAAGGCGCCTGCCGTCAAACAAATAAATTCAGCAACAGCGCGCGCGCCGCTGAGCCAATATCCGATGATACCGCCGCGCCTGATCGGATTCGCATTCTGACCAGGCCCAGTGGTCCCCATAGGCATACCATGCCCCTGGTGTGGCCGGCTGGGTGATAAGGCACGGCGGCGGTCCGTCGTGGGGTCGAGTCGCATCCGAACAGGGGGGCATGGGGGCAGGCTGGGGCATGTGATGTGGCGGCATTTGCGTGGCCCAGCCACCCTACCGCCGCGCCTGATCGGATTCGCATTCTGACCAGGCCCAGTGGCCCCCATAGGCATACCATGCCCCTGGTGTGGCCGGCTGGGTGATAGGGCACGGCGGCGGTCCGTCGTGGGGCCGAGTCGCATCCGAACAGAGGGGCATGGGGGCAGGCTGGGGCATGTGATGTGGCGGCATTTGGCCCAGCCACCCTACCGCCGCGCCTGATCGGATTCGCATTCTGACCAGGCCCAGTGGCCCCCATAGGCATACCATGCCCCTGGTGTGGCCGGCTGGGTGATAGGGCACGGCGGCGGTCCGTCGTGGGGCCGAGTCGCATCCGAACAGGGGGGCATGGGGGCAGGCTGGGCATGTGATGTGGCGGCATTTGGCCCAGCCACCCTACCGCCGCGCCTGATCGGATTCGCATTCTGACCAGGCCCAGTGGTCCCCATAGGCATACCTTGCCTCTGATGTGGCCGGTTTGGTGCATAGGGCGCGGCGGCGGTCCGTTGTGGGGCCGGGTCGCATCCGAACAGGGGGCCATGGGGGCAGGCTGGGGCATGTGATGTGGCGGCATTTGGCCCACCCTACCGCCGCGCCTGATCGGATTCGCATTCTGACCAGGCCCAGTGGCCCCCATAGGCATACCATGCCCCTGATGTGGCCGGCTGGGTGAATAGGGCACGGCGGCGGTCCGTTGTGGGGCCGAGTCGTATCCGAACAGGGGGGCATGGGGGCAGGCTGGGGCATGCGATGTGGCGGCATTTGGCCCAGCCACCCTACCGCCGCGCGTGATCGGATTCGCATTCTGACCAGGCCCAGTGGTCCTCATAGGCATACCATGCCTCTGGTGTGGCCGGTTGGGTGAAAGGGCGCGGCGGCGGTCCGTTGTGGGGCCGGGTTGCAGTCGAACAGGGGGACATGGGGCCAGGCTGGGGCATGCGATGTGGCGGCAATTGGCCCACCCTACCGCTGCGCCTGATCGGATTAATAATAATAATACACCCAGTCAGGGACTGTGGCATATGTTAAGGGGCCAGGAATGATGAGGCTATGGGTTTCCCCTTGCCTATACACTACCCGCCACCGCTAATGTGGAATCACGGTGTAGCAGCGCGACACAAAGGCTTACTCGAGATGTCTGGAATCCCATTCTTGGGCTATTTTTTCTTTGCGGTCCGGCCAGCCCTGCTTACACACGGGGTGCATTGTGTGCTAAGTTCCTGCTGGATTGTCTCCTTCAGGTTGTCATCTTTCCATCTTGCGTCGAAGTGTAACGATGCCGTTCAGCATATGTACGGCATGGTCGTGCAGGTCGTTCAAGCACGCCCTGGCTGTGTGGCTGCAGTCCCCGAGCTCAACCAGGAGTGGAAGGAGGTCTTTTCGTATGGTTCCCCCGAAACCCAGACTGATGGCGTCCTGTTTCGTATAGCGCACCTTCCATCCCGCTTCTGCAAGCTCTTTGGCCAGAGTCTCGTGCTGCTGCACTTTATCGTGCTGTTTCACAGTGTGGTTGGTGTCTGAAGTGTAGCCGATTTCTAGAATGTGTACGGTATGGTCCTCGCGATCCCAGGGGCCTGTGTATCCCGGCGGTTTACTTGCCTCCATGAGTGGTATCGTTGGTATGCATGAACATTATGTCTGGTCTGAGTTTTAGGCGGAGGTCGGTGGGTGTACTTGGCAGCGCCCACTCCGGTATGCGGGTGCTCGCGGCGTAGTCAGGGAGCTGCTGCGCCTGACAAGCATCCATGATCATGAAGCAACCACCCGAGCGTCCTGTGGCGAGCAGTCTGGCGATCTGCCGGACTGCGACATTGTGTCGTTTGATGTAGAGGGCTGTCATGTCCGGGTGTTTACAGCCACCGAGGATATGTCCTCCAGAGTCGGGACCCCCGCACAGTGGGCAGGGCGCGGTCTTCACCATGTGTGGTGGGGCTGCAAATTGTATACGCGATCGTTTGGTGCCTACCAGGGGACGTCGGAAGCGCTGCGCCAGTTTGTTGTTCCACAGTTGTCTGTACCAATAGTCCATACACCGCTTGAGTTTCTTGTGCCTTTGTTCCCGTGCGCCGGTTGAGGGTGCGCGCGCTTGTACGGATGTCTAGATAGGTGCGGGAGCGTGGCTGACATGAAGGACGTGTACAGTGTTTGTTTGGTGTAACCGAGGTGCACCTCTGGTTTTATTAGCGATGTCACCCCTCGGTTAAGGTCGTTGGCGTAGTGGCCGGCGGTGCGTTCCGGCCCGCTGGCTTTTCGCACCCACCAATAGTGCGCTCTGGGGTCGTTGTCGGACGTTTCTGTTTGCCACGTGGCGTCGTCGGGCGCGTCCCGGCGCGCAGCCTTAACTGCCGCTCTATCAGCAGCCGCGTCATTGTATTTTATTCCTGTGTGGGATTTTACCTTCAGAAGGTGTGTCTTGAGTTTCTTTACAGCTCGTTGGTTCAGAATCCGTACAATGTTCGTTAGTAGGTCTTTGTGTTTACTGAGCGCGAGTTTCGTAGGTTGATTTATCATTTTCTTTATCAGAAACAGTGACGCGGCTGAGTCAGTCCAGATTGTAATGGGTGCGTTGTCGAGGCCCTCCTCGTCGTTTCTCATTGTAAGACCTTGGTGGATAGCACTGAGCTCGCAGCGTGTAATGGTTTGGCATCCCGTCGTTCCTGCATTAACATCTATGTAGAGCGTTTTGCCTGTGAGGGCATCAACCGCGGCCGCCCCAAGGACTTGCGCTTCGGCTTCATCAACCTGGACCTTTTGGACAGACCCATCAGTGTAGATGCCGTATTCAGCGAAATGGCGCAGAGCTATTTTTGCTGGGAACATCACGTGGGCGCTGCATCTATCGTTCGTCGTCGGTCAGGTTGTCACATCTCCCGGAGCTCAGGCTAGGTGCACAGCCGGTTTCGTACTTCTCTTTCAACCTACGTATGTGTTTGCGCACCCGCCGGGTGCGCCCAGGGGGCCCAATGGGCCCATTGGGGTAGTCGCAGGTCCGTCTCCTGGGTCTCGTCCATTGCTGTGCGTTCCTGGGGCGGCTTCGTTATATATGGAGTCGATTGCTTGGCGAAGTGGTTTCACGACACTGCCTCCAGTCTTGTTGGCTACGAGGATCAGGTCGAGGCTGTTGGGGTAAGAGGGGACGTCTTCCCAGATTACGTCGTTGCTTAGGTTTTGCTGTCACTCCTGTCGGTCGAGATTGTCCCGACGTGAGTGACCAGGTCGTGCCGTAGGTACCGGGTGTAGGGTGCCGTTTTAGATGCAGGGAACACGAGCAGCGTGGCCATGGGGTCTGTGTGGTTGCGCTGTGCGTCAGCCCATCCCAGGGCCCATCGCATGACATGATGTCCCTCTTGCTTCGGGGATCGGTTCCGGGTGAGCGACAGAGGCACCCCTGAATGGCTGTTGGTATGCGTCGTGGGAATCTTGCATGGTATACTCTTGTGCACTTGGCGACATAATGGCGAGGCGAAGCGCTCCGTGTCCGCACCTATGGCCTGCATGAGTCGCTCCAGTCGGATTCACATTCTGACCAGGCCCAGTGGTCCCCATAGGCATACCATGCCCCTGTTGTGGCGGGCTGGGTAATCATGACGCCAAGCTAGCGAGGGGTGTATGTGCGGCGATGAAGATCGATACTATGTGGGTATCCTTAGGCCTGGACCTTGTGTGCTTATTACTTACAAGAAACACATGCTAATCATCACCAGACGAAAGCAATTTAAATGCCTCCAACGCAAACTAGCAACGCAGCAACCAGGTGCATGTGGCTAGTGTATGTGGCCCTAATTACACTACTGTGACTACTTCCTCGATAATTATTGTCACAGTCTTTAGCTGGTGTTCGTTGGTGCGGTACTATAATAACCTGCTCGCTTGGTTAACGTGCTGGTCCTGATACGTGCGTACGGCGGGTTACATTTAGCTGACATAGAGCAGGCAACCCAAGTAGTGTACCGCAACTGTCCTACGTAGGCACCGTCACAGCTTGTTCAGCGGCGTCCAGTCACTCTGTATCTGCACCTGCGTGCCGTTGTTTTTTTACTCGCAATGTATTGTTTATCATTCTGCCACGCCCAGACTACCCAGATTCGTCCCACGGCAACCCCCACACACTGTTGAGCCTTGCGGCCAACGCAACGAACGTCAACCAGCGACCCCCAGGTGGGTGCGGCAAACCGCCTGCCAGCCTATCTACATACGTATTGCGTGTGAAGTCACGCCACATGCATCCATGCATCCTTATGGAGAAGATGCAATCATCCACAACTGGCCACGGGTCCAGCGTCAAACAAAGTGTTCACGGATGTTGACTGTCTATCTCGCAGGTATGACTATCTATAATGAGAAGTTTGCAGCTAGCTAGATAGATCGATACCAGCACTGCCCAGCGTGGCACGCACGCGGCCGACAATCAATAATTACAAACAATAATACAGAATGAAGCATGCGTTACATTTCTACACATGCCTGATATTGTCATTTAAGCTCTCACTTCCAGTGGTTTACTAAATCAACCACGCACCTTGTTAAGCCCTGAGCCACCCCTCAGTTCCCCACCCCCTTGATACATGCCAGGCTCCGGCCCGGGTACTACTATTATTGAGCTTATTATTACTTCCTCGTGGGTGGAGGAGGGCGGCGGGGAGGAGAGGGAGTAGGAGGAGGGGGAGAACGTGTTGGAGGAGGAGTAGGGGAACGAGGAGACGGGGAACGAGGAGGCGAAGGCGAAGGAGGAGGAGGAGGAGGAGGAGGAGGAGGAGGAGGAGGAGGAGGAGGAGGAGGAGGAGGAGGAGGAGGAGGAGGAGGAGGAGGAGGAGGAGGAGGAGGAGGAGGAGGAGGAGGAGGAGAAGGAGGAGGAGGAGGAGGAGGAGAAGGAGGAGGAGGAGGAGAGGGTGGAGGAGGAGAAGGAGGAAGTGGAGAAGGAGGAGGAGGAGAGGGCGGAGGAGGAGAAGGTGGAGAGGGAGAAGGAGGAGGAGGAGAGGGAGAAGGAGGAGGAGGAGAGGGAGGAGGAGGAGGGCGAGGAGAAGGAGGAGGCGGTTTTACAGGCGGCCGGGACAACAACGGTTGAGGCGGCGGAGGGCTCCGAGGCGATGAACGTGGCGGCGGCGGGCGCGGCCTGCGTGGCGGCTTAGACGGCAGCAGTGGCGGCGACGGAGGCGACGGCGGCGGTGACGGTGGCGACGGTGGTCTGGGAGACGGCGGGGGCGGCGGGGACGGCGGGCTTGGTGGAGGGCTGGGCGGGTATGGCGGATGTGGGTTCTGGCAGTTCGGGTCCATGGCATCCGGAATGAAATCGCAATCGTCGTCCAGGCCGTCAGAGCAGTTTGACTCAAAGCTCGCCCTGCGGCGGCAGATGCGCACGGTGGCGCCCTTGATGGCATCCCAGCCGTCGAAGCGGACCACGATGTTGCTGTTGGGGTCGCGCCATATGTTGCCCACACGGATCTCGCCCACATGGAACGTCGTCATCCCGAGACCCCTCTCGTTGCTGCCGTCGTAGTTGTGCATCAGCACATACGGCACGTTGTCCTCCCCATTTAGCCACGCGAGGTCGTAGGGGTAGACGTTGATGCGCGCCGACAGGAACAGGCGCTGTCCCCCGGCCATACCGGCGCCCGTGATCAGGACGCTGCTGCTGCGTGTGCTGAGTTGGGGGGGAATGGTGGCGACGGTGTAGTTGCCAGGAGCGAGGCTGTCATCATTGAGGGTGAGGAAGGGCCCGCCCCAGCCGACCTGTGTGCAATGTGGGATGGTTCGAAGGTCCATGTGAGTAGTCATCAGCATCGCAGGGTACGTAGGTGAGCAGGATGTATGTAACATTAAATGCTTGCAACATTAACTGTATGTAGCGTTTTCATTATCGGTACGTCATCAGCATTATGTTATGATGAACGTAAAAGCGGCAACAACCTCGAAACAGCCGGGCAGAACTACCGGATAGCACTAGCAAGGGAAGTGTATTATTGATGCTCAGTGACTTGTGTCTATGATGTTTGTATTGGGTAACGGACGTGCGCAAGGTCGGATAATAAGCAAGTAAGGACGACTGTGATGGCTAGGCGCAGTCACGATGTATGTATATATGCACGCAGCGTTGGTATGTCAGCGGTTCTATGGTGGGAGGAACTAACACCGTGGTGGAAGAAGCAGCAGTCAGCCCGGTTGTAGCTACGATAGCTAGCTAGCTAGCTAGCTACGTAGCGGCGGCATATATATGTGCAGGTAGGCCCAGCGAGCGTCCTTTCACCCGGCCTACCGAACCTACCGAACTTGGCCATTCCCAAAGGCATTGAGTCTGTGACCATGAGGTCACCGGTTCGATCCGGGTCGGGACAAAATGGTTGAGAATTGGGGAGTCCCGCTTGGACAGCCCGGCTCTTCAGTCGGATCCGAGTCCGCCCCCGGTGTAAGTGGCCTTGAGCCACGGTAAAAGGGATAGCCCGAGATGTGCGTGACAAGCGGGTCGGGCCAATGGGTCCGGCCACACACCAAGAGACGGTTTCGGGGCCTGGTAACACGGATAGGGGCCGCAGGCGGATACCTGCGTGAACAAAATACTGGTGACCATTGTCGACTCCCAACCCTTAAATCGGCGGTCCCCTTAACACACGCTTGGGCTTAGAGGTCCAGGAGTAAAGGTTTTTTTCTTTCTTTCTTTCTTTCTTTCTTTCTTTCTTTCTTTCTTTCTTTCTTTCTTTCTTTCTTTCTTTCTTTCTTTCTTTCTTTCTTTCTTTCTTTCTTTCTTTCTTTCTTCTTCTTTCTTTCTTTTTTTTTTTTTTTTTTTTTTTTTTTTTTCTTTCTTTCTTTCTTTCTTTCTTTCTTTCTTTCTTTCTTTCTTTCTTTCTTTCTTTCTTTCTTTCTTTCTTTCTTTCTTTCTTTCTTTTTTTTTCTTTCTTTCTTTTTTCTTTCTTTCTTTCTTTCTTTCTTTCTTTCTTTCTTTCTTTTCTTTCTTTCTTTCTTTCTTTCTTTCTTTCTTTCTTTCTTTCTTTCTTTCTTTCTTTCTTTCTTTCTTTCTTTCTTTCTTTCTTTCTTTCTTCCTTTCTTTCTTTCTTTCTTCCTTTCTTTCTTTCTTTCTTTCTTTCTTCCTTTCTTTCTTTCTTTCTTTCTTTCTTTCTTTCTTCCTTTCTTTCTTTCTTTCTTTCTTCCTTTCTTCCTTTCTTTCTTTCTTTCTTTCTTTCTTTAGAGGATTTAGGAAACCATAAAGATAACAAGTAGGGGTCGGCTTCCTCGAAGCCGGAAAAGGGCGGGGCCCCCTATAATCCGTACAGGCCGCTTGCTTTAGAAGGAGAACTCTATTACCGCGCAACAGTGTGAGAGAGTGAAAGGTTGCCATTGGGGGTGTCGTTGATGTTGAAGGGGGATCGGCGTGCATAGATTCACCAAGCCCAAACATGTCGGCAGCCCCGAAACCATCCTGCAGTACGCGCCGCCGGCGACGGCGGTCACCGGATCGGCACTATGGTACCGATAGTCGCCTATGCACTACCACATCCGTCTGTCAAGCAGATGATCACAAAGCAAGCTTGAAGCATCCTTGTTTTGCATCGGAACTGGAGAACTCGTTGGCACTCGGTAAGCTATCCCTTTGCATCTTGAAACTTTGATTCAATACATATTGTTGATTTCTATTCATCTGGCAAGACAGAAAGGCAAATCTTGATGTTGGTGGTATCTTGATGTTCAAACATCAGAACACTATCGAAGTTCAATTTAGCACGCGCCGCCCATACCTAATCCAAGTATTCATCACGCGGCACCCGTTGAAACAAATATGAGCGCGAGAGGCGTTGGGTGGACGTTGACCCGGGTCCATGGAAACCGCAGAGCTTTACTTTGACCGTTTGTGCGCAAAGAATTTTTTTCAGCCAAACCAAAGTTACCTTGCAATAGAGGACAATTAATATGACAAACATAGCGAATTAGTTTAGCGGATAATGAACGTTTTGCCGTTACCGGACACACGGACACACACACACACACACACACACACACACACACAAGGACATGGGCAATCCTAGGGGCGGGGCCCCCGAACGCGCTTCGCGCTGGGCCCCGCCCAAAAATTATATCTTTTATGTTTGCGGTGATATTTTTGGAAACCTCAAAGTTACGGGCGGCCCTAACTCGCGGCAAGCACCTGCTCGTTCCGCAAAGAAACGAGCCTGCCGTACGTCGCCAAAGATAACTTTGTCATGTAATCATGCAACACATACTATGAAATGATAGGCAGAAATGCGCTGCATGGGATGCTCTAGCCGTATGACGTTTGGCGGCCTCACCAACAGTCACCGAGAAGCCCACCCGCTCTACTCAGCCCAACCAAAAGACCAATTTAGGTGGTGTTGATAAACACCGGTTTAAATTTGCTTTGTGTAATCACATGGCCTGAAGGTCAACCAGGTCCAGTCGGTCCGCCGTCCAGATGCCAGGCTTGGGTCCCACGTTGGAGAAGAAGATGACATGCGGCGGGTCAAAGACCTTCAGACGTGCCTCGTACTTGCCGCATTCCACTCTGCCGTTCTTGAGCTTCTCGGCAAAGACGCACATCTCATCGATGTCCACCATGCTAGCACCGCGCGGCAGGTCGATAACCACAATGCGTTCCCGGTTGTATGTATGTGTAAGCACAGTCGCGCTGGTTGCCCATAAGCTGAGCAGCTCCGTAGTTGCGCAGTAGGTGCAAGCCAAGACGGTTCTTGCCGCTGTTGCCAACCACATCCTTCACCCAGATAATGGTGTGGTCGTCTGTGGGAAGCAGCTGCCCCGCCGGGCCCACCAGCCTATCCAGCACCGCTTGCTGCCAGGGACGCGGCACAAAGCCAAGCTCAGGAGGCAGGCAGGCGGTGATAGCTGCTTCGTAGGCGTGGAGACCATGATGAAAGCGGATGTAGGTCTCTGGCATGTCCGTAGCTACCCTCTTGATGCCGTGATTTCTCACAAGAAGGGCTGCATGGGTCAGGTCGTTGCGCTGCCCCTGAGCAGATTCCCATTCACCCACCTCCCAGGGGCCGCCAGCACGCCTTGCTTGCGAGGAGACCCGCTCTTTTGCCGCGTCTCTGCTTGTGTTCTCATCTTTTTGCTCCCAGGCGGCAGGCGCCTTCAGCCATTTTTGGCATGCGCTCAGGCGCACGGACTTGGTGAATTCTACATAGCCGTTAAACTCAAATTCGCCCTCCGCAATAGAGTCAAGCTGGAATATACAACAACGCACATAATCAGGCGCACTGCCGGTTATCTGGGCGTGCGTGACAGGGGTGTGTGGGACGAGTTTCAAATGAAAGAACCAGCACCGGGCCCGGTTGCTTGACATTTGCTTTGGGTGTTTTGCTGTGGCTGCGCCTCCTAAATGTGCGCAGTATCCCGGGTGTAGCAAGCAACTGGCGGGCCCTCCCTGGTCCTGGACCGGACCGGACCAGAAGTGCCCTATAGAATTATGCTACTGTATATTTTCTTTAGGTCACTTCTGGTCCGGTCCGGTCCAAGACCAGGGAGGGCCCGCCAGTTGCTATGACTCCGAACACATAAATGCCGTCACAGCACCAAATCGCTACTTCAATTTATACAATAGGAGTGATAGGGTTCACAAATATGTAACTGGCGTGTTTCGTAACGACGAACGCTGCATATATGCAAAGGCCGCGGATAATGGTGACAGCTTTGGGTGACGACAATTGTTAACTGTAAGTGATCATGGAATTGGTGAAATTATGTTGCCGCAACTAATGTAAGTGGTCGTCTGTTGCATCCACAAATTCACGTTTAAATTTCTTTATGACGCACCCTTTAGGAAAGGGCAACGGAAGATACGAACGGACGCCGTATAACAAAGTTAGGGCACCGTATCTTTGCGGAAATGGGTTTCCTAAATCCTCTTTTCTTCCTTTCTTTCTTTCTTTCTTTCTTTCTTTCTTTCTTTCTTTCTTTCTTTCTTTCTTTCTTTCTTTCTTTCTTTCTTTCTTTCTTTCTTTCTTTCTTTCTTTCTTTCTTTCTTTCTTTCTTTCTTTCTTTCTTTCTTTCTTTCTTTCTTTCTTTCTTTCTTTCTTTCTTTCTTTCTTTCTTTCTTTCTTTCTTTCTTTCTTTCTTTCTTTCTTTCTTTCTTTCTTTCTTTCTTTCTTTCTTTCTTTCTTTCTTTCTTTCTTTCTTTCTTTCTTTCTTTCTTTCTTTCTTCTTTCTTTCTTTCTTTCTTTCTTTCTTTCTTTCTTTCTTTCTTTCTTTCTTTCTTTCTTTCTTTCTTTCTTTCTTTCTTTCTTTCTTTCTTCTTTCTTTCTTTCTTTCTTTCTTTCTTTCTTTCTTTCTTTCTTTCTTTCTTTCTTTCTTTCTTTCTTTCTTTCTTTCTTTCTTTCTTTCTTTCTTTCTTTCTTTCTTTCTTTCTTTCTTTCTTTCTTTCTTTCTTTCTTTCTTTCTTTCTTTCTTACCGTGTAATCAATTGACGCGCCTAACACGCCTTCGCACCTGCCAGTTGTGCGCCGCGTTGAGGCAACGGATGCCCTGGCCGCCCGTGGAGCCCATGGCGCAGGTGTGGTCACATTGGTCCGGCAGGTCGCAACCACCGGGTACGTTGGCGTGGGCCATGCCGTAGTTGTGACCGAGCTCGTGGAACAGGAACTCAAGCAGATCCCCTCGCAACATTTCGGTGGGCATCCAGACCATGCTCCAGCCCCAGTCGTTGACATCTGTTTGACGGGTTGACAAGCGACCAAATGATCCGAGACCAGCCCAGCCGCCACAACCTGCAAGCAAATAACAAACGGCGAGGGTCAAACAAGCTCGATTGCACGAGTCGGTCGTCGGCGCGACAATGCGTAGCGTGTTGTTTCTAGGTGGGCAGCATTGCTAATGTAAGCCTTACATTTTGCTTAAGACCAAGATGAGGGGACGGAGCTTCCATTACGGCAGCGCACATCTATCTGTGAATATCATTGGCTTGCTAGCCTTGCACGCATGCTTGCTATCTAGCACGCAGTGGTGATGCGATAATGAATGCCAGCTAGCAAGCAACACATTGCAACGCCGAGGGGCAGTGCGTATTTGGTTGATGAAGAGCCTACGTACCTTCAACTTTTGCCGAGAACTCCGTAGGGAGAATCATGACGTGGTGGTGATAATCGGCCGGGTCTATACCCTTTTCCATCGCCTGGTTATCCATCCAGTACTGCCACTTATGAAGGTTTTGATTGCGGCAGGTGTCTGTTGTGAAGTTGTTCCCGGTGGCGAAGGAGAACGCGGATGTCCGGCCTGCCGCTGCAGGGGATCTGCACCGGCCCCAGCACCTTGAGGTTGGAGGGGGCCAGGGTGACCTGGCCGTTGCTGCAGGTGTCGTAGTAGCCAGCCAGTGAGCGTCCCTGTTTGAACCCCTTGCCCGTCAGAAACAGATCTGTGACTGACTGCGAGTTGGAGCAAGGGCGGGTCCGGGAACGGAGGGTGGATGTTGATAGTACCGTGGTTAGTTTGGCGTCTTTTTGTGCCTGTATGGCAGTTGTACGCATGTTTATTATAATGCATGTATGTGGTCGCAGGTAGGCCTGCGACAAACAATTCGCAAGCACGCATAGCATGAACGGCCAGCTGATCATCATGTACGTAATAACGTTTCATGTCTCCCAATTCTGGTGCCATCTGCTGTGTAGTTGATCCCCATCCGAAGTGGGTTTTGCTTCTGCTGACAGACCGGAAACTTTCGGAAGCCAACACTGACGATTGATGTCACCGCTGCTGCTCACCTGGGGTGTCATGGTCGCCGGCTTGCTGTAACCACACATATCCACGATGTCGACCAGGATTCGGACCTGGGTGGGCGTGGTGATGCTTTCTCCGATCAGCGACCGACGCCGCGCTGCGGGCCCGCCTTGCACCTCTTTGTTGGCTGCTGCTGCGAGCTGTGGGACAGCGCACGAATGTACGACACCGTCCACGATCCGATCGTACGACACGCCCACGAGCGTGTCGATGGGAACCGCTTCTTCCGAGATCTGATCGCAGAAGGTCAGGCGCGTAGATCGTGTCACTGCCCGCTTCGTTCAAGTAGTAAGAAAGGCCATCGGACTCCACCCCGGTGTTGTCAGATACACCAGGCAATTCCAGCGCGCTTATAGATCCCGTGACAATGCCCGGTTTGTTGCTTTGCCGGGCTTGGGAAATCGCACCGCTGAGCAGCAACAGCGACGTCGCGACCAGGAAGAGGCTGCTTGATAGCATGCCCGACGAACACGACCGAGCAGGCAGTCGGGCCATCGCGCCTTTACCAATGCGCACAATTGCGAATTAAAATCTAGCAGCAGCGTCTGACGATGCGACAATCGATATGTTGGGCATTTAGTTCGCGGAATGTGACCAGCATAGGACGGACAGATAGACTGTCCTGTTGTGGGATTAGGCCCACAATTGATGTTACAACTGAATTGCGAGAGCGGCATGCACGATTTTATACGCATGCACCTACCTGTTAGAGTGTCGTTCTGCGGGTCTGTCTCGACAACTACGCAACTTGATTGGCCATCAAGCGACGTACGTGTCGTTTCAGTTAGGCACGTACCAGCTAGAATAGATTACTGCTGTATATACTGTCTCCTTCCGAACTATGTGTCTATGTTCCATAATATACAAGCAATTTTATAAATGTCAACAATGAATTTAATAGAAGAAATGTTTTGTTGTAATTGATCTTGTACCTTTTCAAGGGTGGTGGGCACGCACGTATGGCTTAAAGATAGCTAGTCTCGGTGATGATGAGGCGCGATGCGTGTTCACAAAGGCACATACATATATATTGGCGAACTCCGTCCAATTATAATAATGTGGGATACATTTGGTAGCTTTACGTAAATGTAATTTCGCAGTCATCAATTCTGTTTACCCTTATGCGTGTATATATGGAAGCACGCACCTGCTGCTGCTGCACCTGGGC
Organism: Eudorina sp. 2006-703-Eu-15; assembly: GCA_003117195.1. NCBI lineage: Eukaryota > Viridiplantae > Chlorophyta > Chlorophyceae > Chlamydomonadales > Volvocaceae > Eudorina > Eudorina sp. 2006-703-Eu-15. The sequence continues at coordinate 308,795 of BDSI01000139.1, forward strand.
ACGCAGGCACGGGGCTACTTGTGCGTTTGCACTGTTTTAAACAAGCCCAGAACCCACGGTGGAAGCTGCAATACGTCGCATGCCCCAATATTGATATCAACCAATAAAACGTGTTTGAAGATGCGCTTTAAATTTATTCCGGCTTGATTTGACGATGTCTCGGGAAGTGCACGGCGTGCCACACGTACGAGGAGGCCAGCGACTGGACCGGACAACCGTGCTCCGAGCATGCTCGCTAATTACCGGACTACCCGGCAGCGAGCATCACCTCACCATTCGCCATAATAATAGCTTACATGTATACACTTAATTCCTCCCTATTTATTCATTTTGCGAGCATCGTAGTTACCCGGCTTTCCGAGCGCGAACGCCTCCAAGCCTTAGCACCTAAGTACTATTCCGAACTACGCAGCGAATCGCCCACCAAAACGGTTGCAATAATATAACTTTTATGATAATCCTCTATGATGATGAGAGCATGTTAGTTTGCCGTAGGATTTGGAGAACTGCCTGCCGAGCAGAGGCCTTCACCGCCACCGTGAAAACAGCTGTGCGCTAAAGACCTGATCATTGCAGTCATCTACTTGCAATATCTTAAAATAATCAAGCGTGAAAGCACATGGACTTACCGTCGAAGTAAGACTGGCGCGGTCTTTGCTGCTCGCTGTCAATGGCACCTGAGCTCTCTATCCCGCGACAGGCGCGTCAAAACCGAACCTCTTGAGCATTCATAGACCAATACGTGTAATCGTTTTGTCCGGCGAGCTTGGGCCCCTGCCGGAGACTTGCGGTCGGTTGGGGCGTCGGTGCTCGCTGTCCATGGAACCCGACCTCTTGCGCCCGCGGCGGAGAGGTCAATGCTTACCCGCAGCAGTAGCATAATATCCATACGTGTAATCGTTTTGTCCGGCGAGCTTGGGCCCCTGCCGGAGACTTGCGGTCGGTTGGGGCGTCGGTGCTCGCTGTCCATGGAACCCGACCTCTTGCGCCCGCGGCGGAGAGGTCAATGCTTACCCGCAGCAGTAGCAAAATATCCATACGTGTAATCGTTTTGTCCGGCGAGCTTGGGCCCCTGCCGGAGACTTGCGGTCGGCTGGGGCGTCGGTGCTCGCTGTCAATGGAACCCGACCTCTTGCGCCGCGGCGGAGAGGTCAATGCTTACCCGCAGCAGTAGCAAAATATCCATACGTGTAATCGTTTTGTCCGGCGAGCTTGGGCCCCTGCCGGAGACTTGCGGTCGGCTGGGGCGTCGGTGCTCGCTGTCAATGGAACCCGACCTCTTGCGCCCGCGGCGGAGAGGTCACGGCGAAACCGCCTCAGTGTCCTAAAATGCATATGTTCAATCGTTTTGTCCGGCGAGCTTTGGGCCCCTGCAGGAGACTTGCGGTCGATTGGGGCGTCGGTGCTCGCTGTCAATGGAACCCGACCTCTTGCGCCCGCGGCGGAGAGGTCACGGCCAAACCGCCTCAGTTGTCCTAAAATGCATATGCCAATCGTTTTGTCCGGCGAGCTTGGGCCCCTGCCGGAGACTTGCGGTCGGCTGGGGCGTCGGTGCTCGCTGTCAATGGAACCCGACCTCTTGCGCCCGGCGGAGAGGTCACGGCCAAACCGCCTCAGTGTCCTAAAATGCATATGCCCAATCGTTTTGTCCGGCGAGCTTGGGCCCCTGCCGGAGACTTGCGATCGGTTGGGGCGTCGGTGCTCGCTGTCAATGGAACCCGACCTCTTGCGCCGCGGCGGAGAGGTCACGGCCAAACCGCCTCAGTGTAAAATGCATATGCCCAATCGTTTTGTCCGGCGAGCTTGGGCCCCTGCCGGATTGCGGTCGGTTGGGGCGTCGGTGCTCGCTGTCAATGGAACCCGACCTCTTGCGCCGCGGCGGAGAGGTCACGGCGAAACCGCCTCAGTGTCCTAAAATGCATATGTTCAATCGTTTTTGTCCGGCGAGCTTGGGCCCCTGCAGGAGACTTGCGGTCGATTGGGGCGTCGCTGTCATGGAACCAGAGCTCTTGCGCCCACGGCGGAGAACTCGAAGCTAAACCATTCCCATACATTACTGTTAATCTATAAGAAAAATACAAACTTCTCAGGCATGGATCGCTCATTCGTCATATATAGTACGATAACGGTTCGCAGAACCACCGATAACCACCCAAGCTCGCAGATGTTGTTCGTGCTCAAGTCAAAGAATAAGATTGCATAGTTTAATTTACCATATGTAATTTACGTTACAGAAATGACGCACGCGACGCGATGCCGACGGTGCCAGTCAACGTTTTCGGGGACTTACAAAGTGTTAGCGTGGATTGATTTGCAACGTCCATGCTAGAAGAAGAACTGCTGCGAACAACATGGAGTGCCCACAAGTAAACAGCGTCAGCGTCAGGACGGCGTCCAGCCCAATGGTAGCACGCCAGCCATAGCAGCCCGCCACGACGGCAGTAAGGGCGGCCGGGCTCAGGGCGCGCCCTGAGAAAGTACGTCTTTTTGGGGGTCAGGGCGCGCCTCGGCCAGGGCGCGCCCTGACCCCCGAAACCGGGATGCAGGCGGACGCGTCTGGTCTGTAACTACAGACTGTCCTAGTAGCGGTTTTTGTTTATTTTGATTATCTGGTGGCTGACCCTGCGACCTGCAGGCGTCGGTCGGCCCGCCCCAAATCAGGGCTCAGGGCGCGCCTCAGCCAGGGCGCGCCCTGACCCCGCAACCGGGACGCAGGGGGGGCACGTCTTTTCCTATATTACAGGCTGTTCTGGTAGCGGTATTTGCTTCTTTTGGATATCTGGTGGCTGACCCTGGGACCTGCAGGCGTCCGGGTCGGCCCGCCCAAATCAGGGCTCAGCGGCCCTGACCCCAGGACGGCGGGTGCAGGGACAGGCCTTCCTTGCTCTTAATAATTGCGACTTAACTCTTGGGATGTATTCGGGCAACGCTGACTTTCGCGTCTTTGTTAATCCGTGCAACGCTTCGACCTGCCTCGTCATCGACCTGCACCTTTATGGATAGCCTCCTTAATTGCAGATTATGTTGCAAATGCGAAACGTATGTTTCATCGTAGATGTTTGATGAATATGTTAAATTCAAGCAAGCGAGCTGGTATGGACGAGCCAGGAGGCTCATTGACCGTAACCAAGCAGCACACAGAATACAATCATGATAAGGAGACACAACGGAAACGATTGAAGAAAGGATAGGGTGAGATAACGCACTGGATATTACGAATTGTTGGATCCTGCCGGACATCGTAACAGCTCGTATCTTCATAGCACTGGCGAACACGAGCTCGCTGGAAATTGTAACATAACCGTCATCACTATTACTGGCGGCTCATGATCAGTCATGCGGTCTGTCACCCACTGTACATACAGCACAAATGCGGCGCTGCGGGGCCCAGAGCATGTTGAAAAGCGCGATCTACCGTTGGCAATCAGACACGATCCGCGAGGCCCAAATTGTTACATGCCAATGACGGTTTTTCTGCCCGCCTGGCCCCGTTGGGTGGTAGCACGCCCTAGAGGCACTCTCGCGCAGTGCTCCTTGCGGCACGGCTCTCACTCCACTCCCATACGCGAAGGACAGGACGCCCCTCCGAAGTCAAGAAACTGGCTTACTGTTTTACAGTCAGTTAGCAGAGACAGTCTCCATACGCGACGGCAACAAAGCCCCACGGCAAAACTCTCCTTGGCATAGCCCGACGACATTCTCAATCCACCCATGTATGTAGTAATGTGCATGAGTGCCCAAAGACAGTCCGGGATGTTGCAACCCTAATGGCTCGCAAGCAAAAGCACGCCCGCACCCAAAGCAGGCCGTACTGGCAGTTATTGTACTACATTCCCGCCATGCGCAAATTGCAAGCCGAAACCTCACGACATGGGAGACAGGGCCGCCGCCTGGGGCCAGTACCCTACCAGCCTGGTTCTCCAAACCCTCTGGACCGCTCTTCGGGCCACCTGGCTCTGGGCCGTTTGGTGCCACAAGCAAGCCGCCGACGCCGAGCCCTGCCCTTCCAAAGCTGTCGTCACCCAGGTTGTCAGCGAGCTCCAGCGGCTCATGTCTGAGGCCCCACACGCGGTCTCAGGCCCCACGCGCGGTCTCAGGCCCCCACACGCGGTCTCAGGCCCCCTTTACGCTGTGCCAGGCCCCCACACGCGGTCTCAGGCCTCCACACGCGGTGCCAGGCCCCCACACGCGGTCTCAGGCCCCCTTTACGCTGTGCCAGGCCCCCACACGCGATCTTAGGCCCCCACACGCAGTCTCAGGCCTCTACACGCGGTCTCAGGCCCCACACGCGGTGCCAGGCCCCCACACGCGGTCTCAGGCCCCCACACGCGGTGCCTGGCCTCCACACGCGGTGCCAGGCCCCCACACGCGGTCTTCAGGCCCCCTTTACGCTGTGCCAGGCCCCCACACGCGGTCTCAGGCCCCCACACGCGATCTTAGGCCCCACACGCAGTCTCAGGCCTCTACACGCGGTCTCAGGCCCCACACGCGGTCTCAGGCCCCCACACGCGGTCTCAGGCCCCACACGCGGTCTCAGGCCCCCACACGTACGGCCTGAGACCGCGTGTGGAGCCCCGGTGACTTGCTCCTGCTCGATGTTTTCCTTCCGCGCTACGTGGACTTCCCTCGTCCGACAAGCTGCCTTGCCCCCTCGCCCCCCGCCGCGCAATTACGGTTATGCACCAACTGGCCGCTTTGCTTAGTCTCTCGCCACACAGCTGCTGTGCTCCACCGGCTCCACCAGCGGAGCTTAGAAGGCACTTCAGCAAGTGCCTCGTTGGCCACGCTTCTCCTGTAATGGGAAGACAGATGGTCAGACACACACAATGTTATGTTGCAGAATGCGGTTGTTCACAACGGCAAATGACGATTGCAGGCCACGCTGGCGAGTCCACGAGTCAACCAAGCTCAAATCTTACTCAAGGCAAGCTTGCGAACTCTGTTCTCACCAGCATGCGTATTCTCGGCCCAATATGAAAGCCATGTTATCGGTCTGTCGCATTCTGTCGCTTGCGAAAGCCAGCCCAAGAGCTGCCAAAACGCGAAGAGACAAAGCAACCGGACAGTCTTCTACTTAATAATTGTTTTTACAGTTCATGAGAGCGTCCATGGGATGAGCGTATGGTACGTATAGGCAGGGTCAACTTGGTCCAGCGGTCAAGGATAGCA